>CAWUFW010019259.1:0-165000 GCA_963921515.1 Calotriton arnoldi | reverse complement strand
GGAATTTTGTAAGTATCTTATATTAAAATGCTGTGTTTTAGTAAACTTGGATGTTTTGTATGTCGATGTTGTTGTTCAAGTGATCGACTGGAGGAAAGACAACCTGCTCCTCCAGAGGGTACCCCGAATTTTGATATGTACATAAAGCACGGTATTGGCCTTATTATGTTTAGCACCTTATGGCATAAATATACGAGGGACAATGCTGATTTGCAGTGGCCACTTGTTGGCTCGTTCGATGAACAAAAGTTGAATTTTTTTAGAAGGAAAGCTGTTTGCTAAGAAGAGTAGGCAATCAATGTTTGATATGTTGAGGGTTTGGCAGAAGGAAGCAAAGCAGCGGCGAATTAGAGAGGAAAAAAATAAGAGGAAAAGACAGGGAATGACGATTGCGCAGAAAGCCATGGCTTATGATAAAGCGACAGTAAACAAAGGTGTTGAGTGCGCAGATAGGGCGTTTCGGCTGCAAGTTGAGAAGAGTTATGTGGTTCAAAATGAAGGTGATGCTTTTGTTGAAGATTTGTTAGACACCCAACCCCCACCACCTTATGCTCCTTTACGGATAAACCCTGTTGTTCCAGCTTCCCAGGCCCCGGCTTCAAGGGATCTGGCTTCGGTTCTTGGCCCCACTAGTCCTCCTCCTCCTCCTAACATTCCGGGTCTACATTGGACGCCTTCTGGGTATTATACTGCTTTATCGATGTCCGGGTTGGAGGGTAATAACTCTCCGTCTGTGGCACCTGTTTCTGCTTTTTCTGGTTCGACTTTCTTTACTCCCTCTAGTCAAGATCGTTCATTGATGGTACCGGTCTCTTCATCCACTCTTTCACCGGCGGATGTTTCACTTCCCATGATGCAATTTGACAGAACGCCTGTGAGTGGAATGTCCCCGGGAAGTCGAGCGAAAGTGCAAGAACGCGTGAGTAGGGTGTTGGTGCGTTCTGCAGTAAGTGATCAAGAAAAGGAGATGGTGGCGAATCAGGCTGCACAGTGGATTCGAAATCCGATCTATATTATTGAGGATGTATGGAGTGTGATAAGACAGTATGAGCCGCTTATGCAACAACTTGCGCTTAAGCATATGTGTGCAACGCTGATGAGTTTGTGGGAGCAGCGCTTTAATACTGAGGTCCCAAGGGAGGTTTCTGAGATACGAGATGAAGTGTATGGTTCCGGTATGGATCCTGCTGCTGTGTTGAATAAAGTTACTACTTTGTTAAATATCGAGGTAGGATGCCTAAAGAGGGTTCCACAGCATTAACGCAGTTCCCTATGAGAGAAGTTCACCCCATATATCATCCTGAGACACCAGCAGAAATAAATGCAGTGGGTGACATTGTTCGGCCCCGGGAGGGGGCACGGTTTCAAGAACAATGGGTTTATACCCCCTGGAAGAGCAGCGAAGTACTTTCTCTTAAAAATCAGTTGCCAGATCCCAGAAAGAATCCGACTGCTTATTATAAAGAACTGACAGAAGCGGCCGATTCGACGGTTATGACGTTAGCTGACATTATGTTGTTTTTTGGGTTCCTGGTGCCGATTGATATATGGAGGCAGGTGCACTTGGTGGATCACGTGGTAGAGTTAGGCGCAACATGGGATCAGATAAATCTGTGGGATCAAGAACGTAAGCCAGGTGAGAAGCCAAGAGTGGAAGTGTTAGCTTTACCTGGCCGAATTATTACGTACATGCATTCGTTTATTGCTCCCAAGAAAGTGGATTGGGATAAACTTACAGCATGTTGTCAAAAGAAAGAGGAGTGTGTGTCAGATTTCTTTACTAGGTACGAGGGGGTGTTTTGGGATTTCAGTGGTCAGGATTTGTCAGTGGATGGTGGAGTCCGGCTGTTTGTCGACAGGTTTGTTAATAATTTGCTTCCTGAGATTGCAGCCTGGATGAAGGCAGCGGAAAGTACCTGGTCCACGTCCACTCCTTCTGGAATATTGAGTATGGGGCAATATTATGAACATCGAGAGAACGAACAGAGGCAGGTTGTAGAGAAGAAAGGGAAGGAATTGAAGACAAAAGGTGTTGTCGCAGCAGGTGCAGGGAAGTAGTGGAAGAGGAAGGGGTCAGCCGCAAGTGCAGCAGCGATGGTCCGTACCGTGAGGTGGTGGAACGAGTGCTCCATATGTACCTGTGGGACCTAATCAATGCGCATATTGTCGAAAGGAGGGGCATTGGCGAAATGAGTGCCCTGAATAGCTACAGGCTGGTGGGATCCCTAGAAGAGGAGGTTTTCGGGGACGTGGTAGAGGAACAGGAAGTCAGGGTGAGAGAAGACCAGAACGAACTGAGAATGTTGAAAAGGATCAGAATTACTTTGATGATCCTAGAGGACGACAGTATTGTCGCGAGGATTATGACGTAGATGAAGGAACAGGGATGTCCATCCACAGCTAGGACAGCGACGGACAGGGTGGGGGACCAGTTTCGGTGAATGTAGATCAACGCGGACCCAATGTTGCTGCAGGTTTGCTTGGTACCTTTCAAAAGTTTTTGATTGCAACGGGTGCTATGAACAGCTCCGTTTCCCGTTCGCTGGTCCCTGGGGCAGCTCTGTCTGGCAAGAATAATGTTTCGGTGGGATTTTCAGGTACGCCGGTTGTTAGTCCCATCTCTAAGCCCCTTGCTTTGACAATTGGTCCGTTTTCAGTGAAATCCTCGTTCCTTTTGACCTCAAATTGTGGGGAAAATTTAATGGGGCTTGATCTGTTGAAAAGGCTGCATGCAACCATTTTCTGTTCCCCAGACGGTGTTTACATGACAATTGGACCTGATGTGGCGCGGGCGAAGCAACACTTTGCCAAAGACACCCCTCTCCCCGATGAGTTCAAGGACGTGCATAGTATGCTGTGGGCTACAGGTGACACGGACGTAGGACTGTTGCAGGTACCGCCAGTGTCTATTCAGGTTAAGGACAATGTTTCTCTGCCTCGTATTCCACAGTATAAAATATCGCAGGCAGGAGAGACTGCTTTGTTGAAAATCATAAATGATTTAATTGCGTCTGGTGTGGTTGTGGAAACAGTTTCTAATGTGTGCAACAGTCCTATTCTTCCGATTCTTAAAAAGGCCCCGACAGATTCACCTGATGCCCATTCTGATGTGTACCAATTTATTATTGATCTTAGGGAAATTAATAAAATAGTGATACCACAATTTCCTGTTGTTCCTGATATCACTTCGATTTTGACTATGATCCCTCCTACAGCTCAGTATTTCTCTGTGATTGATTTGAAGAATGTGTTCTTTAGTATTCCGATTCATCCAGATTCCAGGTATCTTTTCGGGTTCAATTTATCTGGCAGAAGCTTTATGTTCTGTCGCGCTCCTCAAGGGTATACTGAAAGTCCTAGTATATATAGTCAAGCCTTGAAAGCGCAATTGGACTCGCTAGTTCTACCGGCTGGTAATGTATTGTTGCAATATGTTGACAATCTCCTCGTGGCTTCTGATACTGATGAAGGATGCAAGTGTCAGAAACCGTGCTACCATCAACATGGCGTGCGTTGTTTGTCGCCATTCTCACGGTACTATGTTAAATCATGTCTTTATACCTTCCTCCATCTCCCTATAATCATGTTTTCACCCTTGGTTGTACCAATGCTTAGTGTACACATTCCTTGTAAGCATTGTACACTTGGCTGTGCCAATGCTTAGTGTTTTCTTTGTATTGGCACAGGTGCTTGATTCATTTAAATACTTGCTCGAACATTTCCTGAAAGCGGCTCGGCATGTTCATGCATAATTCATAAATCACCGTGAACGTTTACACGTGCTGGCACCATGCAGCGCGTCAATGCCCAGTCAGCTATAAATAGCTGCTCTTCGTTGTTAACGACGCTTGGCTTTGTTTCCTTGACTTCCCCGTGACTGCGTGTGCTGCTCAGGACTCCGGCTGGATTTCCAACGCTGCTGAAGCCGGTTCCTGCGAGTGGATTGTTTCCTGCTGCCTTTCATAGAGGAACCTGAACGCAAAGGAGGCAGCTAAGTGCTTTCAGCTGTTCTCTTCATTCTTTTTTGGGACATTGCCTTTTTGGACATTTGAGAGACTGTGAATAATGCATTAGTACCAATGTGTATTTAAGTGCAAGTGCTGTTATAAATGCGTGTCATTTAATGCAAGCGCTCCAAGTGTTAATTTGCATAATTTGTTCTGATTATTGATGCAAAAGCATTCCGAATGTTTATTGATATTATATGTCATTTGATGCAAGTGTTCAAGGTGTTACTTTGCTTTGCGCAATTGCTTTGAGCATTATTTTATACTCTAACAGTAAGGAAGCCACGGTCAAATTGTTAATGCATCTGGCACAAAATGGGCATAAAGCGTCCCTTCCTAAGTTTCAGTATTGTCGACAGGAGGTTACCTATTTAGGTCTCCTCCTATCGAAGGAGGGTAGAAGATTGACACCTGAACATATTTCTGTAATTAATAAAATGGGCGTGCCAAAGACACAGAGAGAAGTGCGAGGTTTCATTGGAATTACCTCATACTGTCGACATTGGATCCCCAACTATTCTCTGATTGTGAAACCCCCTCCTTTATTCAACTACGAAAGATGTGTGTGAACCCTTGCCGTGGACCCTTGAGTGTCAGCATGCCTTCGAGCAATTGAAGCATGCGCTTTGTTCTGCTCCTGTCCTTGGTACTCCTGACTATAGGTAGCCCTTTGTATTGTATGTACATGAAGTGGATGGTTGTGCGTTGAGTGTCTTGACACAGGCTTTCGGTGGTAAGTATCGGCCCTGTGCTTATTTTTCTGCAGTCCTTGACAATGTGGCTAGAGCGCTCCCGAGCTGTCTGAGAGCCGCTGCTGCGGTGGCAATTGCAATCAGACAATCGGCAGGGCTCGTTCTTGATACTGACCTAGCGATCATGGTACCCCATTCTGTAGATACTGTATTGAATAGAACCCAGACGCAGCACCTTACTAGTGCGCGTCTGACTGGATATGAGCTAACTTTGTTCGCTCCACATGTCACCATTAAACGATGTGTCACTCTGAATCCAGCCACATTACTACCCCTCCCTTCGACGAGTCATTATGCAGATGCGCATGACTGTATGTACAGAACAGAGGAAGAAAAGAAGGGACGTGTAGACCTGACTGATGTTCCCTTATCTGACTCCCAAGGGGAACTATATGTCGATGGCTCCTGCCTTAAGCTACCAGATGGCACTACTTCTGCCGCATAGGCGATCACCACATTGCGCACAGTCGTAAAGACTCCCCGCGTCCCATATCAATCTGCCCAGGCTGCTGAGTTAGTAGCCCTGTTGAGAGCTTGTGAGTTAAGTGAGAAGATGGCTGTTAATATTTACACCGACAGCCAGTACCCGTTTGGAGTCGCTCATAATTTTGGGAGGCTCTGGGCGGAAAGGGGGTTCCTGACATCCCATGGGTTGAAGATACAGCATGGTCCGTTGATCCTTAGATTGCTGTCGGCTTTGATGTTACCAAACAAGCTGGCAATAATAAAATGCAGTGCCCACAAGGTAGTTACAGATGACGTGGGTAGGGGCAATGCATTTGCGGATCAAACAGCTAGAGAAACTGCTAGATCGAAGAGGAGTAAGATGTTTGTGGCAGGACCTGCTAGGTGGGTACCTGATAATGCGATGTATGAGAACACTGTAAGTAGTGTTAAAGACATATAGAATGAGGCCACAACAGATGAAGTGGCTGTATGGCAGGAAAGGACAGGTACTCTAGATGAGGATGGGTGCTGGACTGATTTGTCTGACAGCCGGAGATGGCTGTTGCCCAATGCATATGTTTTCCCAGTTGTCACTATGGCTCATGGTCCCGCTCATATTAGCGCAAAAGGGATTTGTAAATTGTTAGACCCAGTGTGGCGAAATGATCTCTTTCCCAAGGTAGCTGCCCATTTATTGAAACATTGTATGATTTGCTTAAAGCATAATCCGGGGAAAGGTACTCCTGTGCCTTCTGGGAATTTCGCACCACCCTCATTTCCCTTTGAGGTTCTCCAAATGGACTTCATTGAGCTAGAACGAGTGAATAATTTGAAGTACGTTCTAGTGGTCGTGTGTGCTTTCAGTAAGTGGGTGGAGGCGTACCCTGTGAAGGAAAATACTGCTAACGAAACGGTGAAAGCACTCATAAAAGAGTTCTTTCATTGTTTCGGTTTGCCTCGGGTGATCTGGAGTGACAACGGCAGCCATTATAATGCCCAAGTCACGCTGTTGGTGTGTGAAGGGTTGCACATAAATCAGAAGTTTCATGCAGCAAATCACCCCCAATCTGCAGGTCTTGTGGAGAAATATAATGGAACGCTCAAGTTGAAGCTAGCTAAGATCCAAGAGAGCACAGGCCTGAAGTGGCCGGATGCGTTGCCATTAGCCCTTTTGTCCACAAGAATGACCGCACACACGAGGACTGGTCTATCTCCCTATGAGGTAGTTTTCGGGCGCCCTGCCAATATCTGGGGTGTCCCGAGGCCAAAACGATTTAGTGAGATCGAGTATCCGATGATGATAGATTACCTGTATGAGTTAACGTAAAATCTTCGTTCTATTCATCAGCAGATCGGAGAGTCACTGCGACCACTTCCAGAGAGTCCCGGACATACGTTGCAGCCCGGTGACTGGGTTCTGATCCGAAACTTTGCGAGGACAAAGGCTCTGGAGCCCCGTTGGCATGAACCGAAGCAAGTCCTCCTTGCAACGAGGACTGCGGTGAAAGTGGATGGGAGAAAAAATTGGATACATGCCCACCATACCAAAAGAATACCGCTGCCACTCCCTTATGACCGATGGGTCCAAGAAGGAATAGGAGATCATGAATGCGAGCACGTACCAAGGTTCATCCCATTTTCGGATGCTCGGCTAACTTGGACAGAGACAGAAAAAGAGAACGAAGATGTGTTATTGGAAGCTGTCCCTCCTGAAATAAGGGCAGCACGAGAGTCCTCTGACACTGAACAACGAGTGTTGGAGTCTGGGAGCTTTGTTGAGCCTGAGCCTTCATTGCTTTTTCCTGATCAGACAGTGCCTGGGTCTGTAAGATATGATCTACGCCCATGACAAAAGAAGAGCACCAGAGGGAAATAGAGAGTTATGGATTTGAGTTTATGGTAAGAGCACGCTATCTGTAGTGCCTGCCACAAAAGAGAGACACTGGTGCACTGCTTTGAAACATTTAGACTTTCGAGTGAGCTGTGGGTGTTTGCCTCACAGAGGGCACCCCAACCGACACAAAGAAGGATTTGATTACTGAATAGGCCTAGACTGTGAGGCCCCACGCGGAGGAAGTCACCTGTTACTGTATGATGGACAATAGAAGCCTACCAAAGAGGCTTAGAACAGACTTTGGCGTAGTTGATTATTGATTGAAGAAGGTCGCAAGTGACTCCATTATTGAAGAAAGTAGGTGTTAGATATGTTCCCGTTTGGGCGAGTTGTCGTGCAAGAGGAGCAGCCTCTGGCGGCCCCGCCCTTAGGTCAAAATAATCCTGGATGGCCTAGTTGGACCACTAAAACCAAAGTTGTGGTTTTATTCTGCATTTTTGTTGTTATGATTATATTGTTTGGTGTGATATGTTATTTAGAAAATAAGCACCCAATGCATGTTCTGATAGGGACTACTCCTGATCCGCCTGAGCATTCGTTTGTTTCCCTAGCTCCACATAAAGAAAGACATAGGCAGACATATGTTGGAAATGCTTTTCTTCAGATGCTCCATGAAGTACATCAAACGACTAATGCGACAAAGTGTTGGATCTGTGGTTTACTTCCTTCTATGACTCATAAGAATGATCTTCTTATATCCTTGCCTCTGTCACATCTAGGGAGTTGTGAAGCATGGTTCCAGCTCCTTACTGTAGTGTATACCCACTCACATGCAGATACTGCCCAACTGACTAAAGAAGATTATGAAGCAGTGTTGGAATACATAGTGATGCACTAGGGATACACTCCGGGAAAAGGAGGGAAGGCAGGTACTTTGCATCCAGATGCCTGTATGAATGTTTATGAGCAAAGCGCAAATATTTCTTGGGTAAAAGATGAGATGGAGTTTCAAGGGTTTAATATAACAGAGTATTTTAGATCCTTTCATGAGAGAAATGTCCCAGATAGTGAGGTCCTACCCATTCCAATAATTGATACACCAGCCCCATTTTGTGTAGAAGGGTTTGGGAGTGTTCCTGTGGGGCAGAGTCATTGTAATTATATGTTTACATTGACCACGACAAGTAGTCCAACCTTGCTAACACCCCCAAATGTATATTTTATCTGTGGGACACATGCTTATGTATGGCTCCCTAGGGGGTGGGCAGGACGCTGTTATGTTTCTTTCCTTCTACCCCCAGTTTACTTAGCCCCATCCAATTATCATAAGGATCATAAGTTGCAGCAAAGGGGTACCTTATTGTCACGAGTAAAGAGGAGTATCAACACTGAGGATGTTGATCAGACAGATACCACGATGCAGCAATGTGCTGATGCTATGAAGGGATTGTTGCCTCTATGGGGACCTATGTATAATAGTAGGCGAATTCGCCATCTTACTAGAGTAGTGGAAGCGGTCGTTAACTCTACTGCTGGTATACTCACGAATATTACAGCTGAGCTTCAGGCGACCCGGCTCGTTGCTCTTCAAAACCGGATTGTCCTTGACGTCATTCTTGCAGACAGGGGTGGAGCCTGTCATGTGATTGGTTGCAGCTGCTGCGTTTACATACCAGACCACGCCCCTACCGTTTATTCAGCTATTCAGAAACTCCATAAGTTAGCCTCTGAAATACATGAAGATAACGGTACATGGTCTCTGACACAGTGGTCCTGGGGCCTAATGTCCGCATGGGGATGGAAGATTCTCATGGGTTTAGTAGTAGTTGCAGGCATCATCTTCACTTGTTGCCTTTGTGTGAATTGTCTTCCACCCTGTTGCACTTATTGCATGGCTAAACTCACCCCCTCTGTTCCAATAAGTGAGTCTAAAGCCAGGGATGCGATTATGATGATGAAAGAACTTCAAGAACTGATGGATATCGACAAAGGCATTTTCGAGGGCTAAAGATTCGAATTCAACAGAATCTCGCCTTAGTTCTGCACAGTTGCATATTCCCCCCCACCCGGTTTCCTTATGCTGATGACTGATAAAGACCCTGCCCGATGGCCTCTGTACTTCTATATTTAGCTTATAACGCTAAAAGGAGGGTCTGTAGGTTTCAAAATAATCGTAGGGCTATGCCCCTTATGTTACGCTATTAGATTAGCCTTATGTAGCGAAATATAGCAGTGGTAGTCATCTATTTTGACAACCCACTGAGCAATGTTAAGCAAGATGATATTTTTACAAAATAGGTTAGTCTTGGACAGGTGGCAGCCATTTTGTATACTGGCCGCCATCTTACATTATGGCTCTGTTTAAGCACGCGATGAGCTCTAAACTGCGAACGAGGTAGGCCCAGACAGCTGCGCCATGACACTTGTTGTTCACCTGATAAGTATACGCCCAGTTTAGTTTCTTTATTCAACAAGGGGCACTGTCTCGCTTATTAATAGGCCTTTCTGTGTACGTAAGTAATATTCTATTTGTAGCACCCCTCCTACGTTGGGAAGAGCAGGGATGCAGCTGGCTGACCTTGGCTAAGAGATACCGTGTGCCTGCCTCGGGCTGGTGATGTACGCCCCTCTGCTTCCCTAAAGTACGCATTCCTAAACCTGTAACTTTCCCTTGTAGGCGTGCTCTAGATGTTTATGACGTGTTTGATGTATCATACTATGCTGCGCATGATTATCGAGTCAGTCCATTGGCAAGTATTGCATGGTGCTTGTTGTATTTGGGCTCCTCTGCAGAGTATAGATAATAAACTGCTTGTTTGTATTCTCTACTGGCTGACCGACTCTTCATTGATAAAGGTAAGGCTGAGAGGTGGTGTAGTTACCCGAGTGACCCTATATGGGTCACTTCCATCAGAGCCCCGGGGACCACCACCTCCCCGGGGCTGTGCATGTGATGGGAGCCCTCCATGGCCCTGTGGACCGCCACCCCCCAGGGCCGGCTCCTGTAGTGTCCCGGGGTGCCCCCCCCGGGACACTGCTGTTTGCTATGGCAGGGCGGGAGCCGTGCGGCTCCCGCCCTGCCATAGCAAACTCTGCTTTGGAGTTTGGAAGCGAGAGCAGGTTTCCTGCTCTCGCTTCCAAAATCCAAAGTTGCTTTTGCACAAGGGGAGCTGCATGTCAGCAGCTCCCCGTGTGGAAAAGCAATGGTGGCTCCTGCAGGAGGCGGGGAGCCGGCGGGACTGTGGGGGCATTGGGGCTCCCCCCACGGTCCCCAACGAAGAGGCCAGGCCCCGGGGGATGGGGTCCCCGGGGCCAGGAGTGGCCTGAGGAGGGGGGCCACGCGGCCCCCTACCCAAAAATAAAAAACAAAAGGATGGCCAGGCCCCGGGGTTTGGGGTCCCCGGGGCCAGAAGTGGCCCGGGAGGGGGGCCACGCGGTCCCCCTCCCCTAAAAAAAAAAAAAAAAAAAAAAGGAAAGGCCGGCCCCGGGGGATAGGGTCCCCGGGGCCATAAATGGACTGAGGAGGGGGGCCACGCGGCTCCCCTCCAAATATATATATAAAAAAAAAAACACTGGCCATGCCCAGGGGGATGGGGTCCCCGGGGCCGAAAATGGCCTCGGGAGTGGGGCCACGCGGCCCCCTTCTGCTTTTTGTTTTTTTTAATTAACAAAGTAGGGGTCAGGCCCTGGGGGATGGGGTCCCCAAAAAAAGAAAAAGGGGGGCCACACAGCCCCCCTTCTAAAAAAAAAAAAATGTTAAAACCCGGCATCACGCCGGAGGCCCCGCCCCCTACCAGCAACACTCCGCAAACACACCCCCTGGCGCGTTCTAAGTTGGGGAATTAATTCCCCTTGAATACTGAGGGTCCTAGGGGGCCAACTAGCCCACCAGGTACCTCCAGTATGCGCCACAGGGCTGCGTTGCAGAGAGGTGGTCGAGGCCACGCCCCTTTTTACACGTCTCTGCAACACAGCTCTGTTGGCCCCCAGGGACCCTCAGGACTCAAGGGGATTTAATCCCCCAATTTACAAAGCACCAGGGGGCGCGTTTGCACAGTGGCGCAGGGAGGGGGCGTGGCCTGATGTGACAAGTGTGCAAACGCGCCCTGTGGCGTGTTTTAAGTTGGGGGATTAAGTCCCCTTGAATCCTGAGGGTCCCTGGGGGCCAACTAGCCCACCAGGTACCTCCAGTAAGCGCCAGGGAGCTGCGTTGCAGAGAGGTGGTCCGAGGCCATGCCCCTTTTTACACCTCTCTGCAACGCAGCTCTGTGGCGCTTACTGGAGGTACCTGGTGGGCTAGTTGGCCCCCAGGGACCCTCAGTATTCAAGGGGACTTAATCCCCCAACTTAGAATGCGCCAGGGGGCACGTTTGCAGAGTGGGGGAGAAAGGGGGAGTGGCCTTTGTCCACCTCTCAGCAATCCCACTGTGTGGGGCTTACTGGAGGTAAGAGGTAGGCTAGTTGGCCCCTAAAGGACCCCCAGCAGCGAAGGGGACTTCAATCCCCATCCCAGAGCGCGCCAGGGAGCGTGTTTGTAGAGTGGTGGGCAAAGGGGGCGTGGCCTGCTCTTCGAACTTAGCAATGCTGCTGTGTGGGACTTACTGGAGGTAATAGGAGGGGTAGTTGGCCCCCAAGGATGTCCTTGGGGGCCAACTACCCCTCTTGTTACCTCCAGTAAGTCCAGCACAGTGGGATTGCTAAGACGTCTTCGGAGGCCATGCCCCCCTTTCTCCGCCATTCTGCAAACATGCCTCCTGGCAGACTACGGGATGGGGGATGAAGTCCAATTTACTCCTGAGGGACTTTGGGACCAAGAAGCCCTACTGGTACCTCCTGTAAGCCCTATGCACCGGAATTCCTGAGCGCTGGTCGGAGGCCCGGCACCCTTTCTCCACCACTCTGCAAACGCGACTACTAGTTAAAGAAGTGTTTGCAATGTAATAGGTTTCGCATTTGCGAGAATTAGAGCTATTGGCGTTGTAAATGCAAATGTTTTTTACTAATGTTTTTTGGAGTGGAGTGGAGTGGATGTACGTTGTGTGTAGTGGAATTATGTGGTATGTTGTGCAGTGAAATTATGTGGATAGAAAGTATGTGGTATTTAGTGTACAGGAATTATGTAGAGTGGGATTATGTGGTATGGAGAGTAATTATGTGGTATGGTAGTCTGTGTTGTGGAGTGGTAACCTCAGGTTTAGTCTTCCTCGTTTCCATAGAAGCTCAACTATGAACTCAGTGAGACAAAAAAAGACGGAATCACTGAGGAGCATTTGTGGACCTAGTCACAGGTATGAGCAGGGCCACTGGAATTATGTGACTGTTTGGCTGCATCGACTTTCGCACAATTATACATATTCTGCATTAGCCACATAATTCATCTGCACCCTAATCTGCAGATTTGAACAAAAAAAGCCTTGTTTCTAGCTGAAACGCGTCAAAAGTTACCAAAAATGCAGCGACAAGTGTTACAGCGTGGTGGAAGGCCCTTTGCAAACCTAGAATTGTCACGTGTTACCTATTGCTAAATGTGGGTGCTACATTGGTACTAATGGTGTGCAAGCCACTCTTGCTTCCCTCTGCACCTCTCTTGCCCCTTTCTGCATTTCTGTTGCTTCTTTCTGCACGTTTCTTTCTTTCTGCACTTCTCTTGAGCTCATTCTGCAAATCTCATGTTCTTTCTGCACCTCTCTTCCCTCTTTCTGCACGTCTGTTGCCTCTTTCTGCCCGTCTGTTGCTTCTTTCTGCACCTCATTTGCTTCTTTCTGCACCCGTTGTCTCTTTCTGCACTCGTCTTCCCTCTTTCTGTACCTTTCCTGCCTGTTTCTGCACTTCTCTTGCCTCTTTCTGCACCCCTGTTGCTTCATTCTGCACTTTCCATGCTTCTTTCTGCACCCCTGTTGTCTCTTTATGTACCTCTTTTGCCTTTCTACACTTTTTTTGCCTTTTTCTGCAGTTCTCTTCCCTCTTTCTGCACATCTGTTGCCTCTTTCTGCACCTCATTTGCTTCATTCTGCACCCCTGTTGTCTCTTTATGCACTCGTCTTCCCTCTTTCTGTACCTTTCCTGCCTGTTTTTGCATCTCACTTGCCTTTTTCTGCACTTTTCTTGCTTCCCTCTACACCTCTGTTGCTTTTTTCGGCAATTCTCTTGCCTCTTTGTGCACTTCTCTTGCCCGTTTCTGCACTTCTCTTGCCTCTTTCTGCACCCCTGTTGCTTCCTTCTTCACTTTCCATGCTTCTTTCTGCACCGGCCTTGCTTCTTTCTGCACCCCTGTTCTCTCTTTATGTACCTATTTTGTCTCTTTCTGCACTTTTCTTGCCTTTTTCTGCAGTTCTCTTCCATCTTTCTGCACATCTGTTGCCTCTTTCTGCACTTCATTTGCTTCTTTCTGCAGTTATCTTGCCTCCTTCTGCATGTCACTTGCCTCTTTCTGTAACTCTCTCGCCTCTTTCTGCACCTCTCTAGCCTCTTTCTGCACCCCTGTTGCTTCATTCTGCAATGTCCATGCTTCTTTCGGCACCTGTCTTGCTTCTTTCTGCACCCCTGTTGTCTCTTTATGTACCTCTTTTGCCTCTTTCTGCACTTTTCTTGCCTTTTTCTGCAGTTCTCTTCCATCTTTCTGCACGTCTGTTGCTTCTTTCTGCTCCTCATTTGCTTCTTTCTGCACCCCTGTTGTCTCTTTCTGCACTCGTCTTCCCTCTTTCTGTACCTTTCCTGCCTATTTTTGCATCTCACTTGCCTCTTCCTGCACTTTTCTTGCTTCTTTCTACATCTCTGTTGCTTTTTTCAGCAATTCTCTTGCCTCCTTGTGCACTTCTCTTGCATGTTTCTGCACCTCTCTTGCCTCTTTTTGCACCTCTGTTGGCTCTTTCTGCACCTCAGTTGCTCCTTTCTACACTTCTCTTGCCTCTTTCTGCACCCATGTTACTTCATTCTGCACTTTCCATGCTTCTTTCTGCACCTGTCTTGCTTCTTTCTGCACCCCTGTTGTCTCTTTATGTTCCTCCTTTGCCTATTTCTGTACTTTTCTTGCCTTTTTCTGCACCTCTCTACCCTCTTTCTGCACGTCTGTTGCCTCTTTCTGCACCTCATTGCTTCTTTCTGCACCCCTGTTGTCTATTTCTGCACTCGTCTTCCTTCTTTCTGTACCTTTCCTGCCTGTTTTTACATCTCACTTGCCTCTTTCTGCACCTCTATTGCCTCTTTCTGCAGTTATCTTGCCTCCTTCTGCATGTCACTTGCCTCTTTCTGCAACTCTCTCGCCTCTTTGTGCACCTCTCTTGCCTCTTTTTGCACCTCTGTTGGCTCTTTCTGCACCTCAGTTGCTCCTTTCTACACTTCTCTTGCTTCTTTCTGCACCCCTGTTGCTTCATTCTGCACTTTCCATGCTTCTTTCGGCACCTGTCTTGCAACTTTCTGCACCCCTGTTGTCATTTTATGTACCTCTTTTGCCTCTTTATGCACTTTTCTTGCCTTTTTCTGCAGTTCTCTTCCATCTTTCTGCACATCTGTTGCCTCTTTCTGCACCTCATTTGCTTCTTTCTGCACCCCTGTTGTCTCTTTCTGCACCTGTCTTCCGTCTTTCTGTACCTTTCCTGCCTGTTTTTGCATCTCACTTGCCTCTTTCTGCACTTTTCTTGCTTCTTTCTGCACCCCTGTTGTCTCTTTATGTACCTCTTTTGCCGCTTTCTGCACTTTTTTTGGCTTTTTCTGCACCTCTCTTCCCTCTTTCTGCACATCTATTGCCTCTCTCCACCTCATTTGCTTCTTTCTACACCCCTGTTGTCTCTTTCTGCACTCGTCTTCCCTCTTTCTGTACCTTTCCTGCCTGTTTTTGTATCTCACTTGCCTCTTTCTGCACTTTTCTTGCTTCTTTCTGCACCCCTGTTGTCTCATTATGTACCTCTTTTGCCTCTTTCTGCACTTTTATTGCCTTTTTCTGCACCTCTCTTCCCTCTTTCTGCACGTCTGTTGCCTCTTTCTGCACCTCATTTGCTTCTTTCTACACCCGTTGTCTCTTTCTACACTCGTCTTCCCTCTTTCTGTACCTTTTCTGCCTGTTTATGTATCTCACTTGCTTCTTTCTGCACCCCTGTTGTCTCTTTTAGTATGTCTTTTGCCTCTTTCTGCACTTTTCTTGCCTTTTTCTGCACCTCTCTTCCCTCTTTCTGCACGTCTGTTGCCTATTTCTGCACCTCATTTGCTTCTTTCTGCACCCCCGTTGTCTCTTTCTGCAGTCGTCTTCCGTCTTTCTGTACCTTTCCTGCCTGTTTTTGTATCTCACTTACTTCTTTCTGCACCCCGGTTGTCTCTTTATGTACGTCTTTTGCCTCTTTCTGCACTTTTCTTGGCTTTTTCTGCACCTCTCTTCCCTCTTTCTGCACGTCTGTTGCCTCTTTCTGCACCTCATTTGCTTCTTTCTGCACCCCTGTTGTCTCTTTCTGCACTCGTCTTCCCTCTTTCTGTACCTTTCCTGCTTGTTTTTGCATCTCACTTGCCTCTTTCTGCACTTTTCTTGCTTCTTTCTGCACCCCTGTTGTCTCTTTATGTACCTCTCTTGCCTCTGTAGTGTAGCTCCTATTTCCCTAATAGGCTCTGTGCATTGGAATAATATATCCTATAGGTTTGACATAGGACTAAGGTCAGTATGTCCCTATCGAGTATATTAAACTTAATTACTTGTGCCAGCTAGCTCAGAGGCCACTAGAAACTCCTTGACAAACAAGAAGGGAGTAGTTTCTGGCAGCCGCAAAACATGACCACTTTGTTTCCCTTTAGAATCAGAACGTGTCCCAGAGTCGTGGAAACAATAGATAACTATTTCACTCAGCTCAATCGTGCATGCTTAGTTTTCTCCAAGTTACACAGAAAGAACAGACGGGCGTTTCAATAAAAGATTTATTGAACAGTCTTGTTTCTGGTGTAGGTAAAATGTGCTGTTACGATCACAAGACAGTATGCAAGATAAATAATGTACAGTGTGAGCAGTAGAAATAAATAATACTGCGATAGCATTATCTTTTAGTACATATGCCTTTACATAAATAACAAAGACTAAAAATGTGAGTACTCATACGATGCGTTTCTAAGCTGGTTCTACCCCAATGTACCTAACCTAGGTAGGGAGAGGTATGAAGTAGGTGAAGTATTCCTTACTATGGTATACTAAGAGTATGTTAAGCCTAGTATGCCAAGAGTCCCTCTAGGTTCTTGTCAGCTCCATACCTGAAGAATGAGAGAGGTAGGAATCTCTTTGCCAGACTCGAACTCCAACACCCCGCAAGGGAAGTCAGATCACTGGAAGCTGGACTCTCTGCGTGCAGGGATGACAGCGTCTTCTCAGTGCGTCAGGCCGGGAAACGGGCTCCTCTGAAGTCGAGGTCTCCTCTAGTTTACAAGGGCTAGGGAAGGTATATTTATACCTGAGAGTCTCTAAGAATGTTAGTATTGACGTGAGTCGGACAGCGAAAGACATCATGAATGAACCCCTAAGGAATAATGGTTCATGCATAATATACAAGTCCTTGAAGAAATCAATAGTCCTGGGCTAGGGAAACTCCCGCAGCCTAAGGGTCTGTTCTTCACGAACTCGTTGTGACGTTAGGGTGGACGGATGTCGGAGACCATGCCTGTATTTGGAGTGCACGGTTTAATGCCTAAATAAGGGCTGGGATTTTATGCCTATATAAGGGCAGGGCGAATTGTGCCTGTATAAGGACATGATACTGGAAAGCCCGTTATGGACACCCTAGGAGGAATACAACACCCACTCCACTTTTGTGTGTACGATAATACTAATATGCTAAACATTTAAAATGCTAAACATTAAATGGAGTACCGCACATTTAAAAATATTTCTTAAAATCATTAAAAAACATAATAAAAAATGCAAAAGGTTCTGTACATTTGAAGCAATTGCTTATCATTTCAGGCATAAAAGTTCGAAAATAAATGCAATTGGAATTAAATAAGCAGTATTATTTACATGTGACAGAAAATGATCGATAAGTTGTTCAAAAATCAAAGTCATTTCATGTCATGAAAATTAATGAACTGTTTTAGACACACAAGATGACTAAGTGTCCGTGGAAGTACCGCCAAGTCTGTACTATAAGGCTAGTTCTACTTTAAGCAGATTGAAGTGCCATTTTCGTTCGAAAAATGGGAAAAAGTTCAATTTTGGTAGAGTTCCAAGTTTTTGTAGAATGAAGGCCAAATTGTTACTGCATCTCTGGAACACTGTATGCTGAATCAGAGTCAGTTTACGGGTCTGGTGTAAACATGAGATCATCTATTTCTATAGACAAAACATCATCCACTGTAGTTGGTGTCAGTTGGAACACCTCGTGAAGCAGATTACTCGCACAGAGATGTGAAGCATCGCTGTCAGCATTGGTCGCAGCAGCAATGTTCGCGTCCGTTGTTACCTGTGTGCCTGTAGATCTTTCTCGTACCTCAGCAGCAGCCGGAAGCATCTGTGAGATCTCAATGAATGCAGACATCAGGATTGGCAGCCTCTGGGGACAACACAGAGCATGGGCCGTTATCTGGTCCAGCAGAGTATCGATATCCGTTGGCGTATCCAATGGATATGTTAGACAGGTGTCCAACACGCATTCTACACCGCATAGCAGGCATCGTAGAACAGGTAAGATGCAATCTTGCCAGATTGGTCTGAATGACAGGAACCACGTGGTATTAAGGTCCCGTAGACGAGTCATGCCCAATAGCTGTACTATTCGCTCACGGCACTTTCGTTCAAGGAGAGCTTTCTCCATTTCGCTCGGAGTGATGTCTGCGAATAGGCTGGCCATAGCGCAATAGCAGGAAGAGAAATAGAATTCCGGCAACAAGTGCTAGAATTAATGGTATGCCACCAAACACCGAATGTGCAAAGTTTGGGATGATTCCGAGTATTGCCTGGAAAGGTGCTAACAGACCGGAGCAGATGCTCTTAAATACATGTACAATTCCGGTTGTATCAGACATATTGAAGATACGTCCTATCATTTCTACGAAATGTATAGGGCAGTTTGTACGTATTAAAGTCTGTATCTCAGCCGAAGTCCTTGCTACTTGTAGATCATAGGTTTCTTTGACGAGGTCAAAGGCACTGTTTGCTGTAAAAGCATGGCTTTCATTCTGCTCAAAGTATCAAATCTTATAAAAGAGACGTTCAGCGAAGGCCATAGAGGCGACTCCCTGACTGTGTCTATTGGGGCAAACAATACTTGCATACAGCAAGTGACCCTGGAGTTGACCGTTACTAGATATGTGATGCCTGGCAGCATGCCGCAGCAACTTTGATCATTCAACATGAGGTAACTCCCATTAGAAAGTTGTCCAAACGTTGGATTAATCACAGCAGCTGGTGTACCCTGCTGATGGCAAGACAAATTTGCCACAGAACCATTACAAGCCCCGTGTAAGGAAATGTCCTGACATATAAGCGAACCGCTTAGTGCACGTTTACAGTTTGTACCGCTCAAAAACACTTCACGATCCCCACTCCAACATCTATATGTATACGGTAAATCCCAAGATGTCTTAATGTATTCCTTACCCAACCTTTCATATTTGCCTGCTTGCATTTGTCTGAGGCAATACTGAAACTGAAAAGTAGTCACAGGTAGTGTGATTTTGCCATGAATAAGCCATTCTGTAGCTGGTTTTTCTGCCACTGTGAATGGTAATTTTTCCAGTTTTTCAATGCTCAGCACTGTATACCTTGCTCCTCTTTGTGCCAATTCGATCTGTTTATCAGTGAGATTGTATTCTGCAAACAGAGCCGTTGTGTTGATAAAACGCCAAGGCACATAGCCCGCTCGCAAAGATTGCAGCGTCCAGCTTAGTAACACAATAGAACGTAATTGAGACTGGCCTTGTTGTAACATCACCAAATCTTGTTCTAGTATGTCGATAGCAGAGGATACAATGCCATCCAATGAATATATTCTGGAGGACAAAGTTGTTAACCCATTGTCGACCACAGAGAGTGTTTTCTCTAAATTAATACGATCAAGTTCACGTATTCGTTCTGCATCCTCCATTTGTGATACTTTCCATGCTTCATTATAGGCAGCATAAATGCCGGCATATATGAAACGTTTTTGACGCGGTTTTCTTGGTCCAAGCAAGAATTCCCTAAGGTCTACGTCCTTTTCAAGTAAGGTCAAGTGTTGTTTCACATCCTGTAGTGTAGACTTATGCAGCCAATCGAGGCATAATTTTCCTACACTGTATGTTGTTACTACCCCCAGATGTTGTCTTTGGACATATCTTGGGTCTGGCCTATTAATAGTAAAGCCCTGAGTTTTATTCAGGAATCTTTCCTGACAGTTATTTGTGTCTGTGGGCCAGATCAACCATTTTTTCCAATCAGGATTAGATCTGTTGAGTTGTAGTATATTGTCAACTGTCACCACTGCCTGTGTATCGTTATCACTTGCAGGTGCTGGTACAGAAGGTGTGTTCATCTCTTTGATCTTGGCTAATCCAAGACAAGATGTTTGTTGGATGGTTTCATTTAAAAACATTATTTGTTCAGGGATGATACAGGCTCTAAATAAAGCTTCTATCCCCTGCACTTGCCAATCTTTAGTACCCCACACAGTTTTTGTGTCTATTGTGTCTTTCCAAAAGTCGAAACCCTGTCTAGACAGTTGGGCATTAAATAATGCAGAATAAATCTGTTTTGTATTTGTTAACATAATTTTCAGTCCTGTCTTGTTTACATTTTTATAGTAAAACATTTCTGGATCAGATGTATTATAACCTGAAAAATATGGAAATTTACTAGCAAATGTTTTTGAACTACCTTTAGGTGGTGTAGGACAATGTTCCCATTGGTTAAACATAAACACATTTCTTGGATATGCAGCTTTATGCAAATAATGATGACCATAGTGGTTATAACAATACAGTTGTTCATAGTCTGATGAACCCTCTAAATAATCATTTTTAGAAAATGCAGCAGATTTTTCTAGGTCATACATTATGTCATTAACAGTCTCAAAGTCCCAATCATCAGAATAGGTACTGGACGAGATTAGATCACTTAGTGAAATTTTAAACAAATGTGGAATGTTCAATTGTTCCGTCGGACCGAAGATGTCAAAATCTGTTTTGTCCCACACTATACCATCCTGTATAGGAACAGCTGTGATGTTCACTGATGACAAGTCTCTTGCTTCACGATGGGAAGATTTATGAGGTTTCAAAAGTACGTTCACGCCTTATCCTTCAGTGTTCACATGGATGTATCTGCCACTTATAAGCACGCTCACAGTTGTAACCAAAGCTAGCCAGAGCAGGAAAACAAAAAGTCCAGATATAATCCAGAGTTCAATCCATGGAGAAACCAAATAAGTCTGTTTCAGAAAGTGAATAAAGTCTTGTACTTGCTGCTTGAATTTGAATGATGCTGGCGTCGTTTCAGGTTCACTCGGATCTTCTGAGAACGTATCAAAGTTAATGAAATAGCCAGAAGCAGTTCTATCAATTGTTGGAATTGCATCAGGATTTGTAGAAATCACTGGAACCAGTCGATCACTTGCTACATTGGTGTAGACAGGTGTATTTGGACAAACTGTTACTTGGTGTTCAAGAGGGATGAGTTCCATAGCGTTGTTGCTTAGTCCTTCATCTGTTACAGCTGAATTCTCGATTGTTATCAGTCTTTCAGTCTGAACCTCTTGGATAGTAGCAAGAGGAGTGCGTCTGCTACTAGGTCAGAGTCCACGAGGCCTACTATTTAGTATTGGCCACATACTGTGGTTTGATGAGGTTGATGGACACAAATATCTTTTCTCCTTTCTTCCAGCAAGGGGCGGCAGAAGTACTGTTCTTGTTCCTTGAACTGCTAGGACAGGTACTGGTTGTCTGTAAGAAGGTCCAAATTCCTTCTTGTCTGCAATCTTTTCTCCGACTAGATCCCCAACTTTTGGAATCCAGACAGGCCTTGCTGGGACCGCCGATTTTTCCCCAGTGGTGGTTGGCTGTAGGAATACGTTGCTTTGTTTCGTTCTTAACTCATTTAGTTCCTGTAAAACAGCCAAACGATCTTTGATATCAAAGGGTTTATTTTCCACCACTGTGCCTACGTGTTCAAGGTCTGGTACCCACATTCTTGTCCCAAATAGGACCTCATATGGAGTGACCCCCCCTAGAGAACTTCTTGGCAGATTATTCAATGAGCGTTGGACCCCACTAAGGTGTTTGACCCACCCATCACCCGAACCTAATACCCTAGCTGTTATAGACTGCTTTATGTCCCGGTTTTTCCTTTCCACAACCAAATTTCCCTCAGGATGGAATGGAGAGGAGTGCCGCAATGCAACGCCCAGACTGGCCATGGCTTCTTTGTAAGCCCGAGAGCTAAACGCAGGACCCTGGTCAGAATGTAGCGTGCCTATTGCGTATGTGCCGATAAAGACTCGCAAATCTTTTATAACAGTTCGAGCATCAGCTGAGCGCTGAGGCCATAACCATAGGAACCTAAATTCAGTATTTGTGGGAATGCCTTTGTCCAGTAGGACGCAGGTGCGTAGATAGTCTAATGCTGTCTAACAATGGTGTCTGTACTGGGTTACCGCATTCGCAGCATGGTGTCTGGTGGCTCTCTCGCTGTAATTTACAGTCTAAGCAGTTGTTGATGAATATGTGAATTTCTGTATTCATTCCCGGCCACCAGTACATCTCTTTTAACGTCAAAATTGTTTTAGAGATCCCTTGATGTGACAGACCTTCCCCCAAATGTGTTTCATAAATCAAGGCTGCTCTACGTTCCATGTTTGGAATTACCCTATCCCCCACTCCAGGGATTCGAGCAAAAGGAACGTTGTTCGCATCAATTACATAAGAGTACTTGAGTGGAAACTTTTTTGTAACGCTGCACTGCTGCCTTTGCTTGAAGCATTGACAGCCAACATTATCTCACCGTATTTTTGTTTTTGAACGAGTGATCGCAGCTACGGAAGCCGTCTGCACAGCCCCCTTTGCGGCTTCATCAGCCAATGAATTCCCTGCAACGTGAACGCCATCACGTTGATGACTCAGTGTGTGGATCACGTGAGCCTTTGGTAGTTCGTTTTTCAACTGAACTACTTGTTCCCAAAGCATTTTGTGATTTATTGTGCCACCTTTCGCATCTTTGAAACCATTTTCAAGCCAGTTTTGTATATAGTCATTATACGACTGAACACAGTAAAAGGAATTGCACACTATTCGTGTGGGGAATTCTCGATCTGTACTTTCAAGTGCCAGTTTGAATGCTTGTAGTACAGCTCGCTGAGCTGTACAATCTCCTAGAGACTGAGGTTTTGTGACCATATGTCTGAAGATGCCATTTCGCATGCGACCTTTAACGATTGCACACGCTGCACTGTAAGCTTGCTTACTCCCTATTGCGGGTTGTGCGGATCCGTTAGTGTAAATTATGAATTCGTACTGATCGAGAGGCAGAATTTCAGTAGGCAGAGGACATTCATGTTCATATTGCAGGAATGCTTGTGTTTTTAAATCTGGATCAAAAACATATTCAACATCCGTTGCAGCAAGAGAATGAACCCATTGTATCCATCTTGGATGTAATGCTTTAGCATTTGGAATGCTTGCTTTTGTGACCGCTTCTAAAGCTGGTACCGGGGTTACGACAATAATGCGTTTCCCTTGGGCTAAGGCTCTTTCTTTTGCTACAGCGGTTTGAACTGCTGTTAGAATTTTTTCAGTTGAACTGAAGCGCATTTCCGCTTGTGTGTACAAATGAGATTTGTATGCTATTGGTATTTTTTCACCCTCATTGAAGGTTAAGTAGGTGAATCCGCATTGACCCGAAATTATTCGGATCACCAAATTGCGTTGACTTACGCGTGTTTGTAAGTGATTTATTGCTAACTTGTTAGCCTGTAGTGAACGCAAGATTTCTGTGTGTTCTTGTGTCCAGTTTCTGATCGAAAAATCAGGTTTGATTAATGCGTAGAGAGGTTTAACCCTTCCTGCGTAATTTAGAATGTATGTTCTTCCAAAATTTAGGAAACCCAGGATGGATTGTAAATTTTTTTAGCGTTTTTGGAGGTTGGAGCAGCGCACACTTTTCTAAAAAGTTAGCTGCCAAGCTCTTGCCTTCACTTGAAAGCTCATATCCTAGAAATAGGACATTGAGATGGGCAATTCTGGACTTTTTAAAGTTGAACTTGTAGCCCTCAGAGGCGAAACCAAATATAATGGTGCTCACCCTGTTCAAGTGTTTGTCCAGGTCATCGTCTGTCAGATAAATGTCATCGACATAGGACAATGCCTCATTGTCATAAATTTGTAGTAACTCCGTTACCCTCGCTGAGAATAAACCTGGGCTGTTCTTGAACCCTTGTGGGAGTCGACAAAAGTGACGCTGGGTCCCCATTATGGAGAATGCTGTTAAGTACCTGCTTTCAGGTGCTATGTTTTGACAAAAGAAACCATGTGAGATGTCTAATGTCTTATATTTTTTACGCAGAATGTTATTCATTAATGCTGTGCTATGTGCATTTTGCACTGCAAAAGTTTTAGAACAAGTGTTTAGATGTCTGTAGTCCAAAACTAGACGATATGTATTGTCTGGTTTGGAGACAGGAAACAAAGGATTGTTCATTGAGGAGGTGCATGTTTCAATCACCCCTTGGTTTGCAAGTTGATCTAAGATCTCCCTGACCTGTTTTTTAGCTTCTTGCTTTATTGGGTACTGCCGTTGTGCAGTTGGTTCATGTTTCAGATGTATTTTATGGTGAGGTGAGTCCTCATCCCATCCTACATGATTTTTATATAATGCTGGGGCCTGGGCTACTGCCCATTTCCTGGCATATGTATATTTTAGGTGAATTGGAATATGGTTGGAGAAGGCAGGCATAATAATGTCCTCGCCATGTGGGCACTCCCTAACAAATTGTGGTGGCCAGTCCTTTTCTGCTAGAAGTATGTCATAGCCCTTTGATAGTCTTTCCCAAAAAAGTGCTTTCACCTGTCTAGGTTTGTCTCCCTCCATCCGGAGTGTTATTTCATATAACTTTTGTGGAGTACTAACCCTGGTGTCTACAGTCTCTACTTTAATGTACTCATTCAAGTCCACTATCTCCAGAAGTTCCTTCAGGTTCTGGCGAACTATTGTGACTTCTGCTGCACTGTCCAGCATTGTCTGAGCCCATTCTCCGTTCTTGAGTTGTGTTCTCAGTATTCTCGGCATGTCTGATCTTTAGACCTGCTACTTTCTTTTTGGAGAATTGAGGTTTTGCTTTAGTTTTTGGAGCGTGTTTGTCGTCTTTCGATTTCACGCGTTCTTCTCTATGTTCCGATCGTCCTCTTCTTTCCGAAGTCTGTGATGAGATCTGAAAGGGACGAGAGGAACGTGTATCAGTATCTTGATACCTGTCAGGTTTTCTCAAATTATCCCTATTCCTGAGGTTATACCTCCTTTCAGAGGGCTCCTTTTGAGGAGACCTACCTCGGGATTGAGAACGTTTCTTGTTTGAATTTTGTTTATTAGTTTCCCACTTCTTTTTAGAAGATGTAGGAGGTTATTTAATGGAGTCCTTCTCAGGACTTTCAGATAGCTTCGGCTTCACTGGTTTTCCACCCAAACTATCTCTGCCTAATTCTGCATAAGATTGTTCAATTATTCTGGGTAGCTCAGTTTGATGTTCTGTAACATCAAATTCCCTTAATTTTTGGCGGATCGCAACTGCTGCTGCCTCTCCTTTAATATTAGATAATATTATTGTTGAGACCTGGTCGAAATTTTTCAGTAACTTCAAATCTAAATTTAGAGCAGGCTCTGCCCCGTATTCATTTTGAATTTGTTTCAGGACATCAGGTATTACCGCAATTGACGGAATGCCATGTGTTTTAGTATAGATGGCAGCAAAGACTGAGCCCCAAGTGGTGCAGTCTTCCAATTGTGGTGTGATCCCCATTGGTAAACTGATTGTTAGGATTCTGTGTTTCTCATACGGGCTAGTATTTGGAAATACTGCTTCGATTTGAGTAATTTTTTGAGCTATCCAGAACGGAATTTGCTCACGTTTTGTGGGCATTTTACCCATGACTGCGTATAGAGTCTGTGGTGTAATTTTTAATGTATTCCCCTGTTGGGGAGTTTGATTTGGAATTGTTAATGGTTGCTGGACTGTAAAAGTCTGCATGACATATTGGACCAATTGTCTGTAAATGTTTTATTAACTCTGTGAGTTGAGTAAGTAATTCCTCGTCTGACATCTCTTCAATGTCAGGATGAGGTGTGTAGCCGGCTAGAATCGGCCATGTTGCTCCTGGTCTACCTAGTGGACCGAGTCTAGTAATGTTTTTGTGATGTTTTAGGGTGCCTTTAAACCAGAGCTGATGCTCCTGGTATGTTAATGGAATTTCAATATCCTCAAAAGTAATGTATTCCTCTGGTGGATCATCTTCTTTGTAGAAGTGAAACATGTGTGTTACTGAATTGGATTCAGGAAATATTACCCATGAATAGAATTCCTCTGTCTGAAAGGATTCATGTGCCTCTATCACGAAAACTGCTCTACCTCCTCTTGGTGGTAGGCCATGTTTTAGAAGTTTTAGAGCGATGGCTTTTCTTAAGTTTTGAGGGATGTCTATAACACCCTCCTCGGTTTCATTTAAACCTGTAATGTTAAAAACTGCTGCTTGGGCTGGATCAGCCGCAGCTCCACCGTTTCCGGCTTCAATGTCGGAGTCAGGCATTTTGTTTTTTGAAAAACGTAGAACAAGTTTCAAGGAAACAAAGATAAGGTGCACAATATTTTGGAAAACTGTATCCTTCAACGTTGAGCAAACCAAACAGCTAATATATAGGGTGTTTCCCTATATAGCCGTGGTGGATACTTAACCCTGCCCACTCCAGACGTCTTTTGGAGTATATGGGTAGGGGTCTCTGAGAGAAAAAAGCACGGCTGAGTTACTCAGTATCTAACGTTGAATTACCGCCTTACCAAACCGTTGGGCGCCATGTAGTGTAGCTCCTATTTCCCGAATAGGCTCTGCGCATTGGAATAATATATCCTATAGGTTTGACATAGGACGAAGGTCAGTATGTCCCTATCGAGTATATTAAACTTAATTACTTGTGCCAGCTAGCTCAGAGGCCACTAGAAACTCCTTGAGAAACAAGAAGGGAGTAGTTTCTGGCAGCCGCAAAACATGACCACTTTGTTTCCCTTTAGAATCAGAACGTGTCCCAGAGTCGTGGAAACAATAGATAACTATTTAACTCAGCTCAATCGTGCATGCTTAGTTTTCTACAAGTTACACAGAAAGAACAGACGGGCGTTTCAATAAAAGATTTATTGAACAGTCTTGTTTTTGGTGTAGGTAAAATGTGCTGTTACGATCACAAGACCGTATGCGAGATAAATAATGTACAGTGTGAGCAGTAGAAATAAATAATACTGCGATAGCATTATCTTTTAGTACATATGCCTTTACATAAATAACAGACTAAAAATGCGAGTACTCATACGATGCGTTTCTAAGCTAGTTCTACCCCAATGTACCTAACCTAACCTAGGTGTAGGGAGAGGTATGAAGTAGGTGAAGTATTCCTTACTATGGTATACTAAGAGTATGTTAAGCCTAGTATGCCAAGAGTCCCTCTAGGTTCTTGTCAGCTCCATACCTGAAGAATGAGAGAGGTAGGAATCTCTTTGCCAGACTCGAACTCCAACACTCCGCAAGGGAAGTCAGATCACTGGAAGCTGGACTCTCTGCGTGCAGGGATGACAGCGTCTTCTCAGTGCGTCAGGCCGGGAAACGGGCTCCTCTGAAGTCGAGGTCTCCTCTAGTTTACAAGGGCTAGGGAAGGTATATTTATACCTGAGAGTACCTAAGAATGTTAGTATTGACGTGAATCGGACAGCGAAAGACGTCATGAATGAACCCCTAAGGAATAATGGTTCATGCATAATATATGAGTCCTTGAAGAAATCAATAGCCCTGGGCTAGGGAAACTCCCGCAGCCCAAGGGTCTGTTCTTCACGAACTCGTTGTGACGTTAGGGTGGACGGATGTCGGAGACCATGCCTGTATTTGGAGTGCACGGTTTAATGCCTAAATAAGGGCTGGGATTTTATGCCTATATAAGGGCAGGGCGAATTGTGCCTATATAAGGACATGATACTGGAAAGCCCGTTATGGACACCCTAAGAGGAATTCAACACCTCTTTCTGCACTTTTCTTGCCTTTTTCTGCAGTTCTCTTCCATCTTTCTGCACATCTGTTGCCTCTTTCTGCTCCTCATTTGCTTCTTTCTGCACCCGTTGTCTCTTTCTGCACTCGTCTTCCCTCTTTCTGTACCTTTCCTGCCTGTTTTTGCATCTCACTTGCCTCTTTATGCACTTTTCTTGCTTCTTTCTGCACCTCTCTTGCCTCTTTCTGCACGTCTGTTGCCTCTTTCTGCACCTCATTTGCTTCTTTCTACACCCCTGTTGTCTCTTTCTGCACTCGTCTTCCCTTTCTGTACCTTTCCTGCCTGTTTTTGCATCTCACTTGCCTCTTTCTGCACTTTTCTTGCTTCTTTCTACACCTCTGTTGCTTCTTTCAGCAATTCTCTTGCCTCTTTGTGCACTTCTCTTGCCTGTTTCTGCCCTTCTCTTGCCTCTTTCTGCACCCCTGTTGCTTCATTCTGCACTTTCCATGCTTCTTTCTGCACCTGTCTTGCTTCTTTCTGTACCCGTTGTCTCTTTATGTACCTCTCTTGCCTCTTTCTGCACTTTTCTTGCCTTTTTCTGCACCTCTCTTCCCTCTTTCTGCACGTCTATTGCCTCTTTCTGCACCTCATTTGCTTCTTTCTACACCCGTTGTCTCTTTCTGCACTCGTCTTCCCTCTTTCTGTACCTTTCCTGCCTGTTTTTGCATCTCACTTGCCTCTATCTGCACTTTTCTTGCTTCTTTCTACACCTCTGTTGCTTCTTTCTGCACTTCTCTTGCCTCCTTCTGTACCTCTTAGTTAGAGGTAGTTTTAATCCCCCTGCCCTATTATGTACTAGGGCCATACAGGGGCGGTCATGCCAATCAGAGGGGAACCCCAACCCATAGTGTACCCTAGTGTACGTAGGTGTTTTCAGTGTATTCTAAGTGTCTTTCAGCATAGCACTGGCTCCGGGCCTGGTTAGTCAGAGTCAGTTACCACCAGCACCCGTCAGCAAAAAGTTGGGGGCACAGGATGACTTTGCAACAAGGCCTATTTCTGCTCCTCTGTTGGTTCTTTGTGCACATCTCTTGCTTCTTTCTGCAACTTTCTTTGTCTTTCTGGACTTCTGTTGCCTCTTTCTGCATTTCTCTTGCTTCTTTCTGCGCCTTTCTTCCTCTTTCTGCACATGTCCTACATCTGTAGGCATAGTTAGAAATTAGTATTTAAAAAACCTTTGAAATTCACTGAAAAAAACCACAGGTTTCAGGGACGTTATAGTTAGAAATTAGCATTTAAATAACCTTTGAAATTCACTGAAAAAACCATAGGTTTCAGGGACGTTATAGTTAGAGATTAGCATTTAAAAACCTTAGAAATTCACTGAAACAACCACAGGTTTTAGGGACGTTATAGTTAGTTGGACATTTCACTCGTACAAAACCAGAGAAATTCGGCCGTTATAGTTAGTTCAGCTAACTATAACTTGCGCCCCCGCAATGCACTGCTTATGACGTCACATATTACATCATTCATGACATGGTCAGTGACATCACTGATGACATCACTGATGACATCTCAAATGACATCACTGATGACATTATCCACGTGATGCACCTCCTCAAACCCTAATATAACCTTTGATACACCCACTCTAAAATGCAGACTACTATTTTTGAAACCATAGACACACCAATACCAGTTACTACATACCCACTCACTGATTCCTAGGTCTACACACATGTCCACTCATTCATCCATACAGTTACTCATACATGCAGTCACTCATCAATACGGCACTATCATATGCACTCATACACCTATACAGACACTCACACACCACCACTCACCCATAGAGTTACTCACACACCTAGTCAGTCATGCAAAGAATCAATCATACTCCCATTTACTCACCTATACAGTTATACACACACCACTTCACTTATTCATACAGCTACTAACACATACTTACTCTCTTCTACAATCACTGACACAAGCATAGACTCATCCATACAGCCACTCTCGCAATCACTCACTCTCACATAGTCATTTATATACTCCAACACTCACATATACTACCTTTTACATATGTAGTTACTCACAGATGTACCACTGAGACATCAATTCACTCACCAACACACCCATACACACACTCACCCACCCATACAGCCCTTCACAGATGCACTCTTGAACCCATACACCCAGTGAATCACCTACTCACACATCTATGCATAGAGTCACACACCCCCCACCCACCCACCCACAGAGACACTCAGGCACCCATACAGATTCTCAGACAACCAATCAATAACCCATATAGACACTCATGTAGCTACTCACCAACCCATGCATCCGCTTACACACCAACTGACAGACTAATACAGACATTCACACAGTTTAGTCACTAACCCATGCATTCAGTAAGACACGATTAATCACTCACTTATACAGTCAGTCGCGCACCTACTAAATCATCCATTCAGACACTTATACACCCACTCATTCTTCAATACACCTTGGTATATAACATATTTAAACTTTACAGAAACACAGTCACTGGATGATGTCATCAGTGATGTCATTTGAGATGTCAGTGATGTCACTGACCATGTCATGAATGATGTTATATGTGACGTCATCAGCAGTGCATTGCGGGGGCGCAAGTTATAGTTAGCTGAACTAACTATAACGGCCGAATTTCTATGGTTTTGTACGAGTGAAATGTCCAACTAACTATAACGTCCCTAAAACCTGTGGTTTTTTCAGTGAATTTCTAAGGTTTTTTAAATGCTAATTTCTAACTATAACGTCCCTGAAACCTATGGTTTTTTCAGTGAATATATATATATATATATATATATATATATTCACTGAAAAAACCATAGGTTTTAGGGACAGTTATAGTTAGTTGGACATTGCACTCGTACAAAACCCGTGAAATTCCCCTGTTATAGTTAGTTCAGCTAACTATAACTCGCGCCCCCGCAATGCACTGCTGATGACGTCATATATTACATCACTCATGACATGGTCAGTGACATCACTGATGACATCACTGATGACATCTCAAATGACATCACTGATGACATCACTGATGACATCATCCAGTGACTGTGTGTTTCTGTAAAGTTTAAATATGTTTAATATATATAGGGAAAGGCGTATTGAAGAATGAGTGGGTGTATAAGTGTCTGAATGGATGATTTAGTACGTGAGTGACTGACTCTACAAGTGAGTGATTAAACGTATCTTACTGAATGCATGGGCTAGTGACTAAACTGTGTGAATGTCTGTATCCGTCTGTTTGTTGGTGTGTAAGTGGATGCATGGATTTGCGAATAGCTACATGAGTGTCTATATGGGTTATTGATTGGTTCTCTGAGTATCTGTATGGCTGCCTGAGTGTTTGTGTGGGTGGGGTGTGTGTGACTCTATACATAGATGTGTGAGTGGGTGATTCACTGGGTGCATGATTTCAAGAGTGCATCTGTGATGGACTGCTTGGGTGGGTGAGTGTGTGTATGGGTGTGTTAGTGAGTGAATGTATATCTCAGTGGTACATGTGCAAGTAACTACATATGTAAAAGGCAGTATATATGTGTGTTAGAGTATTTAAATGGCTATAAGTGAGAGTGTGTTATTGTGAGAGTGGCTGTATGGATGCGTGTGTGCTTGTATCAGTTATTGTATAAGAGCGTAAGAATGTGCTAGTATTTGTATGAGTAAGTGAGCTGGTGTGTGTATAACTGTATAGGTGAGTAAATGGGTGTGTGATAAATTTTTGCATGACTGACTAGGTGTGTGAGTACCTCTATGGATGAGTGGCGGTGTGTGAGTGTTTATATAGGTGTATAAGTGCATATGATAGTCCTGTACTGAGTGACTGTAAGTATGAGTGACTGTACAGGTGAGGGAGTGGATGTGTGTGTAGACCTAAGAATCAGTGAGTGGGTATGTAGTTTTTGGTGTTGGAGTGTCTATGGTTTTGAGAATGGCAGTCTGTAATTTAGAGTGGGTGTATCAAAAGTTATATTAGGGTGTGAGAAGATGCATGAAATTATCACATGGATGATGTCATCAGTGATGTCATTTGAGATGTCATCAGTGATGTCATCAGTGATGTCACTGACCATGTCATGAGTGATGTAATATGTGACGTCATCAGCAGTGCATTGTGGGGCGCGAGTTATAGTTAGCTGAACTAACTATAACAGGGGAATTTCACGGGTTTTGTACGAGTGCAATGTCCAACTAACTATAACTGTCCCTAAAACCTATGGTTTTTTCAGTGAATTTCAAAGGTTTTTTAAATGCTAATTTCTAACTATAACGTGTCTGAAACCTATGGTTTTTTCAGTGAATTTCAAAGGTTTTTTAAATGCTAATTTCTAACTATAACGTGCCTGAAACCTATGGTTTTTTCAGTGAATTTCAAAGGTTTTTTAAATGCTAATTTCTAACTATAACGTGCCTGAAACCTATGGTTTTTTCAGTGAATTTCAAAGGTTTTTTAAATGCTAATTTCTAACTATAACGTGCCTGAAACCTATGATTTTTTAAGTGAATTTCAAAGGTTTTTTAAATGCTAGTTTCTAACTATGCCAACAGAGGTAGGACATGTGAAGAAAGAAGAAAAACGCACAGAAAGAAGCAAAAGATGTGCAGAAAGAACCAACAGAGGAGCAGAAAGAGGCCTTGTTGCAAAATCATCCTGTGCCCACAACTTTTTCAGACGGGTACTGGTGGTAACTGACTCTGACTAACCAGAGCCAGTGCGCGCTTGCACAGTGGTGAAGGGAGGGGGCCTGAGGTGACATGTGTGCAAACGCGCCCCATGGCGCGTTTTAAGTTGCGGGATTAAGTCCCCTTGAATCCTGAGGGTCCCTGGGCCCAACTAGCCCCCCAGGTACCTACAGTTAGGACCACAGAGCTGAGTTGCAGAGAGGCGTTCCGAGGCCACGCACCTTTTTCACCTCTCTGCAACGCAACTCTGTTGTGCTTACTGAAGGTACCTGGTGGGCTAGTTGGCCCCCAGGATTCAAAGGGAATTAACTCCCCAACTTAAAACGCACCACAGGGCGTGTTTGCGCACATGTCACCTGAGGCCCCGCCCCTCCCTTCACCACTGTGCAAACGCGCCCCGTGGCGCGTTTTAAGTTGGGGGATTAGGTCACCTTGAATCCTGAGAGTCCCTGGGGCCCAAACAGCCCACCAGGTACTTCCAGTAAGCACCACAGGCCTGCGTTGCAACGCCTGTAACAAATTGTGCAGTTGTGTTTAGGTAGTGAAGAGGGTCGTGCTGGGGGTAGTGTTTTAGGGTTTAGGGTAGTGCAGTGGTGTTTGTGTAGTGTAGGGGGTCATGCTGGGGTTAGATTTAGGGTTTAGGGTAGTGCAGTGGTGTTTGTGTAGTGTAGGGGGTCATGCTGGGGGTAGATTTAGGGTTTAGGGTAGTGCAGTGGTGTTTGTGTAGTGTAGGGGGTCATGCTGGGGGTAGATTTAGGGTTTAGGGTAGTGCAGTGGTGTTTGGGTAGTGTAGGGAGTCGTCCTGGGGGAGTGTTTTAGGGTTTAGGGTAGTACAGTGGTGTTTGGGTAGTGTAGGGGTCGTGCTGGGGTTAGTGTTTTAGGGTAGTGCAGTGGTGTTTCGGTAGTGTAGGGGGTCGTGCTGGGGGAGTGTTTTAGGGTTTAGGGCAGTGCAGTGGTGTTCGGGTAGTGTAGGGGGTCGTGCTGGGGGAGTGTTTTAGGGTTTAGGGCAGTGCAGTCGTGTTCGGGTAGTGTAGGGGGTCGTGCTGCGGGGAGTATTTTAGGGTTTAGGGTAGTGCAGTGGTGTTCGGGTAGTGTAGGGGGTCATGCTGGGGGTAGTGTTCTAGGGTTTAGGGCAGTGCAGTGGTGTTCGGGCAGTGTAGGGGGTCATGCTGGGGGTGGTGTTTTAGGGTTTAGGGTAGTGCAGTGGTGTTCGGGCAGTGTAGGGGGTTGTGCTGGGGGTGGTGTTTCAGGGTTTAGGGCAGTGCAGTGGTGTTCAGGCAGTGTAGGGGGTCGTGCAGGGGGTGGTGTTTCAGGGTTTAGGGCAGTGCAGTGGTGTTCGGGCAGTGTAGGGGGTCATGCAGGGGTGGTGTTTTAGGGTTTAGGGCAGTGGTGTTCGGGCAGTGTAGGGGGTCATGCTGGGGGTGGTGTTTCAGGGTTTGGGGCAGTGCAGTGGTGTTCGAGCAGTAAAGGGGGTCATGCTGGGGGTGGTGTTTCAGGGTTTAGGGCAGTGCAGTGGTGTTCGGGCAGTGTAGGGGGTGGTGCAGGGGGTGGTGTTTCAGGGTTTAGGGCAGTGCAGTGGTGTTCGGGCAGTGTAGGGGGTCGTGCAGGGGTTGGTGTTTCAGGGTTTAGGGCAGTGCAGTGGTGTTCGGGCAGTGTAGGGGGCGGTGCAGGGGGTGGTGTTTCAGGGTTTAGGGCAGTACAGTGGTGTTCGGGCATTGTAGGGGGTGGTGCTGGGGCTGGTGTTTCAGGGTCTAGGGCAGTGCAGTGGTGTTCGGGCAGTGTAGGGGGTGGTGCTGGGGCTGGTGTTTCAGGGTTTAGGGCAGTGCAGTGGTGTTCGGGCAGTGTAGGGGGTCGTGCTGGGGCTGGTGTTTCAGGGTTTAGGGCAGTGCAGTGGTGTTCGGGCAGTGTAGGGGGCTTGTTGGGGCAGGTGTTTCAGAGTCTAGGGCAATGCAGTGGTGTTCGGGCAGTGTAGGGGGTCTTGCTGGGGCTGGTGTTTCAGGGTTTAGGGCAGTGCAGTGGTGTTCGGGCAGTGTAGGGGGTCGTGCTGGGGCTGGTGTTTCAAGGTTTAGGGCAGTGCAGTGGTGTTCGGGCAGTGTAGGGGGTCGTGCTGGGGCTGGTGTTTCAGGGTTTAGGGCAGAGCAATGGTGCTCAGGCAGTGTAGGGGGTTGTGCTGGGGGTGATGTTTCAGGGTTTAGGGCAGTGCAGTGGTGTTCGGGCAGTGTAGGGGGTCGTGAAGGGGGTGGTGTTTCAGGGTTTAGGGCAGTGCAGTGGTGTTCGGGCAGTGTAGGGGGTCGTGCTGGGGGTAGTGTTTTAGGGTTTAGGGTAGTGCAGTGGTGCTTGTGTAGTGTAGGGGGTCGTGCTGGGGGTAGTGTTTTAGGGTTTAGGGTAGTGCAGTGGTGTTTGTGTAGTGTAGGGGGTCATGTTTTAGGGTAGTGCAGTGGTGTTTGGGTAGTGTAGGGGGTCATGCTGGGGGTAGTGTTTTAGGATTTAGGTTAGTGCAGTGGTGTTTGGGTAGTGTAGGGGTCGTGCTGGGGGTAGTGTTTTAGGGTTTAGGGTAGTGCAGTGGTGTTTGTGTAGTGTAGGGGGTCGTGCTGGGGGTAGTGTTTTAGGGTTTAAGGTAGTGCAGTGGTGCTTGTGTAGTGTAGGGGGTCGTGCTGGGGGTAGTGTTTTAGGGTTTAGGGTAGTGCAGTGGTGTTTGTGTAGTGTAGGGGGTCATGTTTTAGGGTAGTGCAGTGGTGTTTGGGTAGTGTAGGGGGTCGTGCTGGTGGTAGTGTTTTAGGATTTAGGTTAGTGCAGTGGTGTTTGGGTAGTGTAGGGGTCGTGCTGGGGATAGTGTTTTAGGGTTTAGGATAGTGCAGAGGTGCTTGTGTAGTGTAGGGGGTCGTGCTGGGGGTAGTGTTTTAGGGTTTAAGGTAGTGCAGTGGTGTTTTTGTAGTGTAGGGGGGTCATGTTTTAAGATGCAATGCTCCAATACCTGACCAGTCTGCACTACATAAAACTGCAAAAAAACTAAAAATAAAAAGTGTTTTGCACACTTTTGTCATTGGGCTATATGTGGGCTACATCTGGGTAATATTTGTGCTACATTTGGGCTCTTTTTTCACTGGTGGCCATCTTGGAAGACTTCTTTGTTATGAAGTTTCCTAATTTCTTCATTTACTGCAGTCTCCTCAGTAGGAAATGCTTTCAGTTTTTACTTTGATTCCATCAAGAAGGCATTCAGATGTGTCTCACATCTGCCATAAATTCAGAATGTTAGCACTCTAGTTGCTCATTAGATCACTGGAGTAAAGCTACTGCTCACCAGGGAGTTAACTGGTAGTCTGCTGCTGGTATTGAAAGTGATTGTTTCAGTCTGCATGTCAGAATTTTCTAATGAAATAGAAGAGGATTTGAGATCTCACTTAAAACATGCCCTAATTTTTCTTTCTGCAGCACTAACCATAATTTCTATTTAAAAAAGAACCCCTCATTTTGTTCCTTTTTAAATTAAATGTTTTAAGTGTTACCGGTTTATTCCAATCAAGATGGCTTCAGGTGTGCCATACTTTTGTCATAAGTAAGGCTGTTAGCGCTCTAGTTGTTCTTTAGAACACTCTGGGAAGCTGCAGTAGAACACAAAGGCATCAACTGGCAGGCTGCTCCTGTTGAAATATAACAGGAAGATATTTGAGATCACACTTGAAATATGTCCTAATTTTTCTTTCTACAGCACTAACCATAATTTCTATGACAAAATGAACCCCATCATTTTGTTCCTTTTTAAATTAAATGTTTTAAGTGTTACCAGTTTATTTCAATCAAGATGGCTTCAGGTGTGCCATACTTTTGTCATAAGTAAGGCTGTTAGCACTCTAGTTGTTCTTTAGAACACTCTGGGAAGCTGCAGTAGAACACAAAGGCATCAACTGGCAGGCTGCTCCTGTTGAAATATAACAGGAAGATATTTGAGATCACACTTGAAACATGTCCTAATTTTTCTTTCTACAGCACTAACCATAATTTCTATGACAAAATGAACCCCATCGTTTTGTTCCTTTTTAAATTAAATGTTTTAAGTGTTACCAGTTTATTCCAATCAAGATGGCTTCAGGTGTGCCATACTTTTGTCATAAGTAAGGCTGTTAGCACTCTAGTTGTTCTTTAGAACACTCTGGGAAGCTGCAGTAGAACACAAAGGAATCAACTGACAGTCTCTGCCCTTGTTGGATGTACATGTTTTACTGAGAATGTCAGACTTCATTCTCACATGAGTGAGAAAGATAATGTGAATTTACAGAAAATATGCTCTCATTTTAGCTTCTGGAGCACCTTCCAAACCTCCATGGGACAAGCATGAGAAAATAGTGTTCTCTCAAACATGATTCATGATATCCCAGCAGAAGGTTTTTCACATGGTAAAATCACCTTGGAATACACCACAATTCCTAAAATTAGTATGGTACCGTCAACAAATAAATTCTAATGTAACTAAAGCCTGTTATCACCCTTTATAGTTCTCCTTTTGGTGACCCTCAAAATCTTCTATTCACTACAATGCATTTCAATGAGGTACTATCATTTATATTGGTCCCAAGATGGCTGCCAGAAATTCCAGGATGAAGTGCTGACAGCCAATCAGATCTCACGATGACATGTGTGGTTAGGCTCCGCCCAGATATATATGTGACTTTACTTTTGATTTTCTCAGGAACTACTGAACGGATTTACACCATTTAAGCAAAAGGCACGACACTGAACCAAGGGCTACCTCTTTGCCAAATTTGGTGTAATTCCGTTCAGCAGTTCGGGCTGTAGCTGCGACTAAAGGTTCCTATGGAAAATGAATGGGGAAAACACGTTTTGGGACCCCCCTTTTTTCTCGGCACCCGCTTGACGTATCACCCCGAGACTTTCAGGTTAGGAGCGGACCGGAGCGCCCCAACAAGTTGGAAACTTTCGCGAAGATTCGTTAACCGGCGCCAACGTTATTTCAAATAGAATGTCGCGGATTTCCTATGGATAATAGGTTTTAACTATAACTATCTACTGGCGACCGCCAGTAGATAATATATATATATATATATATATATATATATATATATATATATATATATATATATATATAGAGTCCACAAATCCCGTAGTGGCTGCAAACAGCAAAGAACACACAGGCTCAGACCACAGCTGCTGGTGAAATAACGAGATTTATTCAAAGTAAGTTAACCGGTCCACATTACGCGTTTCGGCCGCCAACCTGCGGCCTTGATCACATGGACATGCTACGTGCAAGTAGCAGCTTTATAGGCAGGTAAGTGAGATGCATTACGTTACAAGAGTCACGAACGCATGTGCTTTACGGTAACTTGTGACTCCAATGACAGTGCAAAGTGAAATATCTACTCACATGTTGCTGTGAAGAATGACAGCCAGGTTTTACGACAATGCCCCAAGTCATGGGAATATGACAGTGGAATAAATATCAAAAGGATGTAGGAACAGTGGAGAATGAAAGAAACAAAAAGAATAAGAGTGACAGCGCTGAGCGGCGATATAAAGGGAGAGCAGCGTATGAAGAGCCTGTACAAGGTCAGGGAATCTAACACATGTGGGAGGTAAGAGTCGAGTGAACCGTGAGATATAAATCCCACACCCGGCCATCTGGCAGCATAATGCGTGATGCTAAAGGAAGTCCCACAACTGAAAACACAGTGGTTCATAGAGACAGGCTGGCGCGCAAAAGGGACCCCATGAAGCCGGATCAACCATCATGAAAAATAAGAATAAGAACCACGGTCCCATTATGACATCTAATTTAGGGGGCAGAACAAACAGCGAAGCTGAATGCACAACATGAAAGGGATAGTGAGAAATGCACACGCGTTAAAAAATGAAAAATGGAAAATCCAGGCACTGTGTGTAGAGTTACCAAGTGATAAGAAAAAAAATTTAAAAGTGCAAAGTGGTACAGCGTTGTGTAGTGACTAAGTGCTAGATGCGACTTAAATTTAAAGAACAAAACTAGAGAGACATAGTTCATGTGAGAACTATGCTCAAAAAGTTATATATATATATATTACATACTGGCGGTCGCCAGTAGGTAGTTATAGTTAGGACCTTGTTTCTATTCAAAAAGCATTCTCTTTTGCCAATATCTTTGGCGCCATTTGACAAATCTTCGCGAAATGTTCAAAACTAATGGGGCGCTCCAGTCAAGCAGGGGCCGAGAAATAAAAGGGGTCCCAAAGCGTGTTTCTGCATGGTAATTTCCATAGGAAACTTTCGACACGGCTACAGCCCGAACTGCTGAATGGAATTACACCAAATTTGGCAAAAATGTAGCTTTTGGTCTGGGAAGCACTCTTTTTGTTAAATGGTGTAAATCCATTCTGTAGTTCCTGAGAAATTCATATTTAAAAAACAATTAGTATCTGGTGACCGTGGTGGATCCGCGAACCCTCCCGAGCACGAGCTTGACTCTGATTGGCTGCCAACACTTCAAACCAGAAAGTGTTGGCAGCCATCTTGTGACTCGGTTGAACCAAGTCACAAGCAAAAAGGTAAACAAACATTACAAAAACAAGAATAGGGGGCAGGGTAGAAACACCCTGATCCCCTAGGCCTGCTCAGGGGTCCCACAGGGACCCAGAGGGCCCAAAAAAGCATTTTTTTTCAGAATTTTTTGGCAGGATTCGTGTAGGGTCCGCGAATCCGGCAGAAAATTAGAAAAAAAGCGAAGCTTGGTCTCCCGCGCTTCGTTTGTTTTAAGCCCCCGGGTGGGCCAAGTCCTGGGGGCAATATTTTATTATGTAGCAGGGGCTGTGGGCCCCCGCTGACATGTGGACCTCCACCTCCCCGGGGCTATACTCATTTAAATGCGGGGGCATGCGGCCCCCCACAGCCCCGGGCGCTTCTATTAAATCAAATACGTGGGGGGGCTCCTGCCCCCCCACGCTGTCCCGGGGACCGCCACCTCCCCGGGCTTTTAAAAAAAATTGAGTGGGGGGTGCCCCCCCCACACTGACCCGGGGACTGTCACCTCCCCGGGGCTTCAATATTTAAGAGCGGGGGCCTCATATGCCCCCCGCAGCCCCGGGGACCACCACCTCCCCGGGGCTTTTTACAAAAATAAAAGGTGTGGTGGGGCTTTTTCCCCCCCACACACTGCCCCAGGGACCGCCACGTCCCCGGGGCATTGATTATGCAAATACGGGGGTCTGTTGCAGACCCCCGGCCCCAGGGACCACCACCTCCCCGGGCCTTTAAACATGCAGGGAGGGGGGCCCTCCTTAGCCCTGGGGACCCCCACCCCCCAGGGCCGGCTCCAGCAATGTCCCGGGGTACCCACCCTCGGGACATTGCAGTTTGCTATGGCATGGCGGGAGCACTGCTCCCACCATGCCATAGCAAACTTCTGCTTCGCCCAAAAGCAATGCCGGCTTCCGCAGGAGGCGGGAAGTCGGCTGGACCGCGGGGGCATTGGGGCTCCCCCCGCAGTCCCCAAGGTGAGGCCAAGCCCCGGGGGATGAGGTCCCCGGGGCCAAAAATGGCCAGGGTAGGGGGGCCGCACAGGCCCCCTACGCATTTTTTATTAAAAAAACAGGATGTGGCCATGCCCCAGGGGATGGGGTCCCCGGGGCAAGATCGGCCTCAGGAGGGGGGCCGAATGGCCCCTCTCCAAAAAGAAAAAAAAAAATGAATAGAGGGCAGGCCCAGGGGGATGAGGTCCCCGGGGCCCAAACTGGCCCAGGGAAGGGGGGCCACGCTGCAATTAAAAAAATATAAAAAGATCTAAAAAATGGACAAGCCCCGGGGGATGGGGTCCCCGGGGCACAAATCGGCCACGGGCGGGGGGCCGTGCGGCCCCCTTCCCGTTTCCTTTTTTTTTTTTTTAAATGGGTAGGGCCCTGGGGGATGGGGTCCCCAGGGCCCAAAAAGTATCGAGGAAAGGGGGCCACACAGCCCTCCTTCCTAAATGAGAAGAAAACAGAAGCCTGCAACAAGTCACCGGAGGCCCCGCCCCCTCCCTGCATGACTCTGCAAGCATGCCTCCTGCCACGCCCTGGTTTGGGGGATGAAGTCCCCTTCAGTGGTGAGGGTCCTTAGGGGCCAACTAGGCCACCAGGTACCTCCAGTAAGCCCCACACAGTGGAATTTACACCACTCTGCAAACGCGCCTCTTGGTGCACTGCTGGTGGGGCGATTAGGTCCCCTTGTGTCCTGAGGACTGCAGGACTAAAGTGGACTTCACCCCCCAGCAAGAAGTGCCCCAGGAGGCATGTTTGCAGAGTGGTGTAAAAAGGGTGCGTGGCCTCGGACCACTCTCAGCAATCCAGCTGCATGGGGCTTACTGGAGGTAACAGGAGGGCTAGTTGGCCCCCAGGGTCCCTCAGGAGGCAAGGGGACTTCATCCCCCCAACCAAGAGCGCACTAGGAAGCGCATTTGCAGAGTGGTGGAGAAAGGGGCGTGGCCTGTGTCCACCTCTCTGCAATCCGACTGTGTGGGGCTTACTGGAGGTAACAGGTAGGCTAGTTGGCCCCTAAGGACCCCCAGTAGCGAAGGGGACTTCAATCTCCATCCAAGAGCGCGCCAGGGAGCGCGTTTGCAGAGTGGTGGGCAAAGGGGGCGTGGCCTGCTATGAGAACTTAGCAATCCTGCTGTGTGGGATTTATTTGTAGGGAATAAGAGGGGTAGTTGCCCCCAAGTATGTCCTTGGGGGCCAACTACCCCTCCTGTTACCTCCAGTAAGTCCCATACAGTGGGATTGCTAAGAGGTCTTCGGAGGCCACGCCCCCCTTAGTCCACCACTCTGCGATTCTTTCTGCACCGTTCTTCCCTCTTTCTGCACCTCTCTTGCCTCTTTCTGCACCTGTCTTGCCTCTTTCTGCACCCTCTTGCCTCTTTATGCACCTCTGTTGGTTCTTTCTGCTCCTCTTTTGCTTCTTTCTGCGCCTTTCGTCCTCTTTCTGTACATGTCCTACTATTGGAGGCACAGTTAGAAATTAGCATTTCAAAAACCTTAGAAATTCACTGAAAAAACCACAGGTTTCAGGGACGTTATAGTTAGGCTGACATTTCACTCGTACAAAACCAGAGAAATTCAGCTGTTCTAGTTAGCTGAGCTAACTATAACTCGCTCCCTGCAGTGCACTGCTGATGATGTCACATATTACATCACTCATGACATGGTCAGTGATATCACTGATGACATCTCAAATGACATCACTGATGACATCATCCACTTAATATGTGATGCACCTCCTCACACCCCAATATAACCTTTTATACACCCACTCTAAAATACAGACTACCATTCTCGAAACCATAGACAAACCAATACCATTTAGTACATACCCACTCACCGCTTCATACGTCTACACACACATCCACTCACTCACCCATACAGTCACTCATCAATACAGCTACTGATATATGCACTCATTTACCCATACAGACACACACACACACTGCCACTCACCGATAGAGTTCTCACACACCTAGTCAGTCACCCAAAGAATCAATCACACTGTCAGTTACTCACCTATACAGTTATGCACACACCACCTCACTTATTCATACAGATACTAACACATACTCTTATACAATCACTGACACAAGCATACACTCATCCATATAGCCACTCTCACAATCACTCATCCTCACATATAGTCACTTACATACTCCAACACTAACATATACTGCCTTTCACATATGTAGTTACTCACACATATACCACTGAGACATCCATTCACTCACCAACACAGCCATACGCACACTCACTCACCTATACAGCCCCTCGCATATGCACTCATGAACCCATACACCCAGTGAATCACCCACTCACACATCCATGCAGGGAGTCACACACCCCCACCGACAGACACTCAGGCACCCATACAGGTACTCAGACAACCAATCATTAACCCATATAGACACTCATGTAGCTATTCACCAACCCATGCAGCCACTTACACACCCACTGACAGACTGATACAGACATTCACACAGATTAGTCATCACCCATGCATTCAGTAAGACACGTTTAATCACTCACTTATAGTCAGTCATGCACCCACTAAATCATCCATTCAGACACTCATACACCCACTCATTCTTCAATAAACCTTGGCGTATATATATATATATATATATATATTTATTTATTTATTTAACATTCTTAAACTTTTTAGAAACACTTAGTCACTGGATGATGTCATCAGTGATGTCATTTGAGATGTCATCAGGGATGTCACTGACCATGTCATGAGTGTTGTAATATGTGATGTCATCAGCAGTGCATTGCGGGGGCGTGAGTTATAGTTAGCTCAGCTAACTATAACGGCTGATTTTCTCTGTTTTTTTGCGAGTGAAATGTCAGCCATACTATAACGTCCCTGAAACCTGTGGTTTTTTCAGTGAATATATATATATATACACATAAAATCATTTTTTTCAAAAGGTGTTTCATCTACCGGATATATACTTACATTTTCATTGTAAAGGTATGCGTGGCAAAGCCATATGCGAGCTAATGGCATGAATGGTAATAGCATGCATGGTTCCGTAATGCATCCTAATTCTCCATAAGATGCAGTTACTTTACTTGCAAGATGCAGTTGTAGTATCAATAAAGTTAATGGTCACACATGTGGCTTACTACCTGGTAATACCCCAATTTGTTGTTGATACAGAAGTAGACTCTCACATTTAAAATCCTTACCCAGGTGATATAATCTAAATGTTCAGCTTTTGCAAAGTGCTCCAATAACCACAAGATGGCAGCATAACAACAGGAAAACCGGTTTCTCTATTTGCTTTTCCTTATTAAACAAGCAATGATTAAGCAACGCGTTGTGAAGGTTTGACAACCTGTCTAATCTCTTTCTTTTAATGCATGCCCTTGGTATATCACCTATTACGTGATCAGATATGCAACACTGGGAAATGCCACGAGAGTGCCCGTGCTGTTTTCAGACTGCAAGTTGTAGAGTGCGAACTGTACATGAGCAAATATTTTCCTGTGCAGTTACCGCCGGCACAAGCACAACCTCCCCGATTCTTTGACTTAAATTAAGTTACACTCACTAATCCATGTGCAGCCTGTTATTTCATGCTTGCATGGGGGCATAATTAAACAGGCTGTGGGCAGGGATTTCAGTAGAATTGAAATAGTGGTCAGTGTATGAAGGGGGCGTGGACAGTGCAATCAGCCGCGTGGCTTAAACATGGAAACTACATTTCTGTGTTTTCCATAGTGTGCCACCGGACTGGTATTTTGGTTCCGCTTTGTGCTTTTTATTATTGAGTCCAGAGACGTAACACAATAACTGACATACACCGAATACCAATCAGGGCTATTAGCTTCATCAACGGTTGTTAGCTGTTTAAGATAAATCAGTAATAACAATGATTTTTTATAATAATATTGAAAATGTTTCAATTCTGAAATGGAGACTGTGAATTAAAAATTGCTGAGTCCTGTGGACGTTGTATGGTCTTAAGAGTGTCTCAATCCCTCCTGATATGTTCACTGTATGTTACATATGTATGCCCTTTTTCTCTTTACATCTCAACTATCTGCATATCTTACACATAGTTGGGAAGGAAAAGTCCTCCACATAGTAATGGGCGTGCACCTCTGCCCTAAGTGCCACAACTTTACTGATGTCTGGATCCTTAATGCTGATTTCTGTTGTCAAAGGCAAACACGGATCATGTGCACCATGACGAATGCCTGTCTCACGGATTGTGGTCTTCTTGGACCTAGAGACTGCCCTAATAGTGGCAAAAGGCTACTGTTTCTACCAGGAGTTAAGCAGCACAAGTGTGGTGGTGGCAGCAAACCTTGTAGCGATCAGTGGGAGTTCACAGGTCCTTTTTAGGTCTGGCGTTAGCCAAGAGTTTTGATTTTACTAAAATATGTATAATATACTTACATATAGGGGCTTTCAGCCACCTCTCTTCATCCATTGGTCTGTTGTTGTATCATTTAAATGTTGCTTCCATGCACTACAGCAGATGGCATGGGGCAGTGGGGCAGCCTACATAAGCCACTGGTTAAATTCTCTTTCTGTGACTACATTTTGCTCCTTCACAAAGAGCACATCTGCACACAGCTAGTACCCTTCAGTGCCAGTGTTTTTGCATTTACTTTATTAATACTTATTGTTGCATTTGTGTTAGAGCCTGATGGGATAGCAGGGTGCTTTGGATGTGAACACAGGGTACATCCCATCTTGATCAGATCCCATCTCGTGCCAATGCTATTGTAAATTCCTTTGGGAGTATTTTGCTTGTCTGACTCCTGCGTCTGACTCCTGCGATTTTACAGTAAACCAGACTGTGTCCATTTGAAATTGTTCTGTATTGAGTTATCCTCTTTTTACTTGTACTTTTTATCCTTCTTGCCTTTTATTTCTCTCCTTGCCCTTTCTTTCATATATATATATATATATATATATATATATATATAAATATACATACATACATACATACATACACACACACACACACACGTACATATATACATATTTTTTTAAATGTGTTTCACTTACCTGATATATACTTACATTTTCCTTGTAAAGCCTTATGCGTGGTACTGACCTGTGTGGTAAAGGCAATGCATGGTAAAGGCATTGCGTAGTAAAGGCTGTGTGGTAATGGCATGCGTGGTTCCGTAATACATCCTATGTCTCCGTATGATGCAGTTAGTTTACTTACGAGATGCAAATGTAGTATCAATAAAGTTAATGGTCACACACATGTGGCTTACTACCTGGTAAGCCACATGTGTGCTTACCAGTTGTCAAAGATGTTCTCTTGTTTGGGACACAAGGCATCAGATGGAGTGAGGCAACAAGTGCCACCAAAACCATTGGAGCCAGGTTCACCAAATTATTGGTGGAGTCAAGCTGCAGTCATATGAGCAGCAACAATGAGACCGGGGACCGAACTCAGGTGGTGGGATGTCTGGCCTCATTCTGGTAGTCATTGGAAAAGACCTGTGGGATGCATGGTGCAGACTTCATGGATATGCCACTCATGTTTTAACTGTGCATAGTGCCAACTGACCAATGCCACTGGGCACCCATGCTGCCCTCCATTGAACCTGAAATGCAGGGACCATGTCCTTCCAAAGATGGCAGTGCATCTCACTACCAAATGAAATGATGTCACTTTGTCATATAAAGTCTGTTAGCACTTCATCATACTCTCATTTATTTGCAGTCATACCTGAGGTGCTACCCTTCCAATTCTTATTATATTTGTATGTGAATATACGGAATGCATAATACAGGCCATATGCAACAGCATCATACCAAACAGTAGATCATGTAAGTTGCATGGATTTACATGCCACACACATGACTTATTGTTTGGTATTAGGCTAGCAAACGTGGCCTGCATTATGTGTATTGCATAGTCAGTGTGAGGAAATGGGGTGTACTACATGGTGTGGCTGTGTGATCTCACCATGTAATACACTTACCAACCCCTTTGTGACCAGTAGGTTTCAGTTGTTTCACCATCTAGCTCGACCCTGGGTAGCTGTGGCTCTGAGCAGCAAGGCTTACACAAAGGAACAAGTGTAAAGCATTTTAACAGCATCAAAAAATTGCAGAACAAAATCAACGAGACACAAAACAAATCGGACACCAATTTATAAAAATTGAGCAGATTGTTATAGAAATGTAGGCACCAAAATGAAAAAGATCCATCAGAGGGTTCAGGAGATATGGAATTTAGAATGTATAGTAAATCAAAACATTTCAATCAACTGCAAACAAGCATTGGTGAACTCATGGATTTTGACACAGATGTTTTACAGAAAAGTTTGGACTAGTTGTAATGCAGTCACTTAAAGTCAATGTGGGTGATTTACTCCAGTTGGGAGCTAGTCGTGGGGCAGCAAGGTCTTCAGAATCAGTTTCCTTGGCAGGTGAAGCAATGCTCAGTCAATTCCAGGCCATTTTATCCATTTGCAGGCTTCCCTATGGAAGTGGTCCTGATGCAAGAGATGACGGATGCGGAAGATGCTAAGGGCGTTGTGGATGTGACGCAGTTGACTGGGGTCTTCTTGCAGGCAGTCCTCGGTCTACGAAGCTTGTGTAAGGGCCCTGAGTGCATGGTTCAACATCTCACAAGGTCCTCTACAGTCTGGACAAAGTCCAGTCACTGCTGGACTACCATTCGCCCAGTGTTGCGGTGAGTGTGACAGACCAATGCTTCCTGGTTCAATAATTCATCCTCTTGGGGTCTCACCAACACTCTGATGACACTTCAGTGTTCAGTGAACTCGGGTGCAACTTTGTGCATTGGATCCTTGTTCCAGGAGCTGCACAGCGGCAGCAGGTAGTGGCTTCAAGACTTTGGGCTCCCAGTTTGCCCAGGCAGGCTCCCTCAGCTGTTATGTCCCTGTGCTGTGAGCAGGAGGCCAGTCAGTTGGCCCTTGGGGTCTGTGACTTTGGCTGAGCTTTGGAGACAACTTTTCCTTGAGCAAGACACAACAGGCTTAGTCCCTTTCTTTGCTAGCCATCAGGGACAGTCAGCAGGGGCCGGCAGAGGTAAGCGTGGTGGGGCGCGGCAGGGGGAAGTCGGCAGACGACGGAACAGGTATTATTTATTTAGTTAAATATACCTATTCCGTCACTTGTCGACCTCCCCTACGTCCCACCCCACCAAGTTTACCTGTGCCGGCCGCCACTGGGTACAGTAGGTGCAGTTCATAATGGTGCAGCCTCTCTTTGCCGGTTCCATGGTGCAGCAGGGCAGTCCTCCTTCGGCCCTTCTTCCAGTACAGTCAAGATCTGCGGTCAGGGTACCAGGGGTGCCCTCTTTATGCTTGGAAAATGCACCCAGGGTAGGGTGCGGTTGGTGGCCAATGTGCTTCCAACTTCCCTCCCACATTGTGATCACTTCCTGTGGAGTGTGGCATATGGCTATTCCAAGATGCACCATTCTGTTGAACCATCACTCAGTGTGCTGTCCTATCTAGCCCACCTCTGGAGTATGGCTACCTCAGGGCTACATGCCCTCGGGGAAACCGGTTTGGCAACTGATAGCCCCTCTCTGCTCCCTGTGCCAGCCTGTCTGCCTGAACAATGGAGCAGCCCCTCAGCCTAGTGTTTTCCATTTGCCATTCAGTGGCGGCTTCTCCTTTGAAGCCTGCTTTTTTGGGTTAACACCTGTGTGGCTTCCTGCAGGAAAGAGGTAACACCTCCCTGCCCTGCAATATCTCACGGTTTCCCTTTCTGGGAGTCGTCGCCATGTGTCTTCAGGAAGACAGAAAGCTATCTCAAAAAATAGGCTCCATGTGTGCTTGAGAAAGCAATGTAGGCTAAAGCTAACACAGTGGCAGCTTTGCAAAAGCTGCACACTACAAGTTACAATAATTGTGATTTGAGAGTCAAGTCGGCCTTGATGTATTAAGTTGTTTGATGCCTTGGAGAATCACCTTTGGTCGCGCCGTTCAGGAGTTAGCACAGCAGAAATGTCAGCGTGTAATCCTGTAGCCACCAATTTGGTGACCAAGGGCCAGATGTACGACCATAGCATTTTGCCACTCGCAAATTGAGAGTCGCAATTTGCGAGTCGCAAAATGCTATGTACAACAGTGTCTCAGACACGGTTTGCGATTCCCAATGGGGTCGCAAATTGCATGCCTCATGAATATTAATGAGGTAGTCACAATTTGCTAGCCATTGGGAATGGCTAGCACTCCCAGTGATGGTGGCCTGCTGGGGTCAACATACCACCATGTTTTGGACTGCTTTGAAATAAAGCAGGTTTTTTTGTTTTAAATGCATCCCGTTTTCCTTAATGGAAAACAGGATGCATTTAAAAAAGAAAAATGAAACTTTTCTGTTTCATTTTTTAAGGGCAGGCAGAGGTCCCTGGGACCACTGCCTGCCCTTAAAAAATATTTGCGCATGCATTCACAAAGGAGTAGGGGTCCCCTGGGGACCCCTTCCCGTTTGCGAGTGCCTTACCACCCTTCTGAGAAGGGTGGTAAACTGCGAGTGTTCTGCGACCGCATTGGTTTTGGAGTCGCTATTAGGAAGGGACACCCTTGGAACGCCCCTTCCTAACAGCGAGATGCCAACCCTATTTTGCGAGTCGCTAATTGATTAGGGACTCGCAAAATAGGGTTGGTACATGGGCCACATGTTTTTTGCGGTCCCAAATGGGCCTAAAACCCCTTTGCGACCGCAAAAAACAGTCGTACATCTGGCCCCAAGTCCTTCCACAGTAAAAATTACAGCTTTGTGTTTTTACTGTCAGAACATGTAAAAGCAATGGTCTGCCCGTGACATATGTTGCATCCAGCCTCAGCGGGAGCCGGCACGGATCGCGGGCGGTGGAGGAGGACGAGGAATGTAAAAAAAATTAAATAAAAACCACTTACCTTATCGCCGCATCCGGCGTCTCTGCTCCGTCCCTCCTCTGCGTCGGAACAGGAAGCACACCTAGGCTCCCCTGACCAATCACAATGCTGCAATGGAGCGCTGTGATTGGTCTGTGCGCCGTGGTTTGGCGCTCAGATGGGGACTGGGGGCCTGAGCATGTTCTCCACCCAGGCTGTAATGCAGCCTGGATGGAAAACATGGAAAGTGTGCATTGCACTTCAGTGTGCCCACCACTCCTCCCCTGCCCTGCTCTAAGAGCAGAGCAGCCCCACCCACTCACAAAGCAGCTGGAACATATAAAATGATAATAACATTCAGTTATTATCATTTTATTTTTCCTTTAGTCACACTGCTTAAACGTAGTGGGGCGATGCTCCTCCGCCTTTGTGGAGGAGCCGCCACTGCCCAGCCTTAGGACTTTGTAGGCCTGTGATAGGGATGATTTAGATATAGTCACAGTGGAGGTCTGGCTTTGCCATGACTTTAAATGGCAAAGCCAGGCTAGCAGTTAAAGCTGTTCTGCTAGTCTGCAAGGGCAGACTGGGGGATTCAGTATACTGAGGGGACACCCAGGATGGTACAACCAATGCTGCAATCCTTAGAGTTCACTCTCTAACTTACATGCCCTGGGTACCATATACTAGGGACTTACAGGTAAGGTAGATTTTCCAATTGGGTAGAGCTAATTCAGCATACACGGTTTAGGGTAAGGCCACTGGCAATGAGGTCTGGTTAGGAGGCCCAAGCTCACTCTGAGGAAAAAAAACAGTAGCATCAGTCGAAAAACTTAGAGGTGACCATACAAAAAGAGGCGTTTCCTTACAGTCAGGTCAGGTCCATCTATCTGTCATTGCAAAGAAGTTAATGTTCAAGACAGAAGCCTAGGTTTAAAATATGAGATGTAGATCAATAAACGATTAAACATACCAGCCATGCAATAAACCAGAAAATGAGGAATGTATACATTGTTTTCAGATGCAGTGCACTGGTGTAACACTCTATATTTAGAGCGCTCCAAGTTAATATTAGCAATGATTCATCATTTACTTGTTTGGGCTCCATATTAGAGAGCCAGGCAGCATGAGTTACGTTTTACATTACCTATAGGCTTTCAAGTGCACTAGCACTGAGACAGTTTTTCTATTCATCGTTTGCCTGTATGTAATCATGTGCCTGCAAGTTGACTCTCTTTTTCTCTCACACGGTCTCTTTTGCTATCTCTCTCTTCTGCTCTGTTGCTCTCCCTTTCTAACTCACTTTCATTGCTCTCCTCCCTTTACTATTTAGTTCTCTGCCATCCTTTCATTCTTTCTTTCATTACTCTTAAACCTACTCTCTCTGTACTTATACACTTAATCCTACATAAGCCTACTCTTACTATCACTTGTACAGGCTCCTAATTTCATTTACACCTTTTTTAGTTCTACTTACGGTTATTCTTAATTCTTTGTATTACCACTAATTCCTACTCTTACTCCTATATGTTGTTACATAACCCCCTCGTTCTGTGTCCTCCTCGTCTCAGGCCTAACATTATGACATAATTCTACTTACAGTTAGGTCCTTGGATCACGGTCATGCCATTCGTGAGCCGCACAGTGATATCCTGAGCTGGAGGGAGTATGTGACTGCATGCAAGGCTCACTCCAAGAGGCAGCACTAGTTTATAGGTAATGAGCTCTCATGGTTGGCAGTAGCTCTGTTCCAGGCGATTATATAAACAGGAAGTGCGTCAATTCCTCGTTTAAAATGGAGGGCAGAAAAGCTCAGAAAAAGCAGCATCATGTGAAGCTGCAACCAGGGAATGAGAAGGAGGCTTTATAGATCTTCTGATCCGAACTTCAAGCCCTAATTAAAGAGGCACTGGATTGTGCACTGGCTGAACCTAGGGCAAAGCACCCTAGAGATGAGGTTGAGGATCTTGAGGATGAGCAAAAGGGCAATTATGTGCAAGGTGCCCAGCTGCCAAATCTCTTGGTTTTCATTAGAGGGACACTGGGGTTTGCAGCTAAGACCCTTTAGGAGGAGGGGTTTTACTTGCAATATACCAGGGAGGATGCAGGTTACCTACCTTTCATGATGTTATCAGGGGTTTGGTGTCTAAGGAGTAGAAACATCCGGATATTGGTTCAGTTCCAACGTTCTTTCGTAAAAAGTACTTAATCAAAGACTTTGAGAAAGACTTTCCCCAAACTCTAAAGGTTAATACCATCCCTGCATCCATGGCATTAACGTCCAATCTTGCATCAAAGGATTCCACTCTTAAGGATGCTGTGGATAGGAAAGTGAGTATGCTTTTAAAAGATTTTACATAGCATCTAGTTTTGTGCTCAGAGCAAACACTTACTCAGCCTATGAAACTCAGGTGGTTTTGAAAGACTTGCATGTGAGATAGAGTTGGTGGTCCTATTTCTATCAGATGCTTCATTTGATGGCCAGTGGGCAGCTGCAACCTCAGTAGCTGGCCCTCAGCTGCTGTCGATGAAATTGTGGAAGCTTGAGGCCACTCAGAGGGCTCTACTCGAAAAATTGACATTTACAGGTCCAAAATTATATGGACCTGATCTAGATGATATGATACAGAAGGAGGCAGAAGGGAAACAGATTCTTCTACCTTATGTTCAAACTTTCTCTTCAGAATTCACGGGAAAAATATACTTTTCCCGTTTGTGACCTGGACCATGGTCAGGCGGCTGCATTTGCTACTAAATCCCAACCTTGTGCTCCCAGTGTCCAAGACCAGTGAAGTAAATGACTATCTGACAGTTGGAGCAAGGTTAAAAGTTCGATTTTCAGTGGACAGAGTATGTCACTGACTGTTGGGTACTTCATGTGATAAAGAATCGATACAAAATACCTTTCAACCAGGAGCCATCACCATTTCAAGCCTACACCATTACCAAGAGAAAGTTCAAAGGCTTAAGCAATGTAATTGGGAATACAAGCATTGGTGTAGAAGAAGGCGGTGATTCCATTTCCCTTGGAATTATTCTGTACATTTCTTGGTACCCAAGGTGAATGGCCGGACAAGACCTGTTCTAAACCTAAAATTCCTGAACCGGTATATGTTTATAGAGACTTTTAGAATGATTTCTCTAAAAACCATTATTCCCTTGCTGCCTCCGAATGACTTTCTACTCACCTTGGATCTTCAGGACGCATACTTCCACAATTTCGATTCACCGTTCCAGCCAAAGGTTTCTGAGATTTACGCTGGGATCCATCATTTCCAGTTCCAGGCTCTTCTGTTAATACAGACCATGTCTCCAAGGGTATTCACCAAAGTACTTGCTCCTGTTGTAGCACATTTCCAATTCTGTGGTATTACAATTTTTCCATATCTTGATGATGGGTTGCTCTGTGCTTCCTCTTCTTGGAAAATAAAGGTACTATACTAATAAGGGAAACATTTACATATAAATTCATGGAATAAGTTAAATTGATTGTACCTTAAAGAGTGACAATATGAACTAATTATAAGAAATGAGTAACATAAAGTCACATTGTCATACGTCTAAATCAAAAGAAGGGACAGGCGTTTAACGAGACGAATAATTTTTTATATGAATCTTAAAGAAACACAGGATCCATCAACAAATAAACCCATGATACATCGATTGAACACACAAAACCATAGATCGGTGTATACAAAATCCACTCTAAATGTTCATGTAATCAGACCATTACTTATGTTAAATGGCAATTAGGACGATGATCAAAAAAATTAGATAAAAGAGGTGGATGTAGCGTTGACGTTTCAGTCTCCAATGACAGCCATACATGAGACTATCTTCAGATCACATCTCATGATTCAGATGTCACGGCTTTCAGCTAAGTCCCCCTTTTTGGTTGCAATTACTTCGGCCAAGTGATTTGTTGAGTTGGGGCCTTTAATGCCATCCTTTCCCCATTTGTGATTTTTTTCCAAATCAAGTAGTTTTAATACTGGATCCCAAATTTTTCCCGAAGGTTGATTCTCTTTTCATTTTTCACAGGAAATTGTTTTGCCTGTGTTTTCTGATTCACATTACAAGGTGCCTTCATTCGTAGATGTGAAGAGGTCTTTAACAATTTATCTTGACCAAGCTAAAAAGTTTACACTATCTCTCTCACTTTTCATTTCATATGAATCAGTCAATAAAGGTAGAAGGCAACCTCACAGTCCATCAGTAGATGGGTCAAACAAGTAATTGCTCAGGCGTAGAAGTCCTTAGCCGAGTTGGTTCCACCCTCTATTCAAGGTAGATGAACCAGAGCAGTTTCTGACTGTTGGGCCGAGATTAATTGTGTTTATGTCCAAGAAAAGTATCGAGCAGCCACGTGGACTTCACACCTTATATTTGAGAAACATTACAGGCTTTACCTACCTGAAGAGAATTTTGGTTCAACTATTTTGAAATGTTGTAAATCTTTGATAAGTTTATTAAATATTAAATATTCTGCAGCGGGTATTGCATTTCTTTGGACTTGATATATATTCCTCATAAGGTTAGGTTTTGGACAAGGAGGACACAGAATTAGGGGGTAATGGTTCAATTAATTATGGGTGTTCTTCATTACCCCAATTTGTAGTCCTCCTTGTCCCAGGCCACTACCCTCTGACCCTACCCTTACACCTTGAATATGCAACTTTACAGTTACAAGAAGTGGAAGGGAAGTATTAGTATGGTGGGGGTATAGGAATCGAAGAAGACCTTTGGTCATCTGGTGTGGGCTAGCTTCTGGCTCATAATGTTAGATCTGGGATAAGAAGGACTATAAATTGGGGTACTAAAAACTACAGCAAAGTAATTAAACCATTCTCCTAATTAATTACTCTTGCTCCTCTCCTTGCAAGCCCTTACTAGTACCTACGGATGCTTACTCCAACCTACAGCTACACTTACTCCCATTCTTATTGCTGCTACTGCCAAATACTCCTAAACCTACCCATACCAACTTCCTCTAACTCCTGCCTACTCCTTATTACTCTTACCAACTCCTACTTACTCCTAGTCTTACGCATTCTTACACCTGCTCTTACTCCTTCTCTTACTCCGACATTTGCCTAACCTTACTCCTGCTTTTATTCATATCTATTGCTACTTTCTCCAACCTCCTCCCGCTTACTTCCACTTTTAGCCTTACTCAATCTAGCTTCTCTTTACACACTATTACTATTTATGCCTGTACTTACTCATGGATTCATTCTTGCTCTTACTCCAAACAACTGCTACTTTTTCTAACTTATACCTATTCTTACATTTACTTACTCCTACTTTCATTTCTAAGTAATTGTACCTATTGTTAGATCTGTCAGCCTTAGGATGGTCTTCCCCCAAACATTTTGTCACAGATCTTCTTTCTTGCTGTTCTTGTTTTCCTTGGCCATAGGACTCTATGCACTTTGCCACTGCCAACCAGTGCTAAGGTGTGTGTGCTCACTTCTTAAAACATGGTAAGTGTGGTAATCACTGCTGTGCCCTGTTTGTGGTAATCACAGCTGTGCCCTGTTAAGCACAGCTGTGAGTGTCACTATGATGTCACGTGCTGTGGGTTACCCAGGTGATGGAATGTTGTTCAGAGGTGGAGAGAAGTGACAGTTGGAGGGAGAGCAGCTAATGGATGGATGGGATCTTTCTATAATAAACAAACTTGAACTCTGCCAGTTCTCCTGGTCTTCTTCTACTACATCTATGACAAGTAAAGGATTATCTTGAACTGCCACACTGGCGTAGTCAGCAGTTAGAAGATCCCAACACAAAGGACCAGCTCTGGGTGAGATAGTTTTGTTTTGTATCTACTGGTGCTCACCTTATGTTTGCTGCTTGGTCTGTTTCCCTCCTCTGGCTGCCTTCAGTGAGGCTCTCCAGTTTCAATACGGCTTAATTGTGGTCTTCAAGCGCTGGAAACGTTGCTCAACAAGCCCCTGCTTTTTGATTGAGACCGGAGTCTCTGCCAGCAGGGTGTGGCATTTTGTATAAGCACTGTGTTCACCTGTGCGTTTCTCCGCTAGTCTCCTGCTGTTTTGCCGAGACCAGCAAGAAAGGTGTTACATTTCATTCAGGGACTGCGTCCAAGCATGAGCGTTCACGCTGACAGGCACAGGTTACATTCTATCATGACGCAGCTTTCCTGCTGTGCTGGGGCGGCCTGTGCATTTCACTGATGAGCTCAGCTTTCGTTTGGACACTGGACAGCATCGCTGTTTTCAAGTGCGCGTGTGCGACGCTAAGCCTTTTCAGTACACAGTTTTTTAGGTCGAGCCTAGCACAGCGCGCATGCGCTGCTCTATGGGAGGCTTCTTGTGAGCTCTCCAAACTTCTCCGTGTGGGACGAACTCCTCCCACACATTGGATTGGCCTTTGCGTGTGTTTTTCAATAATGAAAGCACATAAATGGCCAAAGGCGGGTGCATGTCCCACCTCTCCTCCAAAGGTTCACTCCCACTGCGTTTTGCTCTCGGGAGCGAGCTACGGCGCGCAGGCTGGCAGCTGCATTCCTCCCTCGTCGTGGATCAGGTTACTAATTAAACACAGCGCGGTCGCTTTCACTTTAGCGGCCGCACTTGTTTTGTTTGTGATGTCTTGTTCGCACTACCAAAAACACATACTTAATGCAAAGTATTACGTTCTTTATAGAAATGCTGATCGTTGTGTATGCTTTTATTTTTACGAAGCCGGTAGGTACGTTTGTTTTAACTTTACAGAATTGTATTAATATACAAATGACAATCAACTATTCCCCTAATGGAATGCTGGTGCACGGTGCTCTACCAGTGGTCAGAGGCTGGTTTCCGCTGATTGTGCAGTCATGTGGTTTCTCTTCATCAAACGACAACAGTCTTGTCTCAGTAGCACCTGCAATGAAATAAAGCCTCTCTGTCAGTGAGATCGCCGCCTCTCACTGAACACCTCACTTATGCAAAGCTCCATTTTCTGACCTCTTAACCACTGAAAGGAAGTTCTCACTTGCGAAGCTCTGAAGATTTACATTGTTGAATGACCGTGTTGTGAGCCGGGGCAGTGCGTTTTGTAATGGGGATGTGTGTGTTCTGCGTGATTCAGAGGCGAGTGGCCTTCTGCCTTTAGCGTGCCCCGGGAGCCTCGCTGATCCTTGAGTAAAGGTGCTTAGGGAGTGTGCCGGGATTCGCGTGCTCTCGCTGTGTAAATGCACTTAGGGTGCACAGCCCGAGGCTAGCAGATAGTGAGGTTTATTTTCGTCCTGTGTGTTGGAAAGGAAGACAAACGAGTGACCACTAAGATTGCAGTTTTACCGGTTTGCCTATTGCACGGCATTGTACCTCCGTTATCAGACACTGATCAGGTGACAAGGTGTATAGAGTGAAAGGTAACCCTCATTCCAGCGGGCCTGTTCATTAAACACAATCTAGGAATAGCAGCGCTGTGTGCTGAACCCCTGCAGCATCTGATAACGCGTGAGCCGAAGGGGGCACGCTTGTACGAGGGTATTGCGGGGTGCTGGAAGGGTCTTCCAGTAGGGTTCATCCATACTTGAAATGTACTAGTTTACTTTTGCAAGCCTGGTGGTGTCTCAAACACCACTATCTAAATTGTGTACTCCTTCCAAAAGAGTGCATTTATTTACAAAGCTGTTTTAAAGGCGCCTTAGTTAGAAGGCTAACCGCGTTTACTTAGGATGTGCTGTGCCTTTATACAATCAGAGTACAGTACAACGCCTCGTCAGGGGTAGTAAGCACTATATAAATGGAATTTAAATACATTTGGCCTGGTGTACTTACAGTGATTGTAGTGGACCGCACAGACGATGGCTTCCCCAAACCCACTCACTTGAGCCTAGCATAAACTTGCAACAGGGCTGTGCCAGTTTTACATTAGAGTCCATGCCCACTTGTCACGCATGAAGCAGATGTAGAATTGGCTCCACTCCTCTGTCTTCTCATACTTCCTGGTTTTTTTAAAGCAAAAAACGCTATAGTGCTTGTTTTTTGTACAGCCTTCATGCAAGCACACTTTCTGAAAAGAAGAAATATACAGAGGAGCCAATACACAGAGGAGCCAGCTTCTCATGTCCTGGTAAAAATCACTTTTGACAGTCTGATGACGTCACTATTTGAAATGTATTCTCTGTGATGTTTTAATTACTTAAAATACTGTAGAACATAGAAAGAGTGAAGTGTTTGAAATCTTGCTTTCAGCCAGGGTACTTAATCGGGCAAAGTTTTGCCAAGTAATTTATTTCCAGTACTTTCAATGCCAAACATTTTCGGTTGTATAGAAACTGCTGGAATCCCTTTCGGCATCAGAATGTTCAGATAAAGACCAGGATTGAACTCCTCCATAATACGGGTTCCGAGTCTGTTTTCATTGTTCACCTCAGCCCGAGGTCATGCTCTTTGGTGAAGGGTGAAAATAGTGCATCTGGCTGCTGTACCAGCATTTCTGTTCAGGACGTCTTTGCATTAGCTGTAGGGTGTCATTAGCCCCACAGACCAATCCGAAGAGGCTCTCTGTGTTAGATGGCTGGGTATGTGCATATGTATTTGCTACAAAGTTGAAGTAAATTTATATTTTCAATATGTACCACAGAGCCCTCAATATATTGTGTTACATCCATTCACTGTGGTATATCCATTCACTCTGCCATCCTTTCACCTGTCCAGGGTTGTCCGTCTGTAATGGCATAAGACCTAACCCTGCCAGCAAGGGGCTGCACGCTATCGAACAACTTATGCTCATCTAATCATAAGAACCAACCACTATTACTTTAGTCCAAAATAAAAAACTGAAAAGACTCCATGGAATGGTTTGCTTTGAGCGCACAAGACTAATCACAGTAACTAACAGTAATAACACTAAACTATACATTAATCTTGGTATCCGGAGCAGAGTGTTGCTCGGCGTAAAGCGCTTAAATGCCTCGTCAGGGGAAGTAAGCGCTATATAAATGCAATTACAATCACTATGGCACACACAGTATTACGTTTATGATGTATTAGGTAGTCTGATAATGTGCTGCATGGCTAAACATTTATAAGTTCCCAAAGGCAAGACCTATTGGCTATGCCAATGCTTGTTTTTGGTCTCGCAGCACTTACCTTCAAGCCGGTGCGTTCACGCTGACATGCAGAGCTCGCTGTCTCCCTGCTCTCCTCCTGCTGCCTTCAGGTCTGTCTTGGCTTACGCTGAGAGGCACAGCTTCATTATACTGCTCCGCTGTGTGGAAGGCTGCTCTGTTGGTTTCCAGCTGACTTCATTTTCGCCTGTTCGCTGACAGGCACAGCAATCTTCCCAGCTGGCTTTCACTCCTGAAGTGCCGACCTTCAAATGATCCCTTGAAGTTTTTCCTGCTCTCGTAGTGGCCAAACTGTCTCTTTCATGAAACTTGTTTTGTGTTGATCCCTCTAAAGGTTTCCATTGGTATCACAGGAAGAATCTTTGAACATATTGTTTATTTGAATAACTGTATTGTTCATTTGGGGTTTGTGATGTTTTTCACCTTGCGTCCATATGTTTGTTAGAGCCTTACTTGGTAAAATTAACGGACAGTAACTTCTTCATAGTATTTCATAACATTTCAATATTTATTTAATTATTTATTTGTTTGTTTTGCATTGGTTTATTCTCAACAAGTGTTGTTGATTACATCGCTTCAGGGACAACCATGCAAAACATTCCTGCACCACCTTTTTTCCAGGTCACCCCTGGCACACCTCCTATTAAGTGGCAAAAAATGGAAAAATGTTCAGTAAGGGTTGGAGCCCATTCCTGGCATGTGACACGTGTCACTCTGTCATGTGGCATATGCCACAGCTCATGTGACATGTGCCACAGATTTTTTACATTCTCTTTCATGATTAACTGGAGATAATGTCTGTTAATTATTTCCAAAAGACTATCTTTCACTCTACTAAAATAAGTAAATAAATAATTTAAAAAAACAATATAAAAAAAATTCCCCAGGTGGGGTTTGTACCCTTGTCAAAGGATACATATAGCCACTGTTATCTACCACTATACCATGTGCTCTTCATATAGAAACTTTCCCCAAAAATATTTTTGTCATAGAAAAAGGGTGCTGTCCTACTTTTATTTCCATGCTGTTTTGCTTTTACATGAAACACATCCACTCTTGATTTCCATGCTTTATATACAAATAGCCCTTCCTTTCTTTCACTCTGCCACTTGCCCCATGCATTTCTTTTTCTTACACAATCATCCCCAAATTCTCATTTCACTAAATAAAGGATTTCTTTCATAGCAAACCATGCCCCCCTTCCACATGCCACAGCATGCCATCAATGCCTGACATGCATTATGACTAAAGAGGCCATAATTCTCCCAGACACTGCTAGGGGGTTAGTTATAAAGGCACAGCTTTCATTTGTGAAAATTATTAAAAAAACATAACAAAATAAAAAAATCGATTTTCCCCAGCTGGGGTTTGAACCCTGGTCAAAAAGCACCCATAGCCCCAGTGAACTGACACTTTACCATCTGTTTTGCTGGAAATTTCTTCAGCCCGAGACCTTTTTGTCATAAGGAAATTGTGCTGGTCCTTCTTTTATTTTCATGGTGTTTGGATCTACATGCCAGAAATCCACTCTTGATTTCCATGCTTTATATACAAATAGCCCTTCCTTTCTTTCACTCTGCCACTTGCCCCATGCATTTTTTTTTCTTACTCAATCATCCCCAAATCCACATTCCACTAAATAAAGCATTTCTTTCATAGCAAACCTTGCCCCCCTTCCACATGCCACAGCATGCCATCAATGCCTGACATGCATTATGACTAAAGAGGCTATAATTCTCCCAGACACTGCTAGGGGGTGATTAACAAAGGCACAGCTTTCATTTGTGGAAATTAGAAAGAAAATGGAAAGAAATTAAAAAAATCACAGCTGGGGTTTGAACCCTGGTCAAAAAGCAGTCATTGCCCCAGTGAACTGCCACTGTACCATATTTTTTACATGAGTTTGCTTGAGCCCAAGGCCTTTTTGTCATGGTAAAATTGTGCTGGTCCTTCTTCTATTTTCATGGTGTTTGGATTTTTCATGCCAGAAATCCACTCTTGATTTCCATGCTTTATATACAAATAGCCCTTCCTTTTTTTCACTCTGCCACTTGCCCCATGCATTTCTTTGCCTTACACAATCATCCTCAAATTCTCATTCCACAAAATAAGGGATATCTTTCATAGCAAACCTTGGCCTCCTTTCACATGCCACAGTATGTCACCAATGCCTGACATGCATTGGCTTGACTAAAGAGGTCCCAAATCTCCCATACACTGCTACGGGGTGATTTACAAAGGGCATCTTTCATTTGGTTAAAATCGAAAAAAAGAGAAAAGAATATAAAATTCGAATTTCTCCAGCTGGTGTTTGAACCCTTGTTCAAAAGCACTCAAACCCCCTGTGAACTACCAGAGGACTATTTTTTTGTTGCTGTTTAATTTTGTCCAAAGCCTATGTGTCATGAAAAAGGGTGCTGTCGTTCTTCTATTTTCATGTCATTTTGCTTTTACATGCCACAAATCCACACTTGATTTTCAATAATTTATAAACTAATATCCCTTCTTTTCTTTCACTCTGTGACTTGCCCTATGCATTTCTTTTTCTTACACAATCATCCACAAAGTCTCATTCCACGGGGGCGTGGCCAAGCCGCAGACCAACATGGCCGCGCAGCATTGAAGCTTCGCAAGCCATAAGCAGACAAACAGAGATAACCCGTCCCGATTAGCCATAATACCGCATCTATCGACCTCGACAAATGCCCTATGATGCTGGGACTACACTATACTGCATAAAGAGCGCTGGAATGGCGGCGCAGCAGAGATACAGGCTTCGGCGTGGATCGGGGGTGGAGCTCCTCCTCGTTAACGGCCTTTCCTGACTCCGGTGGCCCATGGACGCCTGCGGACTGCGCCGAAGCAGACTTCCAGACCCGGGGACCCAACGATCATGAAGGTGACCCGGACAGTGGTGTGAAGCGGATTGCGCACTCCCCCCCTCCCGCACCCGTCGTACTGCAGCCACCTCCCAGCTCGTGCGGCCGAGCAGGCCTGCGCCCCCCATCGCCTCGCCTTCTCCTCATAGACCCCGTGGGGACAGGGCCCGTGGTGGTTACTACACCTGCCCTCACTCGGCTGGGGGCGCTGGCGGAAGAGGCGGGGGGGTTGGGCCACCGCTCCCCCGCTGGACAGAGCTGTGTCCACATGCGGAGATGGATTCCTGAGAAGGGACGTGATGGACTGGCGCGCACACAGTGGAGACGCTCCCTAGAGGCTCTTCCCATTACCAGACGCCATCCCGGAGAACTCCAGGCGAATCCCACCCCACGCGACGGCATGCACTGGTGAGGACTGATCTCGGTGGCATTGGGCGGTGAGTGGAGGAGCCCTACCCCTGCAGCGTTCCCCACGGCCTACGGGCCATACAGACATCGACCCCCATAATAGAGGACTGGGTGCAACAGTGGCTGCTCGCTCTTGCGCGGGCCGACTTTGCGTGCCTCAGGGGCCACGAGGGGAAGCACCGCCCCCACAGCATGCTCCACTGCTTACAGGCCACGCAGCGATCGACCCCCGCCGGCAAGACCTGGGGGCAACATCATCATCCAGCCCTGATCATGAGTAGCTAAGGGCCTACATTGAACTCGACCTTAATTATTCGCTCTTGTGCTGCCCATTGTCTGACCTGGCCCCTCGCATGCGCCAGGATGCCTCCGTTACCTCTTCACATCTCCGAGTGGTTCTCATAATTACTGCAGCAGCTACACTGGGAATCGGGGGCTGGCCTGGTCCTATTTTCCATCTCTGCCACTCGGTGGGGCCTGTCCGGCTAATCGGCTGCGCTGTCCTTTGGCCTCTGCAGACTAGAACATAGGCCAGCTCAACTAGCTCCATCCCCAGCCCATCCAGCTACACCACTCGACGCCGCCCCAGCCTTGATCTCCCGACCCTGCAACGGCATGGGCCACAAGGACCCTAAACAAAAGACCCTGCCATTCGGGAAAATTGCGGACCACGCTCGCGAAGAAGATCCCACCATGGCGGAAAGTAGCACCGGCGCCACTGGTGTCGACACCACCACTGCGCAGACATCGTCCCTGCTGCTAGAAATGAGGGCGGGATTTCGAGCACTGGATGGTCGTTTTGATGGTCTAGATAAGCGCCTGGACGACATGGGGGACAAAATACAATCACATGACCGACGCTTGGATGTGGCAGAAACAAGGATCTCGGACATCGAAGATGGAACAGCGTAATCCCACAAGCGTCTAGAGTGCATGGAACGCATCCTCAAGGATTTTGCCATGAAAAATGAGGATCTCAAAGCACGAAGTCGGCGCAATAACATTCGCATTCTTGGTGTTCCAGAGATGACATCGACGGGTAGACTAGATCTTTTCGTTGAGACTCTGATGGCAGACTTATATGGCAGAGACTCTTTCACACCCGGCTTTGTTGTGGAGCGTGCTCATCGCTCATTGGGCCCGCGCCCGAATCCTGGCCTTCCTCCGCGGCCCCTCATTGCCCGCATAATGAACTTTCGCAACCGAGACACGGCTCTGTGCCTCGCCAGAGAAAAAGGAGACACAGACTGGCAAGGCTCCAAAATTGCACTGTACCCATACTTCACTCTCATGGTACAAGAGGCCCGCCGCAAGTTCAACGTGGTTAAGGCCACTCTCAGAAACCTGGGTTTGAGATATGGCATGCTCTATCCAGCAAGACTGAAAGTAGATGTCAATGTCCGGCCACGCATCTTTGACACCCCGACAGAGGCTCAGGAGTTTTGCCGCACCTTCAAACAGAACAACGCCCGCTCTGGTGCAGAGGGAAACGGGTCCTCACCGGTGAGAAGCGGCTCCAACGCCAGCATGGAACTATTCTCCAGCTCGGGCATGGGCTGACGTAAGCACCCTGTTACGAACTACGCTCACACGTCTTTAAATTGGGTTATCTAAGTTCAGTTCATCAGTATGACTTAAATATCTGCTTGACTGGCGTGGCGTTGCCGCCCCCCATGCTGTATACCTTCGGGTTTTTTTCTTGTTAGTTGCATATACCTTGTTGGGGTTTTGATAATTGCAGTGTGAAGATTCTTGGTATATAGGGATAAATCTCAAATTCTGGGTAATGCCTCTTTCCTCTTCAAAAGAGGCTGGGTGGAGGTAGGTGGGGGTAATGTAAGATTGTTTAATAATTGTATACAAGATTTTGGCTTAGAGGTTCTCACTTGGTTAATGGCATGTTTGTAGTCGCACTCTGAAAGTACATTCTCCTGCTTTTTCAAACCACGCACTAAACACACCTGAGAGGGGACGGCTGGGTAATGTAGCCGTCCCTTTGGGCCTTTCCCTTATGACCTGGAACATTAGGGGCCTTAATGACAATCATAAATGAAGGCATGTCCTGCATTATCTTCTCAGGCACAACATTGATGTGGCTTATTTGCAGGACACTCATTTACCCAAGGCAGACCCACTCCGCTTTGCAGCCAGCTGGGGTACACACCGATATTTCGCAAACTACAGTAACTACGCTAGAGGAGTAGCCCTTCTCATCCACAAAAGAGTTCCATTTAGCCCAAGCTCCGTTATCAGCGACAAAGAGGGCCGATATGTAGTTGTCATGGGCTCACTTATGGGACACAAAGTGGCGTTGGTATGTATCTACGCTCCGAACACCGACACACCTGAATTCTACCAAGCTTTACACGCGCATCTGCTAAAATTGGACCCCTGTCTACTCCTGCTCGGGGGGGATTTTAATTTACTCCTCAACCCCGCATTAGACAGCACGGCCTCCACCCCACACACTGAACAGCGTTCACGGCGCGCCCTTATGGCCATCTGTGATCACTTTGGCCTTATAGACATCTGGCGCCAGCGCCATCCCACCCACACTGACTACACGCATTATGCGGGCCAACACAACACCTGGACGAGGATAGATACTAGCTGGTCTCCCCTGCTATTTCCAACTGGTTCCAGAATCTTGAGCCGCTCCCTAGAACTTACTCTGATCACTCACCGATACACCTCCGTCTGAACATCCCCCGTCCTGAGGGATATGAAAGGCAGTGGCGCTTCCCTAGCCGAGCACTCCTTGATAACTTGTTTAAAGAGGAGGTGCGCGAAGCAATCGAAGACTATTTCACACTAAACACGGGATCGGTCGATTCCCATTCGATCTAATGGGAGGGTTTCAAAGCAAACATGCGCGGAGTCTGCATTGCTATACATTCAGGGGTACTGAAAAGTTTGCGCACCACTATTTCCCGTATTGAGCGTGAAATTGCCACCCTAGACGATGCAACAAGACACTCCTTGACCCCGGAAGATGCAGGCCGACGATTGGCCCTATTGCTTGAATTCCGAGATGCTGCGGATCGTGAGATCCTCTTCCTGAGCAAGCACCAAACGGCTAGGCGATACGGGGAGGGCGAAAGGCCCGGCAGGGTCCTGGCGCAGATGCTGCGGCCCCCATACAACAAAGACTGCATCACTGAGATACACTCCACCTCCGACCGGGTCCTCACCTCCACTCCAGAAATCCATGAGGAATTCTTAGAATACTTCATTGCGCTATACTCCACTAAAACAGGCACGGACCTTACAGCCCAGGAGGCATACCTGTCAGAAATTGCATTAGTCTACCTTGAAAAAGACATGAAAGACTTCCTCGCCAAACCGATAACTGAAACTGAGGTCCGCAGTGCCATTGCCACCCTCCGTTGCTCCTCAGCCCCGGGCCTTGATGGCTATACCGGGGACTTCTATAAAACTTATGCGGATCTCCTGACCCCGCAACTTATTGAGGTCTATGCAGAAGCCCTTGAAAAACAGTTGCTGCCTCCCACGTTGCGAGAGGCAGTCGTGATCCTCCTCCCCAAACCAGGTAAAGACCCAACGTTCTGTGAGTCATATAGGCCACTGTCCCTCTTAAACCTAGATTATAAAATATTGGCAAAAAAAGTGGCCAACCGTCTTTCCCAGCTGATGGAGTACATCATCTCCCCCGCGCAGTTTGGTTTTGTTCCCCACAGATCCACCTCCTTGAATCTTCGAACTCTTTTTTCGGTCCTCCATAGAATTGACCCCGCATTCCCCGCGGCTGCCGTACTCCTGGACACGGATAAGGCCTTTGATTCGTTGGAGTGGCCCTTCTTTCTCTCAATAATGCGGCATATGGGAATGCCGATGGGATTCATGGCAACCACTGCTCTGCTTTACAATCGCCCCACGGCTCGATTACGCATCAACGGAACTCTATCTCGTCCCTTTACTCTGTCACGAGGCACATGGCAGGGCTACCCCCTATTGCCCTTATTATTTATATTGGCCATGGATCAACATCTACAGCGGGGCCTGCAGTTCAACACTGGCCCCCTCCTTGTCTCCCTCTATGCGGATGATACCATCCTCTACGTTAGGGACCGCCGATTAAATCTTGACCCGCTCATCAGGGAAATACTCAGTTTTGGCCTTTACTCTGGTCTTGGGATAAACTGGCATAAGTCAGTCATATTCCCACTCACCACTAGCACGACCCACTGGGAATGCGAATTTCCCCTGGAGTGGTGCTCTGACTCCGTCAAATATTTGGGTATCCACATTCACTTAGGAACCGCCCAAATCCTTCGACTAAATTACGGTCAAGCCATAACCACTCTTGAAGCCCAGATTGAAAGGTGGTTACTCTTACCTCTATCCATGGCTGGACGAGTCACAATCCTCAAAATGGTAGTCCTACCCAAATTCCTATACCTCTTCAACAATATTCCCATTCCCCTTACAAACGTGTTCTTTTTACACTTACGCAAACTCCTTATTCATCTGATATGGGGAGGCAAGCAGGCCCGCGTACGCTGGCAAATCCTTACACTGCCGTACGAAAGAGGAGGTTTCGGTGTACCTGACCTCCAACTGTACTATCTGGTTGCGCATACTCCACGCATAGGCTTTAAATGCCTCCCAGAGTATGGCCCACGAGCTCACTGATCCTTTATTCAGTTTAAAGTATTCAAGTATGGCCTCCCGAAGTTCGGAACTAAACACTTCATCCCTCAGTGCCTGCCCGGGGAATCTCCACATCCTGTCACAGCCCTCTGGTCTAGGGACGCGTACTTGCAATGCCACTGGGGAGTAGTCAAAAGATGTGCTAGGGAGATGCTGGGATGCCTTATACCACGTTGCCAAGTTGGCGGGAGACAAGCCAATAATCTAATCTAGTCCAAGTACCATATTGGGCAGCGTAATGGGTGTAAGCGGCATCTCCCGAGTTGCGCTGATGCCACACATCCACCAGGCCAACAGAATCGCACATATCCAGCAATATGTGGCATGCGCTGGGTTTGGTGTCAGACGAGTTGGGCATACTCTCTTGCGCAGGGTCCAACAGGAGATTAAAATCTCTGCCCATGCATGTACATTCTGCATCTAATTGTAGGAAGTGTGTGTGAAGGCCTTGGAAGAACTCTGGACTATCGACATTGGGTGCGAATACGCAGATGAACGCCATACAGTGTCCCATAAAGTGACCCGCCACCATCGTGTAGCGACCCTCAGTATCAATATGTGCTTTTAAAAATTGGAAGGGCAGACATTCATGAATCATGACAGCCGTGCCCCGCGCATACGTTATATACCCTGCAAAGTAGCGATGCGGTCCCCAGCCCGACGAGAAAGTAGTGGTGGCAGCTTTGGGCAGGTGTGTTTCCTGTAAGAATGTGATGTCCACCCTGTGACGCTGTAAATAATGCAAGACCTGCTTCCCCTGCCTAGCATTGTTAAGCCCCCGGACATTCCAGGTGATCAGTGTCAGATCTGAAAATGTTGACAACCTACCCCGCTCCGACATCCCAATATATTAACAGTGATTTGAAGTGTGCGTTACAGTTATAGCATACCATGCTGCAGTGAATAAACAAGGTTAGAAATAATCGTAACCCAAAAATGATGACAATCCGTCCTAACTCCCCCCACCCACCCCTGCGCACCCTTTCGCAGGGAATATCCCCAGTGAACACGTGAAGACATGCATCATGTAAACATAATAAGTCCACGCTGGCCGCCGAACCACTGTTAGGGGAGAGGCCCTGGAACTGTCCTTGTTCTTGTGGCTGTTGCTTCATTTATAGTCCCTAAAAAATTCTTGCACCGCAGTGGGGGTATTAAATATGCGAGAACGACCCTCAACATCCACTCGGAGGCGAGCTGGATATAACATGACATATCGGAGACCCAGATTGCGCAGTGTTGCTTTCACGCCAGTGTACTTTCGCCTGGCCTCCTGCACCATGATAGTAAAGTCCGGAAACAGCGCCAATGTTGAACCTTGCCAGGATATGGAACCCTGCTCTCTCGCCAGCCTTAGCACTGTATCTCTGTCTCTGAAATGTAAAAGGCGGGCGATGATGGGCCTGGGTGGACAACCCGTATTGGGGCGGAGGCCAAGTGAGAGATGAGCTCTTTCTACAAGAAAAGGGGAAGTGAAGACCTCTTTACCAAAGTTGTCTGCAAGCACGATTTCCACAAATAGATCCATACGCCCTGTGATGGACGACTCAGGGACGCCCAAAATGCGGACGTTATTGCTTGCCCCCAAATCCTCGTTCTTTATGGCGACGTTTTTGAGAATCTTTTCCATGCTGTCTAGGCGCTTGGTGAATTGTGCCGCGCCATCCTCTAGGTCCGAAACCCTGCCCTCTACAGTATCTAGGTGTAAGAAACTGGCTCTATGTATACTGCACCAAAGTGAGGTACAGTGTGTATAGAGTCCAAGAGTCCCCAAAGGTAGGCAGAGGTTAAAGTTAGATAGAATCTTACTCTCTAATAGTGGTAGCTTGGTCGAGCAGTAAGGCAGTATCAGAGGACAGTGTTAAGCATTTGATGTACACACTCAGTCAGCAAATAAATTCACACACTCAATAACTGAACTCCAGGCCAATTGTTTTTGTATAACAAATATACTGTTATTTTATTTTAGAACCAAGCAAGCCTGATACAGGTAAGCATTTAATTCTTCACAGTAAATAAGTTACTTGTTGTAAACAGTGTTAAAAAGCAATGAATATTGTGCTTGATTTGATTTACAGGGGATGCAGTAGGTTGCAATACTTAGTAAATGCAGTACATTGAAATGAATGGCTTTTTAAGGTAAATGCAGGTAAAATTACTTCTGCGTTACTTTTGTAATCCAGTGCTAAACACCTAGATTCAGCACTGGGACATTTACTTAAAACAGGTAAGTAATTACGTTTTTGTAGTTTGGACGATTTGTAAAGAATATTTTCAGATTTCAAAAGTCCACACTTAGATACTTTTTGGACCAGTACATTGAAATACATAGGCTTTTCATGTAAATTGCAGGTAAGTTACTTTCGCGTTACTTTTGTAATCCAGTGCTGGACTCCTAGATTCAGCACTGGGACATCTACTTAAAACAGGTAAGTAATTACGTTTTAGTAGTTTGTACGATTTTTAAAGAATATTTGGAGATTTCAAAATTCCACACTTTGAAACTTTTTGGAACGGTACATTGAAATACATTGACTTTTCATGTAAATTGCAGGTAAGTTACTTTCGCGTTACTTTTCTAACCTCAGTGCTGGATCCTAGATTCAGCACCGGGACATTTCCTGCAAACAGGTGAGTAAAGTCGTTTTGGTTATTCACACAATTTTTAAGCAATATTTTTGGTTTCCAAAACTCCACACTTAGTCGTTTTTTCTGGAAAAAGGGTCAATGTTGTCCTATGCAGGGAAAACAAGTTATCGGTTTGAAGGTAAGTTTTCGACTGTGGGAGTTATGGTTCTGGGGTTAGACTCAGGGTTCCCCCAGGGTCAGTGATGCACTCTTGTTACACTCTAAGCAGCAGTAGGGCGGCAGGGTGCAGAGTGTTGAGGCCCAATGTTATCCTATGGCGGATAGGGGGCCTTCGGTTAGTGGCGGCTGGCAAGCAGGCCACTAGGTTGTGGGAGCAAAGCTCCTTGTTGTCGACTCAGGGCAAATGGGGAAACAAGTAGGCACAAAAAGTGCACCCTCAGCGGCACTGGGGTGGCCGGGTGCAGAGTGCTGTTTCGCCCTGTTGTTTTCTATGGAGAACCTCCGGTTTGAAGAAACACTGCAGGCTCGGGGACGAGGATCTTCTGGGTGCGACCACCACTTCGAGGGGTAAGTTGGGATGTCTTGGGTTGGTTAGGCACCGTTGGTTTGGGCACACAGGCCCGTGGGGCGCCGGGTGCAGGGGTGCCTTTTAGGGTCGGATTTTCTTACCCGCTCTGGTCGCCGTAGAGGGGATTCTCTGGATTGAGGCTGCAGGCGTAGTCTGGAGGCTTGAGGCAGGTCAGGAGTCACCGGATCTTGGGTCAGGATCGCCGGGGTGACCTTCTCTTGGTGTTTTTCCACTCGAGCTTGGGCCGGGTTCGGTGGGTGCAGAGTGGGCTGGATTCGCGGTTTCTGGCTGCTGCCAGAGGTTGCTGTTTTTTAACAAATCCGGTGTTCACGCGAGAAGCAGTCTTTGGAAGTGAAGGCAGGCAGGTCCTCCGGGGTTCTTGAGGTTGCTGGCTGCAGGACACACCGGGATTTTGCAGCAGGAAGCAGGTTCGAGGGTAGACAGGCCTGTAGGGCTGGGGCCAAGTCAGTGGGCGTTGTCCTCTTGTTAGCTGGCTGCACGGCTGTTCGGTCCTTCTTCTTTTCTTCTTGTCGTTTCTGGATCTGAGGAAGCAAGGTTCAGGGTGCCCCCTGAATACTACATTTAGGGGCGTTACAGGTAGGTAAGGGCAGGGACCAATGGGTCCCTTCAGTGGGGTGGGTACACCCCCTATTGTGCCACCCTCCAGTGGGAGGGGGGCAGGATCCTGTCCCTCGTTGGTTGGGTCCCCCATCCTCAAGATGGCGGGGACTCAGAGTTGTGCTTCACCTCGCCTCACCCACCTGAGGGGTGGAGTTGGCAGAGGTGGGCACACCTCCCTTCCTCACTTTGTTTTTCCCGCCGGTTCTCCCACCCAAAGTGGGGGTAGAACCAGTGGGGACCGGTTGCTGAGTATAGCAAGTGGTCTGGAGACGCTCACAAAGGCGGCAGGCCTTTGAAGCTTCTCCTTCGTGGACCCTGCCCATCCTGGGGGAGGAGGCTTGGCACCTCGTCCCAGGATGTGCATTGTTTCCAGGCCCCGAGAGCAGCAGCTCTCGACCCAGGGGTCCAGAAACATGTCTGGTGGTGGCAGCCTAAGCAGCCACTCAGCCAGGACACTAGAGGTGGGTTAGGTTTCAGGGGGCATCTTCTAAGATGCCCTCTGTGTGCATTTTTCATTAAATCCCACACTGGCGTCAGTGTGGGTTTAATGTGCTGAGAAGTTTGATACCATACTTCCCAGTTTTCAGTGGGGCCATTATGGTGCTGTGGAGTTCGTAATGACAAACTCCCAGCACCATATACTCTTAGTGGCAGCACTGCACTTACAATGCCCAAGAATGGACTTGGGCACTGTAGGGGTACAGGGCTCATGCCCTGTACCCTCACCTCTGGTATAGTGCACCCAGTTATAGGGTTGACTGATCTATGCCAGGGCAGTGGGTTGTAGGCATGGCACACAGGGATGTGTGCTATGTCGACTCTTCACTTTGTTCTGCACCAAGACACACAGCCTGCAAAGGCAGTGTGTGTGTCTAAAGGTACAGTGCCTCTAAGGGTGGCACAATAAGTGCTGCAGCCCTTAGAGGTGCCCTGGGTACCTGTGGTACCATTTACCAGGGGCTGACCTGTGGCCAGGGATGACAATTGGGTACCGTTTTAGGGAAAGAACACAGGCCCTGGGAACCTGATTGGCAGGGGCCCAGGGCACATCAAGTTAAAGTGCATCAGTAGTCTTGAAAAAAGTGGGTGGGTTACTGCAACAGAAACCCACTTCCTTACACTAGGCGCTTCTCGTGTGTGTCCAATTTGGCAGCCATAGTATCCAAGCGTTTTCCAGGGTGTTGAAGCTGCCATCGAGGGCCTTGAAGCCTACTCTCATTTCAAGGAGCAGTGCTCCCGACCCTGCAGGGGCATTGCTAAGGTTGGCTTCCTGTGAACCCCCCTTGGCCATGTTACCACCAGACTCCTCAGACTGCTCAGCAGGCTTGTCAAATTGGAGTAGCCGTTGTTTGGGGTCTTTACACCCTATTACGTCCCCGCAAGGCTCGTTGGTTGCCAGCCTGCCCTCGGGACCCAACCAGAGCCTTCAGCCGCCAAAATGGTGTGTAAGCCTGGCCCACTGCGACCCAATTTCATTCTCTGGGCCCCACAACAGGCAGCTCGGCATGGCAGGGTATCAGGCACCCACTTATGGGTCACGAGGCACCAAAGCTCTGAAACAACCCACACGGCACCTTACAAGTACAGTCTCACTGAAATTTGAGCCCAGAATTATGTGCAGCAGCTTAACGGTGGATCAAGGAGCGTCGGTGCACAGGAACTTTCACCCCCACGATGCTAGGCCGGAGTTGCGCACTTCATTGTTTATCGCCGTTATACAAAACGTCACTCGACAGGCACATGCACAGCCCAGCAGATACAACCCCCCGCGGCCCACCCGGCTGGCCCGAACAGCCGAATGGCTGGCCCCCAGGCTCACCCGTGGTCCCTCTCACCGCGGGGCTTCCGGGTGCAGGACGGGCCAGACTGCGGTTGTAGGTGCAGGAGGGGGCTGAAAGCAGGGGGGATGGTCGCAAGCAGAGCGCACTCACCTAATGGCCAGCGGGGCCCATCTGATCGATTCTCCGTCGAGTGAGGCTGCCGGAGTGCTGCGAACCGTTGCTGTATTTCGCGCGCCCTAACCTCTGGTCGCGCCCTGCTCCAGCGCCGTCACCGCGCTCCCAGAGGCCTCCGCATGTGATATTTCAAGCCCTCAGTCACCCTGGACTGCTCCAACTCATGGGGGCACTTTCGTGCATTTAGACCAGTCATCCCGCACTGAAAGCGGCCAGGATGGAAGGCAGGATGGGCTCGGATGTGGGTGTTGCTGGCGGAGCCTCAGCTCTGCGTGGCCATCTTGGTCGGCAGCCTGGCCACACCTCACAAAGTGACAGCTTTCATTTGTGCAAAATAGAAAACAAATTGAAAAGAATATTCAACTTTCTTCAGCTAGGTTTTGAACCCTTGTCAAAGAGCACTTATGACCCCTGTGAGTTACCACTGTACCATCTGTTTTGTTGGACTATATGTACCCAAAGTCTTTTCATCATAAAAACAGTGGGCTGGTCCTTCATCTATTTTCATGCTGTCTTGCTTTTACATGCCACAAATCCACACTTGCTTTTCATACTTCATAAACAAATAGCCCTTCCTTTCTTTCACTCTAGCACTTGCCCAATGCATTTATTTATCTTTCACAACCATCCCCAAAGTCTCATTCCACAAATTAAGGGATTTCTTTCATAGCAAACCTTGCCCCCCTTCCACATGTCACAGCATGTCAAAAATGTCTGACGTGCACTGGCTAGACTAAAAAGGCCACAAATCTCAACAGACACTCCGGGGGGGGGGGTGGATTTACAAAGGGACATCTTTCATTTCGGTAAAATAGAAAAATTAAGGGAAATATTATTAAAAAAAAATTCTCCTGGTGGGGTTTGAACCCTTGTCAAAACGTAGGCTTTTCCCTCAGTAATGACCACTGTACCATCTAGAACCATGATGAAACATACTGCACGCTATTGTTTTTACACCACATTTTTTCTTCTTCCCATGTGCCACAACATGTCACACATTTTTTACATGCATTGGCATGACTTGGGGGCGCTAGAGAGCTGGCGAACAAGTTAGCCCGGGACCATAATCCGCTTGAATCCTCATTCCTAAAGTGGCGAAAACTGCCTTTAAACAAGTTATGCCCAACGCGACTCACCGGGGAGCTGATGGGACGAGTGCGGACTCGCTGACACCGTCTAAGTAATCCCACGCAGCGCATCCCTATTTTGCGCCCTACGGCTGTTCATGATGGCAACGATGGGATTGAGTTAGCTGGGTCTGCATCGCCTGGCCCTTCCGTCTGGAATTGCCATGGAGAGACCCCGGCTGCCGCCGCTGCCAGGAACCAGGAGCTGCCCAATGTGGAGCTACCCTACGGGGAGAGTGTCGCCCGCTGAGTGATATTGGGACCGGCTGTGATAGGCCTGTGCCGACGCTAAGGCTGAGCCGGGCTGAGCCCGCGCTGCTTCCCCCGAGCGACCTTGGGCCTCGGCTGAGGTGATGGGCCGCCCTGATGCGAGTCATGAGATTGCTGATGCGGCTGGCTCCCGGATCCCCATTCACACACTCACCTGGGCCTGAAGGGATCGAGAGGAGAACCCTGCTGAGACGCGCTGCTAGAAGGGCGCTGATAGACCTGTGCGACCTGTACAGTGCCGGGAGGTGGCACGTGGAACGTGAGACCTTGATCCTGGGACGCAGAGCGGCCTTGCTGCCTTGTAATACTCTGTAAGACAGGCTGAAATGGACATTACCTGCAAAATCCAAGCAAGACACGCTGCTTTTCGTGGGCCCGGGCCCTCTTCAGCGACACAAGAATCAGGGCGGAGGGTGAAGAGTTGGGACGTGGCAGAGCCAAGGCTCGCCTAAATAACTGCACGAAGGCACAAACAGGCCTATGTAACCGCCCGAGGGCACAAACTAGCGCCTGTTGACCTGAGTGGGATCTGCACACCCTGAGGGACAAGTGGAGCTAGCCGCTGCATCCTGATCTTCCTGAGAGGCATACAGCGCCCGCCCATACCACGCAGAGGGGAGAATCATGGGTTGAACGGATGGCAAACAGGCCAAACTCCAATTCCCGGCCCGGAAAAACACTACCAATACCGCTGAAGACACAGACTCATGCCGGGAAGAGGAAAGCACAGCATCAACTACCCCACAAGATACAGATCTAAAAGAACTCCTCCTCATGATGTGCCAAAGCCTCAATTCCATCGAGTCCAAAATGGACACCATGAATATGCGCTTGGACTACATCACACAAAGGTTGGAGAAGCATGATGGCCGCATTACCAAAATGAAACAGCGCATATCCACCCTCGAAGACTCTTCCTCTGAGAGCCGTGAACGACTCCAAGAGATTGATAAACTGTTAAAAACTATTGCTGCAAAGAATGAAGACTTGGAGGCGCGTTCACGCAGGAACAACATGCGTATAGTGGGGATCCCGGAGTCTACAGCAACTGGCCGCATGGAAGACTATGTAGAATGACTGCTGCTTGGGATCTTTGGCGCAGAGGCACTCTCCAGAGTTCTAGTGGTGGAGAGAGTCCATTGCTCACTTGCAGCCAGACCGCCACCGGGCGCGCCTCCCCGGCCCATACTGGCGCGGTTACGAAATTACAAGGACCGTAACACAGTTCTGAGACTAGCAAGGGAAAAGCAAGAACTGGTTTACGAAGGGAACAAACTCTCGATCTACCCAGACTTCAGCATGGCAGTACAAGAAGCGAGCAGGAAGTTCCTACTGGTCAAGCAGAGACTCCAGCAAACCAACAAACCAACATACAATACTCGATGCTCTACCCTCACAGACTGCGAATCCCCTACCGTGGGATGACACACATCTTTAAGACCCCGCAACAAGCTTAAGATTTCCTAAAAACTGTTGAGAGACGGTCACCCATAATTTGGGGATGGTGATCCTGGCTCCCGACGGATGTCACCTGCTCCTGAAGAAGACTAAGGCCAGGTCATTGTATGGAATTGGTCACCTGCATCACTGGTAAGACTATGCATTCCCTATTTCATTGCTAATCGGTTTGAAAATATGCGCCGGCCCTGGCGGGAATGGCCACACACGGACCCTGATGGAGCCTGCATGGGTGGTACTGCTGGGACTAATGAAATCGCCAAGCAATAATGACTTCCCGGGCACCTCGCTCCTGCGAGGTGCACTGACGGCCTCTCTGGTTCATTCCCCCAGTGGGAATTCCCTGAATGATGTACTATGTTGAAGTTATGTTACTAATTGACTCATACGTTAGTATACTGCTTTTACCAGTCTTAGTTTTGTATAAGACACACCTCTTGCATGTTACTAAATTGTCGTTAATGAGTCTATTCTCCTGGAGGTGCCAACATCCATCCTTCCACAACACAACAGGCAGAACAAATAATGGGGGGTTTGGGAGGGATACTATTTACCTACGGGTTTGGGCCACAGGTGTGGGTGGGGGGCGGGCTTACTTTTGTTACACATGGCGGCGCTGCACAGATTAATACTGAGCACATACAATTACGAAAGGATAGAGAACGATCCATACAAACTCACCATGGCAGAACACACTGACCCCTCTGGTCCCAGAGAGGACAAGACAGATATAGCGAAGCCAAGAGCAGACAAGACCCACAGCTACACCTTCCTGACATGGAACATGCGAGGACTCTGAGACCCTCGCAAACACAGGCAGATCCTAGGATACTTAGACAGACACCAAGTGCAGGTGGCTATGTTGCAGGAAACACACTTGAACCCTAAAGCAGCACCCTCCTTTGAAAAGAAATGGGCAGCACACAGCTGCTTCTCCTCCTACTCAACATATGCTAGAGGCACAGCAATCCTTATCAAAGCTAGCGTAAGATACTGCCCGCTAGGGACACTACAAGATACACAGGGCAGATTCATTGTGATGTGGGGCAGACTAGCGGGACACACAGTATCCCTGGTTAGTTGCTTCACCCCAACATTGATGATGCCAGCTACTTTGACAAGGTATGGGGTCACATATTAGCAACAGGCTCCACTTTTATTATATGGGGAGCTGATTTCAACTTAGCACTAGACTCTCTTGCCGTTCGCTCACATGGCACCTCATCCTCACATCCGCAGGCAACCAAACACCTCACGGGCATCATGACAGATCACCAGCTCTTTGACGCCTGGAGGTCCCTCCATCCATCAAATCACCTTCTATTCTAGCATGCACTACAGCTGGTCCTGAATAGACCTACAGTTGCTGTTCAAGGGACTAAACACTTGGATCCAGGCTGTGACGCACTTGGCGCAAACCTCCCTAGACCATTCCCCCGTGCTCATGAGACTATACACGCCGGACAATGAATCCCCATATCGTTCCTGGCGACTCCAGCCCACAACCTTGCTAGATAGAGCCTTCTGTGAAGAAATATGTCAGGAAATTCTTGAATTCTTCCCTCGTAATAAAAACAGTATCTCAACACTTGCATGTGTATTGGAAAGCTTCAAAGTCACCATTCGGGGGATATGTATAGCCAAAAGCAGAGGGATGCTACGTTCCATCAGGGGAACACTAAATAGACTAGAAAGAGACATCAAAAAAACAGAGGAGCTCCTAACTTCCACCCCTAGCCCACAGAGAAAGGTTCAGCTTAAAGAACTACTAATTGAATATTCCAATGAGGCGGAACGTGAATCTAAATTCCAATCTAAATATCATGTGGCCAGGACATTTGGCGATGGCGAGTGTCCCAGCAGAACTCTGTCCGAGGCAACCAGACCCCCAGTTTCGCTAATCAGATTTTGGAAATAATAGACGAGGAAGGCACTAGGCATATCGAATCGCAGGAGATCCTTAATATTTTGACTGCCTACTATGCAAAACTCACAAGCATAGAAAAGTCCCTCCTGACATAGCATCCAACTTAAAGGACACTGCTCTTGGGTGGACCAACGACTCTCGCAGAGAGTTTCTGTCTGCCTATATAGCGGAGGATGAAATCCGGGCCGCAATAATGGGCCTGCGTTCCAGCAAGGCCCCGGGACCCGATGGGCTCTCGGTGGACTTTTATAAATGTTACATAAATGAGCTAGCCCCCTTCCTTAAGCAGGTCTTCAAGGAGCCCAGAGAGATTGGGACTCTTCCCATGACATTGCAGCAAGCCATGATCATATCCCTGCTCAAACCGGGCAGAAAGGCCAGCAGCTTTGAGGCCTACAGACCCTTGTCGCTCATCAACTGTGACACCAAGATCCTAGCTAAAGTCGTCGCAAATATGTTGACATTGATGATGGAGGGCCTGGTCCTCCCAGACCAGGCAGGTTTCATACCTGGCAGGGCCACCTCCCATAATCTGCGCACAACATTTGCATTACTACGCGACATTGACCCGGAGGTCAGCACAGCAGGTATCTGCTTAGATGCCATTAAAGCCTTTGATTCCCTGCAATGGGATTACATGTTCATAATATTGTGTAGAATGGGCCTTCTTCAGCCATTCCTGGCATGGAAAAAGCTGCTGTAGGCCCGGCCTGAGGCCATTATACAGATTAATGTTCTATACTCCAATCCAACCCCCATTATGCGAGGCACACGCCAGGGCTACCCTCTGTCCCCGTTGCATTTTGCTGTCCCCATCGAACCCCTCGCGGCCAAGACACGGCAACATCATAGAGAGCATGCTATACCATACTCCTCACGTCAGATACTAATATCATTACATGCCTACTATGTCACCCTTTATTTACGGGACCCACAGATTAGCCTCAAACCGATCCTAAGCGAGTTCAGCAAATTTGGTTCCCTCTCCGGGATAGTGATCAACTGGAGAAAATCGCAGATTTTCCTTCTCACGCCCAGCATTGTTCAGTTCCCATTGAAATTATGTGAAATGGAAATAAAATATCTAGGCGTGATAATAACAAGAAATAAAGAAGAAACGCTTCGCGCAAAGTATGGCACTGCTATTGAAACCATCACTAACTGGGTGTCTCGATAGATCACGATACCATTCTCATTGGCTGGCAGAGTGGCCTTGATGAAAATGGTCCTATTACCTAAATTATTGCATCTATTCATTAATATAGCCTATAACCCAGGATGCCCCTTCTTCAACACCCTCCTATCATTACTCATCAGACTAGCATGGGGTGAGAAACAACCCCGAGTGGCATGGCGGACCATGATGCAAGCATTCCTCAGTGGGGTTTTGAGGCCCCAGATATGGAGCTATATTTTCTGGCTGCTCAAGCCCACTACACAATATGTTGGCTCCATCCGCCACTCTTTATGCCACACCTGGCCATCGAGCAGGGATATATGACTCCTATGCCCACAAACTCCTTTCTGGGAACGCGCGCCCCTGGAGTAAACTATCACACAGTAACCTGCACTAACGAAGCCTGGAAGCGCCTAGCTTAATTAGTGGGCAAACCGACACTGTACTCCTCACTTGTGCCTCTCCCGTACCTCTTGTGTGCGAAAGTCACACATGAGGCTGTATGCCGCGAGATGCTCCGTAGGAGAGACCTAATCTGCTAGGGCGACCTTTACCGGGGGGGTGCGTTCGGGGAAAGGCAGGAGTTATTGACTGGGGATAATGTCACTCCATTGGAGATATTTCTTTATATAAGACTGAAACACAAACTTAGGGCCAATGTCCCGGGATTCCCTCAGGAACACCCAACTCTATAAACACTACACACCCTATTCAAAATGGCTGGACCGGAGCACGCGGTTTCCAGCATATACTGGGCCGCACTGCTCGAGAGGACACAGCCGAAACACGGGGTCAGGGAGGCGTGGTATCATGACCTGGAGCTGCCCTTGACTGACGGGCAGTGGACATATTGCTGCACCCAGACGGAAGCTATTACAGAAAGCAGTCGCTTACGAATCATACACTTTAAATACTTGCATCAACTTTTCTATACACCCACGTGGCTCTACAAATTCAAATTGAGAACTGACGACCTATGTGAGAGATGTCATCAAGCGGGGGCGGGCTTCTTACACCTTGCATGGCAGTGTTGCGAAGTTCATGGGTATTGGCGTGAGGTGATCGCTGCTCTGTCCCAAATGATAGACACCCCTCTTGCCGTGTCCCCCCTACTGGCGCTTCTTGGCTACACAGCTGAAATACAAACATCATACAGAAAATTTGTAGCAATGGGTCTGTTGCCGGCCAAACGGAGGGTGGCGTGCAGATGGGGCTGAGGGCGGGCCCACAAATTTAAGGAATTGCTAGCAGAACTTATTTATTGTAAGAATCAGTTAATGAACTATGCGGAACTCCTGCCAGCCTCGTCTCGCCCAAGAGACATCTGGGAGCCCCTGATGGATTATCTGAGGGAACACTCGATCTGAACCTGTGTGCTTAGGGTTTGGGTGCACGAACTGGACTTTCAGCTGGGGTCCCTGTGGGTGGGGAGGAACTCACAATAAGTGTATTTCATTTGTCTGTCTATGTCTCCTTATGAACAAACTGGAAGTGTGGAATCGTTTCACAACGTTGTGCCCATATCATAGTGAAGGTCTGTGCTTAATTAACAAATGCCTGTTAAAATGCTATTGCGATCCGCTGTAGATACTACATTGCAGAATTACCTCTAGCAGTAGGTATGCTTATCGTCCGTGCTGTGCATTTATACGCTGCATCGATGTATGTTATGTTTCTATGTTGAAAAACCCAACAAACATATTTTTTTTAAAATGGATTGGCATGACTTAATAGGCCACAAATTTCGCAGACAATGCTCGGGAGTGTTTACAAAGACATTCACTTTCACATCAGGAAAGTAATTGAGAATTTAAAAAATAGATGAGAGGCTAGGATCCTGGTCAAAAAGCATAACGGCAAACTGAGGGCCCTTGTGATAAAATAGAGAGAGAGAAACAAGGGGAAATGACACAAGAAGGACAAAACAAAATTCAGATCTTCCTCGGAGGGTCAAAAAGCTTCATTATAAATTGGATTTTACATAAATGTACTAGTTTTATAATGATTACATTCTGGCAAAATGTACTTGAACAAACTGTAGTATCTTGTGAGTTAATAGTGACGGAACCCTTTTGGTTCCTGATTGTCTCCCTAGAAACTTGAATTAAGTGTTAGAGCGTAATGCATTGATTGCTGTTTCAGTATGGTGAGTTGCAGTTGCACGTACACGTACAGAAATAAAGTCTCCCTGCGTAGCATAGTCATTGGCGAGTAACTGGGCTGGGAAGACCATATTTCATGATTTCTACTTCTCTTACTATGCTGGATTTGTCCTACATGCCACAAATTCTCAAGTTTTTTTAGGCTTCAAAGAGAACTAACCAGTACTCTATTTTTTTACCACTAGCCTCAGATGTCTGCTTCTACTAAACTTAAGCATTATAAACCATTTGCGTTCACACTAATCAAGTACATGTAAAATATTTCTGACATGCTTTCCTGTATCTAATCATGTAATAAACCTCTCACACTGTGCTAGTCAGTGATTTCCAAGGGCATCACTTTCACGTGGGTAATACAAGAGTTAGAAAAATAAGCAAAGGCTCTGAATTAATGGGTTAACCCTGGCCACAATATATCACGTATTAGTATCCTTGCCATTGTAGTGTTCTGCTGAACACAGAACTTAACTACTGTTCCTTAGCGGCTTTATTGACACCCATCCATCACATGCATCACCAGGTAGGTGACACTGCTAATAACAGGGGCTGGGTGCACAAGTCTGGGACAAGTTCCATGATGTAACCTGTGTCACTTTATTTACTAGCATATGCATTGAGGGACCACAACACCATAGCCATGACACTAAGGGGTCCATTACGATATGGCTCAGATGGCAAGCCACATCGTAATGGGCCAGTTGGATTCCTTTCCGACCGCCTCATTTAGATGGAGGCGGTTGGAATGGAATCAGACCGGTCATTCCGGCTGGCTTCCAACTGGCTTGGAGAAGCCGTCTGCCAGTAGGAATGCGGTCTGCAATCTCAAGGGTGGCTCTTTTCGCCCTTGAGATTATGATCATGGTTTCCGACATGGTTTCCATGCCGGTCTGTCCAAGATGGAAACCATGTTGAAAAGCATGTTCGGGGGCCCCAGCAGGGCACCCTTTGGTGCACGGCCTCCCGTTTGAGGCCGAGAGGACCCCTTGAGGTGCCTACCACGGGGTGCAGGGATGAACTACACCTCCCATTTTAATATGGGAGCATGCATTATGGCTGGTTTATATGTTCCCCTAGTAAAATATAGGAATGCGACAGAACATTGTTCGGTCGCATCCTAATGGGGCGATCGGGCCGACGACCGGGTGTCAGTCGGTCCCATGACTGAGTCAGTGTCGGGCAGAAGTGATAACACCCAACATTTTCATGAGCCCCTATATCTTTTTGGAGTTTGGTGGGTGGCCGTCAAAAACGATGTCCGCTGTTCACAATACTTTTTGTAACTTCATAGGACCCATTGTGACAGCTGTTCCTCTGAAGGGACAGAGAAGAGATCATTGCTGGGCTGGAGGTTAACTCTAAATCTGGTGTGCTGTAGTCCATCATAGTGGCATATGTAATTTCTTCCACCACCCTGACTGACAGACTACCGCCTATCAAACTATACATTGGGCCCTTAAAGCTCAAAGATCTTTCACTAGTCCTGTTCTGACATTATGCGACATTTTAGATACATTTGTTCTGAAATGAAAGACACAGACATCAAATGAATACAATGTAACCTTTTTAGACTGAATACAACCAATATTCTCTCTGCTCACTGACTAATACTTCATTCTAGGTGTAAACCCTGAACTTTGGAGAGCTTGTAATGTGCTCTTGCTTTAAGTATTGGAGCTTCTCTCTTCCTTGTTGTTTTGCAGAAGAGTTTAAAGTTGCTATGCGCTGGTGTGTGTAGGCAGTATTTAGGACAGCCTATATTAAACTTTCACAAGCTCTGAGATTGTTGGCAACTCTGACAATCCTACAGTTGCAAAGCAGGGTGAGAGAATGTAGTGCAGATAAGAACCACATAGAGTACCTGTAAGAACATGAATTATTACTTTTGAGTAGGTAATGGGTCAGCAAAGTAATAAAGTCACAAACATTTTTGGTCCAAGCTAAGTTTCAGTAATTTAAACCTAAACTAATCCCCTGGTAGATATAGCACAAAGCAAACACTGTCAAATTAGAAAAAATGTGTAAAGCATTCAAAAATACCAAAACACTTAACAATTGAAAACACAACACAATAATAATCCAACTCCAATCTACCAAAATAGATTAAAATTGAATAAACAGATTGACTTCAGAACAATGAAAAACCAGTAAGAGGAACCTGAAGTATTATTTTTTCACAAGAAAGTGTGTCAAGAATATTTCACTGTTCATGGGGGACCTGGAGCTAGGTGCAATTTGAGGCAAACCAAGATGGAATGCAGTCAGATACACCAAACAGGTTCATTCAGGTTGAAGATTTTACCTTAGGACTTAGAAATGGAAGTGGAGATCAATGTTGCAGGCTGTACCAGAAGAAGTTTTCTGTAAGCCAGATAGTTTTTAGGCAAATGTCTTGCTGAAGCTGTTGGTTTTGGAGGGGGTGGGAGATGTCCGAATTTTGTGTCAAGTAAGTACTTTTGTTAGGCGAGTCAAGATTTATATGTTTGGACTTAGGGCCTGGTTATGAGTTTTGTGGTGTGAGAGCGGGCTGCCACACCACGCCACTGCCCCCTCCCACACTGCTGGCCAACCACCAGAATAAGAGTTATCTTGTAGTCTGGCAGGCGTCCTTTGGCGTTCCCACTGTGGTGCCTATTAAAAAGGCCTCACAATGGGAACGCCAAAGCCAGTTCCAGCACGGCATGGACTATAAAGTCCATGCCATGCAGGAAAGGGGGTGCATGCTGAAAGTGCCCCCCTGCATGCATCCCATGGCCCTGGGGGAACAGGGGGCCTTGTAACGCCCCCTAAGTTGCCCCACCGCCACCCTTTTTATGGGGGGCTCACCACCATGAAAACGTTGGATGTTAGGAAATAGTAATATGCTTGTCGGTGCTGTAGAGGTACTTCCAGCTTTCTGTGGTCCCCAGGCCACTGATCCACCGCCAGGGATCGCGGATCTCTGGTGGTTGTGGCGGTCCTATGGCGGTCTGACTGCCATCCATGTAATACGGTAGTCCAACCACTGGTGTGGCGGTTCCTGCACTGCCACCGTGGGTTTGACGGTCCATCTTACCACCAAACTCATAATCAGGCACCAAGTTCTCAGAGGTCAGTATCCTCCATCTGACAAGGCTAAAGGTTCTATCTGATGATGAGTTCCACCAGCCTGGATCTCTTCTCAGAGAGGACCAGCTGAAACAGATTTGCTGCTGCAGAGAAGCTCCTTGCAAGAGAAACCTTTTTCTTCAACCCACTGAAGCTGCACTCTTGTGGGATTGGCTCAGATGGTTGGTCTCAGTTCTCCTATGGCTGGCAGTTCAAAACCATTCTATGTCCCCACTTTTCAGAGATTGCAGCAGAAGTCTAGTTAGACACACCCAAGTGTCCCACGACCTCAGGGACAGCACTTAGAAGTTTAGGCTCAGACTCACTAACATTTTTCATTGTGGTTGTGTCACTTTTTGGAGCAGCCACAATTCAAAATGCTATTTGAGATTTAGAAAGCCACTCAAGGACCAGTTTGTGTCACCTTGCGTGGCTCTGTCAAAAAAGTGAATCACGTTGGTTACACTGTGTCCGGTTAGACGTTAAATGGGGGGACCATGAGCATTGCCGTACACCCAACCTTGTATTTTAATGCATTCATGATTTACTGAAGGTAGTAATCCTGATTTAATGTGAAAATCGTGCACCTACCTGAGAGAGCAGTAATAGGGAGAAATAGCTTAATTTTGCTGTGTTACTTCATCTTTGCGCTTGATTCTGCAGCTCACATATTCAATTAATCAATCAATCAGGGATTTGTGATGCGTGCTACTCACATGCGAGGGTCTCAAGGTGCTGGGGGGAGAAACGTGCAGTTCCGTCTTACCCAAAGATCCAGGTCTTGAGGCTCTTCCTGAAGGCAAGCAGAATGAGGGAATGTGTGATGCTAAGCGGGAGTTTATTCCAGGTCTTTGCTACGATGTAGGAGTAGGCTCTCCCACCCGTTCTGGCTCTGCGGATGCAAGGGGTTTCGGCAAGGGCGAGGTCTGAGGAGCGGAGGTTTCTCTTGGGTGCGTAGAAAGAGACTCTTTCGTTGAGGTACTGTGATCTGGTGTTATGGAGGGATTTGTAGGCATGAGTGAGTAGCTTGAAGGTCACTCTCTTTTCGACGGGGAGCCAGTGGAGGTTTCGTAGGTGCTGGGTGATGTGGCCTTGTCATGGGATGCCGAGGACGAGTCTGGCAGTGGTGTTCTGGATGGTCTGGAGTTTTCGGAGCAGGGTTTTGATGATTCCGGCGTAGAGGCCGTTTCCATAGTCCAGTCTGCTGGTTATGAGTGCGTGGGTGGGTGACGGTCTTCCTTTATTCGGGGGGATCCATTTGAAGGTCTTACGGAGGATGCGGAGGGTGTTGAAGCATGTGGGGGTGACAGCTTTGACCTGTCAGGTCATGGTGAGGGATGAGTCGAGTATGATGCCGAGGTTGTGGGCGTGTTCCGTAGGTGTGGGAGGGTTGTTCGAGGGAAGTGGGCCACCAGGTGTTGTCCCATGTGGAGGGGGTGGGTCCGAGAATGAGGACTTCTGTCTTCTCTGAGTTGAGCTTCAGGCAGCTGCTGCTCATCCAGGAAGCAATGTCTTTCATTCCTTCCTGGAAGCTTAGTCTAGTGGTGTCGGGTTCCTTTGTGAGGGAGAGGATGAGCTGGGTGTCATCGGCATAGGATACTATGTTGAGTCCGTGCTGTCTGGCGAGGGGGGCCATGAAGATGTTGAAAAGCGTGGGGCTGAGCGATGAAACTTGGGGTACTCCACAGCTGATCTCTGTGGGTTTATAGAGGAAGGGCGGGAATCTGAGTCTTTGTGTTTGGCCGGTGAGGAAAGAGCAGATTCAGTCGAGTGTGGTTACCTCTAAGGCGGCGTCGTGGAGTCTGGCGGTGAGTGTGCGGTGGGAGACGGGATTGCAAGCAGCGGAGAGGTCAAATAAGTCAAATAGGTCAAATAGGATGAGGGCCGCCATGTGGCCCTGGTCGAGGAGAGTACGGATGTCATGTGTCATCTGTGGCGGCTAGGAGGACGGTCTCGGTTCTGTGGTTGCTGCGGAATCCAGATTGGGAGGAGGAGTCGAGGATGGAGTTAGCTTTGATGAAGTTCGTGAGCTGGATGTTGACGATCTTCTCAGTTACTTTAGCTGCGTAGTGGAGGAGAGAGATAGGTCTGCAGTTTTTGAGCTCCATTGGGTCAGCGGAGGGTTTCTTGAGGAGGGGCTTGACTTCTGCGCGTTTCCAGTCATCGGGGAACATGATTGTTCCAAAGGTGGAGTTGATGGTGTGTCACAGTTCGGGAGCTATGGTGGCGGCGGCTCTGTGGAAGATGTGCGGTGGGCAAGGGTCCGTGGGGGCTACTGAGTGAATGCTCTTCATGGTCGTGGCGGTGTCCTCTGTAGTGACTGGTGTCCAGGCTGAAATGGTAGGCTAGCTGGTGTTGCTGGAGGGAGGTGAGGTACGTTTCTGCACTGTTTTAATATTGCTTCAAAAATCTATAACTCCAGTTATACGTATGCTATTCCGTTCATTTTGTTGTCTAAATTAAGTTAAAATTACACTCAATTTGTATAAATTGGTGTCGGATTTCTCTCAAGTCGTGTCAATTAATTATTGTCCATGTTGGTACTCAGAAATCATTAACACATGTTCCTCTAGAAAAGCCTGATTGCTTTTTGACACTCTACTTACTAGGACTAAGCTAATGATGTATTACTGTGAATCCAAGGACCATCTTTGGAGTATGAGTATAATATTACAAGGTAGGGCTCCCCAGCCATAATATATAATATTCCACTTTCCTACAGGTAGGCCTAAAGCCAAGTTTTGTACCATCAGTTTAGTGGATGGTACACTCAGTGCTACAGTCCAATAGTGCCATTTAAATTGCCGGCCTTGGGTACACTTTTTACCACATACTAGGGGCTTAGAAGTAAGATTAAATATGCCAAGTTAGAGTATACCAATTTCATCAATTTGAAAGGAGGAGTACAGGCACTTCACCAGTGGGAGGCAGGTGTAACGTATACAAAGTTCTATAGCCAGCAGTAACAGATATGGCAAGACTTTGGGTATATGTAATGCAAAAGATGTTCATTTTCTAAAGATATAGCACCGATTTTATGCTTTACCACCATATTCAATTTTACTTGTAGAAAATATTCTGATTATTTATTTTGTTTTACCTGACTGTTTCATCTCAGAAAGTCCACTAAAATTGTTGGCCTTTTGAATTGTGACAGTTGTGACGTGTTTTTCTACCTTTTTGCAAACATCTACACCGCAATTAAGTGCATTCTATATTAATACCAGTTTCAATTATTAATACCATGAATTGGTAGTTGATGTAGAATCCAACTTTTAAAATTGCACTATATGGTAGTCATTTTGATTTCTATGTTCCTCAAACCAAAAATGATGTACAATATGATTCTGATTGTTTATGAAAAGATGGTTTTTTTTTGGAATTGTTTAATAATATTCTATGTTGAAATGAAGCGTAATCAAAATAGGCATGACAAAGAATATCTTCATTGTATTTTTATCTCATTACTACAAATACCTCCATTTGTTTTGCTATTATTTTTAATTAAACCACAGTAAACATTTATACATATTATATTTTAGCCAATAAATATTTTTCATAACAATTCTTTTAGTAAAGTTACATGTAATCCTATTCACCATTTGACATAAACATACAATTTAATTTTTCAATGTAATGAACAAGACAATCTTTCAAAAATGTTATTTCAGTGCGTCCCTTTTCACTTTTTTCAATGTTTGCCCTTTATCTACTTCATCCTCATCGGAGTCTAGGAAGTATCCTCTCATCAGTACAAGTTCTGCTTCATATCTATTTAACTCTTCCTGTTTTTGGAGAATTTTGATTGTCATCTGCAATAAGAAAATAAAGAACTTTTAAATCTACATACGTTTAGCTTTAAAGCTTACATGGAAAGTGTTCATACCATATAACATTCCTCACAAGAATTACAGTCCTCTGTTATTTGATTTTTCAGTAGTGTACGTTTATCAGATGGATTTATTGTCAGGTGTGAAGTGTGTACACTTATTTTATATTTTCAAAAGTTTGATTCACAATCAATGTTTTAAATTAGCATTTTCCAATATGATAAGCTGCTTACTTTTTATTCTTTCCATTCAAACATTTTTATTTCATGTTATACGAAAATACACAGATAAATGTACAACTATTTAAGATTGTAAATATGGCTTATCTTTTGTTGTCTTTCCTCATTTTTATACTTATCATTACCCTTGCTACCTACATTTGTGAACATGTTACAAGTTGTCAGATTTCAGCCAATTTAAACATACAAAGATATCCGTTTGCCTATTGTGGTTGTGCTTGGAAAATGCCTGATTATTTCAATTTTCAATGTTTTACAGTCTTTCGCTGATGAGTTAAACCCTACATACTTTCAGGTTTATGTGCATACACTTTTAAATAGCACATTTTAATTTCTAGTTTTTTATGCAATGATAGATGTTTTAGTTGAAATGTCATTTTGGTGATCAATAATGAATTATTGGCATTTTTCAGAATAATGCCAAATTATAAGGTATGTGTTGTAAAGAGAAGGGCTTACTAATTTGTGTCCATTTATTTTTATGTACATTTTCCAAATACCCTCTGCAAGTGTATAACAACATTTTCCTGCACCACATGCCCACGTTTTCAATCTGGCCACTTGATCACAGAAGATGGCTAAACGTCAACCCATAGTTTTAGCCCTTTTAATCAGAAATATGAACGTCTTATAATGGGTAAACACACTCAAATAAAAAAATGTTTTGTCTCAAAAGGAAACTCAATTTTCACTTCAAAAACATTTTTCAAGCATAACCCCTATATGCCTGCTTGTGATTCTCGTAATGCCAATGAATCTCATTGAAAGATTCTGCTCAGCCTGACCATGTTTTGTTTATCACATGCCAGATTTGCCTACCATAATGCTAAAGATGACTACTTTATGCAAGGAAGCACACTGTTTTGTCAGGGACACAACTGTTCAATGGATGCCCACCATAATGTTAAGAACCATCACAACATGTTAGTCATAGACATTATTCATCTGGAGATAGTTCTCATTCATCCTCCTTTGTGCAGATCATATTTACCTACACATGGGGCTGGTTAGGGAAATCATCAGGACTCTCTCTGGTCACTGCAAACCATTACAGGGACGAGATTCCCTCCCACATTGTTTTTGTGCAAACGTGGCTGGGGGACAAAGGGCAGCCTTCTCCAGGCTCCACTGTTCATTTACTTGTTAAGTACATTTTTGGTCCAACCCTACTAACCTTCCAGTAAGGGTAAGAAAAACACTTCCCCAGAGCAAGGCCATTATTACTGCACTGGGAGCAGTTTTGACAGTTTATAAAGGCCAAGGAGTGGCTTGGCATCTGCTGTAGAGCTAATGCAAATTAGCATCCCAGAGTTTTAGGCAGGGAACAGGTAACATTCTTAAAATTACTTTAAATAAATATTTGCTAACTATTCAATATTATCAATGTATTTGTTTTTGTTTTATAAACATGGAACATCTTTGCATGAATGTAGTACTAATTACCTGTCAATAGTTACAAATTAAAGTATATAATCTTTACTTTGACATTTTCTAGGATTCTGCTGGTGCCTTGTTAGTGGAAAAAATGTTTTGTGGCCAACATATACCTAGTAAAGAATGCCTGGGACTATAGACACAACTACTTTTTTGAAGAAACAAGTTTTCAGAAACTTAAACATTTGTAGGTGATTGGGCTCACCCTGCAGGTGTAATGGTATTATATACCTTATAGGTGAGAAAAGCAAATGATCTCCTCCCCTTACGCGCATACTTAAGTTGAGAAACATCAAGTAGAAGGGCATCAGCAGATATTAAAGATCGGTTTGGAATGTATCTTATTTAATGGCAGACAGTGTAAACTGTGGTCTATGTCTGGGTGACCGTGTTGTTTCAATTCACAGCAAGCAGAATCTTAACTGCCCTTTTCTGAACATGTTGCAAGCAGGGCCAAATTTTTAAGAAGGAAGCCCAAAATATAGTGCATTGCAGTAGTCTCCCCGGGAAAGAATGGTAGCACTATGTTTCACACCTAGGTAAGCAACCCAAAAAGAAAAAACAGGACCCTAAATTTGCATTGACTTGCTTTTAGAAAGTGACCTAAATGTTAATGAAGAAACACAGGGGCATATTAGCAAGACCGGCGATAAAATTATCGCCGTTTTAGCGGCAGGAAACTGCCGCTAAAGCGGCGATAATGGGCTTGCTAATATGCGTTATAGAATTCAATAGAAGCCCAGGTTAGATGTCCTGCACATCTAACCTGGGCTTCTATTGGAATTCTATAACGCATATTAGCAAGCCCATTATCGCCGTTTTAGCGGCAGTTTCCTGCCGCTAAAACGGCGATAATTTTATCGCCGGTCTTGCTAATATGCCCCACAGTGTTTTATCAGAAGGTGCCGGTGTAGGAGCCTCTTGCAATTTGGAAGTGCACCAATTTCTACTTTAAGTTATTGACAAAGGTTCGAAGTCAGAAGTTGTGTTTTAGCCCTATTAAATTTCAAGGCATTTTTCCACAGCCACTGGTTCACTGAAACCATACAGGCATGAAAACTAATCACAGACGTAGATTCAGCTATCAAGCTATGTCAGCCTATTTAAAGGGGAAATGTATAAATTAAACAATGTGGGATTCAAATGCCTATCACTCACAGGCGGATCATGCCAATATTATTTTGCACACATTCTACTTTTAAATTCCGGTACCCTACCATATGGGCAGCAAGATGTACTTAGAAGTGAATTATCAATATTTAAAAGCTATGTTTCCTTCCTGTCAAAAGGGTTATAGTGACATGTGTAACAGAAAACATTTTAAGCTGCTACAGTCTGGCAATATATGGAAGGCCTAAATCATATTTTTCAGGCCCATCCGTGGATCGCAGAATGTTTAGAGTATTCCACAGGTGGAATTTTACTTCCATGCCCTGGGTAAATTTTCTAACCCTATACTAGAGCCTTTTAGGAAAGTTAAATAAGTCATTTAAGTTAAGGATAAGCTCATATACATGTGTTAAAAGTGAAAGCACCGGATATTAAGTTTTTTAAGTTGCGATAATGTGCACATAGGTTGAAATCCATCAAAATACATTGGGCACACTTTGGGGAGAACCACAAAAGAGATGGTAATTATCTGCAGTACTTAATTTGAATTGCAGTCTTTCATATCTTCTCATTGTATTAATACTGTTTTCTTAGATAGTTTTTATGACATTTCTGTCATTAAATAAGAATATACACAATTTGGGCAATGCTGATGATGGTGCAATTCAATCCTCATGTTAATGTGTTAATTTATTCACACGGCTGCTTGTTATGAGGTGCTATAAAATCTAACGTGTCTAATCTTAAAATCAACTCCTTCACCACTGATTTGTCATTTGTGTGGGCTAATAATGTAACTCCTTTTTATTTGTATTTTATATGTATTTACTTATAGTTTGTATACTTAGCCACAAAAAAGTGTTAAAAGCAGTTTGAACTTATTTATTTCTTTATTAGAACACACAATTTAGAAAAGCAGTGATCATTTGATTAAGTAAACTCTCACCTCTGGTAATAATACATCAATCATGAGTGATGTCTTTTGGCTAATTATTGAAAAATGTAGAACTTTTTTAATTTGTTCCATTAGACTTCTTGCCTGCAATACAAAATAATCATAATATAACGGTTTTGGTATTAGCGACATAGTTTAATTTACTAAAACAATGACAAAGTGTGGTTGATAAATATAATATTTTACTCACATCATTTTCATTGAATATTGTCATCCTCCTATTTAATTCTTGTTTTAATTTTGGCATAAATGTAGGGTTTGAGAAAAGGAACATTCGATTTGATTTCTTTTTACCCTTGATAATATTGTTTGCATGTTCCTATTAACGATAAAAGACAAATCACCAATTAGCAAATCAATGTTTCTCAACTTTGACCTCATTATCACATGGCAAGTAGCTGAAAATGTCCAAAATGTTTGTTTTCAGCTGTCTTTAACTAACCAACCTTATACATTTTAACTACAGTCAGCTCTACATAATTTTACTTATTGAAAAGACTTGTAAAGAATCAACTTTATTTACTATGAGCACAAGCTACAAAGATCATGATCAAATGTACTCTTGTACTCTTTACTTCCCCACACATGGAGTACGTTAGGAGTAAGACAACTTATGCATGTAACTCAAGAGTAAACCAGGGATGTTGCAATAATAGTCTACATATAATTATAGCAAAGGTTTTGTGTATCAGTCCTGATGAAAATGTATGCCTATTCTAACAGAGGCAGCTCCTCTACTAGGGAGGAGGAGCGTTGACTCACAACTTTCTCGCAGTGCTAGAAGCAGAAACATAAAATGGTAATAACTTTCTGTTATTAGCATTTTATGTTTGGTTGCGGGGGTGTTTTGGCGGCACTGCTCTGCAGCAGGCAGGGGAGGAGCGGTGTGCCTGCGCACTACTGAGTATGCAAAGACTGTTTCGTCAGCCCCCTGGGGACACCCAAACTAGTCATGTGCACTCTGCCCTGCTCCATGCAGGCTGCTAAGCAGCCTGCATGGAGAACATGGCCTCCCCATAAGCCGCTGGCTTGGCGGCATCTGAACCAATCGCAATGCTGCTTGCAGTATTGTAATTAGTTTATTGGAGGGAGCCTGTCTGCCTGCTTTTGTTTCCTGTTACTGCCGGAGGCAGGAGCAGAGAAGATGCTGGACCCGGCCGGCGGAAAGGTAAGTTAAATTTGACCCCACCCACTCGTGAGCCATGGTGGTCGCAACTATATTCCAATTGTCTCCTTTATCTTTTCTGTTAAGTATGAGTCACTTTTACGTTTAATATATACATATTAAAGTTGCTGTAGCTCGATATAAGTTAGTACCTGCTTTTCTAAACTGTGCTGAAAGAATAGCAACAAAATTGCACCAGGCACCCAGATACCAATCCCACCCTAATAATGTTGCTATTTGTTGACATCCTGCTGGGTATGTTACTATATTAATGATTATATAACTTAATAGAATCATTCAGTAATATCTCAAATGTATCTTAAATTTACTCTGTATGACAGTTGATGCACCCTACAATTTATTATGTACCACATGGGGAATTTAATAAAAATCAGTGGACCTACAAAGGTTTAATCTGTGACACTATTCATTTTGTTTTAAATACGTATTTTGTTATATAGCATGTCATTAAATTTCCTTTTGCCATATAGTAAAGATGAAAATCATAAAGTTACGGTAAAAATTCCACAAATTTATGTAATATAAAAATTGGATTATCAGCAAATAATGAAACTCTTCAAGAAGCAATGTACACTAAAGATGTAATGCTGTTAGCTAACCAGCACCTAAAGTTATTTTCTTACTAGTTACTGCTTTCTCCCCTGCTATTGCTTTCTAAAATTATGCACACATTATCCTGTTAACCTCTTGTCTCAGGTTGAATTTAAGAGTGATTCCCTTTCATTCTCATATCTTCTGAGTAACCCTATTTCATGGGTCATACCTTCATATTCTATTATTATACTGATGGCTTAACTAGTCTTTTCAAAACTCTGCTGGCATTACAAACCAGTACTGCCTTGTCTGCGTGATCATTCTCTTATTTGTCTTACAAATGCTACCTACATAGTGCCTAGAATATGTTTAGGTCATTTATCCACCTCATTCTCATAGACTTCTTCATTGATGGGTTAGTTTCTCTTATTTTCTTATTTCGGATGATGATGATGACTGCTCTGCTATCTGCTCTGTTTACAACTTCACCTAATGAGGAACATTTAGACCCTGATTCCGCCGTGGTCTCCAAATTCCAAATCTGCCTATGCAATGCTTACAAGGTAACATACTAGCTTGTATCTGTTCTCACCATACCTGTCTCTCCCATCTTGGATGAAAGACTTTCAACTTTATCTAACCCTAGCCATATTAGGGCTTCTAGCTTAGTTGTTTGCTCTTCCTTTCTAAGCTCACCCTAGTACAGGTCCTTGCTCCACCAGCTATTTAGTTTGAACTCTTTTTTTCTGTCACACTCGCTCCAAATATCTAATTCTAACATGTCTTGAATGGTTATAAACATTTGCCACTGAAAGAGTGGCTGCACCAATTACATTACCTTTCCTATAAGCCTAGAAACACATTTTTGTAACACACCAGTTAACTCATGACTTTTTGTTATTTTTAAATAATAATGTCATGGCTTTCGTGACAAAAGGTGACAATTGCATCTCCTTTGCTTTTAAGCTTGTCTTTAGGCAGAGGTAAGCCAGGTGTCCGCACATAAACCACCCATACAGTGTTCCTGAATTATACACCAATATATATTTATATAAGAAATCTGTTTACATTTGGCACATGTTGTCAATGTGTCTGTTATAGGTGGTTCCCTTCACTCATTGAGAAGGGATGAGAAAGGGATTGGCAATATGTACCGATAGCCAAATATCCTCCCACTGGTGATCCTTGAAGTTAAAGAGCTTAAGAGCATGGCAGTGGCACATACTTTTTATTTGTTTGTCTTCAATGCTACCCTAATCTTGCAAGTTCATTATGTGTTTGTGCAAGGCACCAGCGAAGAATGGCTGGTGATTCTAATAGGGGTTATTTTTCCATAACTCGCTCTAAGCAGACATTTTCTTTGCAGAGTCCTCTAGATCTATCCTATCTATAGTCACAGGTTCTTTAAATTGTCACAACAGTGACGTGAGCAGGTGGGCTCTAGGAGGGACAAGGTTAAAGGATGCTACTGATGCATGTCTATTCCTGTACTCACCATTGCAAGAATCCTTCCTCTATAATCTCAGGTTCAGGTGTCTTTTGATGTTTCAAGGGACCAGTCTAAGGCAATTCTCCTCCAATTCCATATCTTCCCATCTCTGGCCCTTCCCCGAGCTTCACCTAACTCAATGTTCTTTTGCTCATGATCATGTACAGCAGATTTTAGGAGACAGAGCGCTGCAGCTCTCTTGACCACTTTTGAAGATTACCACAATGTGGCTGGCTGACAAGTGCCACAGCCTTCCCCTACAGTTACCTGTTGCCTCTGCAACATGCAAAAAGGAGGAATTTACCACTTTTGCCCAGCAGGTAAGTCTTAAATGGTTATGAGACTAAGGTAGAGACGCATTTCAACATATACCTGTGTCTGTTATAAGTGTAAGTCAGCATGTATGTTATTGAGCGTGTTATTCTAATTTGTTTCTATGCTTGCTTATATGTATGCGCTAGCCTGCTGGGGTCTTTGTATGTGTGTTCCTAAGTTATTCTCTGGCAAGCCTATATAGTTGGGAACACTATTAGAGAGATGTAGGAGTTTTGGCGTTGTACTTTCTGAAGATCACCTGACCAAGGCAAAATATGTGTCCTGTTACCAAGGCAAAAACGATGATTGAACCATGAGATGGGCTCAATAGACCTAATCAGGGCCCTGAATAAACTATTTGCCAAGGGCCTCACAAAAGCTTGGACACTGTTAGACCTGACATCCTTGGCATGGTTTACCCTGCCTTTTTCCCTTCAGAGCTCGGGTTTTTGCTGACTTTGCTTTTGATGTCTTTAGGAGCCTGGGTACTTTACCACTGATAAACAGTGCTAACGTGCAGCTGTGCTTTACTGAAAACATGGCAACATTGGCTTATCCACAGTTGGCATATTTAATTTACTTATGAGCCCCTAGTAAGGTGCACTACATGTGCCCAGGGCGTGTAAATTAAATGTTTCTAGTGGGCCTGCAGCATTGATTGTACCACCTACTTAAGTAGCCCTTTAAACATGTGTCATGCTTGCCACTGCAAAGCCTGTGTGTTCCATTTTAAACTGCCATGTTAACCTGGAAAGTTAACCCACTTGCCTGACACAAAGCTTCTTTCCTATTACACATAGGTCACCCCTACATTAGGCCCTGGACAGCACATGGGCAGCGTTCAGTGTATTTCAAAAGTAGGAAATATTTTGTTTTTAGTTTTACATGTTCTGTTTCTGAAATACTCTTAAATTTGTTTTTCACTACTGCAAGGCATATCTCTCCCATAGGATTGCCTTATTACATTTCAAAAGTATAATTTCAAAATGGGAAGAGATGAGAACCTCAAATTATGGTCTCTCTGGAATCACAATTTAAAAACACAACTTATGATGAAGATGGATTTTAAATTGCAATTCCGAAAATGCCACTTTTTTACTGCAACCATTTAGTGCCTTCTATGTGTCTTTGCATACACACACAAAGGGAGAATAGCTGTGACTAAAAGGTCATCCACATCCTGAGGGCCTATACTGGGCAGAATGAAAGCAAGGTGCTGACACTTAAACCTGAAACCGAAATGCACTGTCCCCACACAAAGGGCTGCATTATTGAGTCTGGAGCCAGGGCTAGAAAGGCAGTGACTTGTGCATTTTAAAAGGCTTCTATTTGAAGTCTCCCCACTTCTAAGGCCCAGCAGAGTATAAGTGGTGACTCCACCAACCCAGAACACTTCTAGAACTGAGGACATTCTATCAGTAAAAAGGACTACTGTGCTGCTGCTGGAGGGAATGCCACTTTGCTGAACTACTTTGATGTCTTTGCCTGCTGCCTGCTGTCCTTTTGCCTGGGAGTGAGGAGGACAGGATCTGCATCTCTACATCCCTGAGCCTAAGTATCTCCAAGGGCTTGATGGCTTGCATCCTGTTCCTGAAGTATAAGAGATATCAAAGACATCTTTTCAACCAATAAACAGCACCTGGACTGTGCTTGCTGCAAGTCTTGCTCTGCTAAGTGGTACCAACCCAGTCCAGGGCTCTTAAAAGTTTGCATAAAGTGCTGCAACAACCAAAACCCTTGCATTGAGGCAGTTGCACTGATCAGAACCAACACATCCCCTGTAGTGAGCTTTGGAGTGATGCATTACTGCTGTGTTGAAGCCAGGTCAGTGCATTGCACCCGCAACCTCCCCATCGCCTCCGGAACCACCACTTCAGAACCAATGCATCTCTGCCACTGTGTGGAGTAGATCGACAAATCATCTTTACAGAGTGGAGAAACCCCAGCGCATCACACTCAGAACCGCTACACTTCAGACCTGGCATCTCAATCATGGAACTGATGCTTCACCGCGATTGCACGGAGACATTCTTTGCAACACCACAACTGCGTGGGGATCACTGACATATCTCTCGGCTGCACCCCACTTCTTTATCTATGCAAACCAAGGACTAAGGTACTTTTGTTTAATAGGCCCAGGTGGGTCCATGTACCTGGCCCGTGCTCCATCGCAGTCGGTCTGCACTCTTAACTTTGTCCCGGTCTGGCATGACCAAATAACTCTTTATGCAATAACTGCTTCTAAGCACTATTTTTGCATTTAATCTTTAAAAATCAATGCCTTGACTTCTACAGATTTGTATTTTTATGTTTTGATCTTGTTTAATCCATCGACTTAGGGGTCTATTCCGATCTCGCTCGGAACGCCTAGGAATCGGATTTGGCTTTACCGGATACGATTCATAGCCCTTTTTCCCGACCAATTCGTAGACTGGTCCGAACGACCAAGTACGATGCAAAGTTCAAGTACGCTTCAAGTGAATCGTCTCCCAACCCGATCCAGTCTGTATGACTCGTACGCAGATGCTTCATACAGCTCTATGGATTCTGTTTCCGAGCGAGCAAGTACTATGCATGATTCGGACAGCCTTCACGATTCGGTATGTCGGGATCAAAAAATCTGCCGGAACCATTCTTTTGGGTCCCGTAGCAGGCCTACCATCACTTGGAGCCCTCCGATTCAGACCTGTGTGGTTACCCATAGGTCCCCTCTTCCCATACATGCACAGTGTGGTGATCACCATGGGGTGCCCACCACAGGGTGTACGTTTTTCCCCATTCACCCCTTTTTGCTATGTGAGCCTGTGCACGCGTCCAGTATACATGCTCCCATAGAGTTCAATGGGAGTCAGAGCAAACCGAGTCCGTAAGCACAAGAATGCATCGTACTTGCTCGTTCGGACTCCAGTTGCACGAATCGCTCGTAAAGCCCTATGGATCCGAGTTGTACGGAGGGCATTACGAGCAAGATAGGAATTGGGCCCTAAGTCTTTATTTTTCTTAACTGTGTGGATTTTTTGAGGGGTTTTTACTGTGTTACTGTTTGATGTGGTGCACAAATACTTTACACATTGCCTTTTAAGTTAAGCCTGACTGCTCTGTGTCAAGCCTCCAGAGGTTGAGCACAGGTTAATTCCACAGTGTGTTTCTGACTTACCCTGACTATGAATGTGGTTACTCCATGTACAGTGCACATACCTTTGCCATCGCGTAACCCAATTTCTAACAGACACCAAATTAACTACTCCTAGAGAGCCATGTTCAATTCTCACATCATCTTAGACCATTAATATAACTCTATAATAATAATCTAAATAAAAATAAATTGAAATAATTTTGGGGAATTTTAAATGAAAAAAATCAATTCCCACCTAATGTAGAAGAAAGATTTTTTGTGCTTTAATAGTTATTAAAGAGGATGTACAGAATTAATCATAAATAATTTAATTTGATTTTAATAATAATTACTGTCACATTAATTTGTACATGAAAATAAATAATAACATATTTTATAATTATATACAAAAGTACAATTTTTACATGACAGATTTCAAATCAAAACTTATTTATTTAAATTTTTTACTGTTTATTTTAATTTATCTTAATGTAAGATGATGTCCTATGGCGTTTTAATGTAAGTTCCTATCACCTATATTTTGTATGGGAGGGTGTTGCATTATCATTTGTTGACCATGGGTGGTTCTGAGCTTATTTCATCGCTGAGATTGACTGATTTCCTACTGTTTTGGAGCTCGTTTGGGCTGTAGTAACTACATAAGTGATTTTTTTAAATAGAAATAGTCTTACTCTTTTGTGGGTTCCTAACCCCCTCACTCACATTCCTTGACCCTCCGTAAATCCCTCATTATTCCCCAAACCCATTCACTTTAGTCATAACTGTTCCCTATTTTCCAGCCCCTCCCCTCAAAACCCTCCATATTTACTACTTTAACTTATACCTAGGTATGCAGATCCTCCGCAGTTGGACAGAGATCTCCACAGCAGAAAAAATAGGATAGGTGTACAGTCTGCAAGTAGGTTTGTAAATAGCATTTTATAGATTGTTAGTAGTACTAAAGTAATATTACTAAATGCGGTTTCTAATAGACCTGTAAGTGCTGAACATGGGCTTGCATCAAACTTTAGTAACTCTGGGTCTTGTTGTACGTTTTGTTTCTTACTTCATGAGTCAGAAATATGCTCTTTTTTGATAAATGCATTCACCAAAGTACTTCACATTTTTTCCTTATTTATTAAAATATTTGTTTCTTCACGTATCTCAGACCTAGATTTTTTTAAGAGTCATTTACATGTTTATATTACCCCTTATCCACATGTTCTGCTACTAATTTGCACCAAGGTCGCATGTTGATCCCGGACCATGAGTTTTAGTATATTTAATTCAGTCAGAGAACACACTCAACATATTAAAAAATTAATATGACAAAACTATGTAATTAAGGAAACAAGATTTTTAAAAGAAGTTGATAAATGGCTAGTAGGGACACACATACTTAATAAATTATGTTGTTATTAATAAAATGTTTTCCAAGAGGACAGAAACTAATAAAGTTAAGATTTTTCCATGTTTTCACTAATCTTCAAACAGCATGTAACCTCCTTTTATGTCATGGCACTTGAACACATTAAATTAATTTGATGAAGGTATTTCCTTTCAGTACGTTTGTGTTAATAAGTACATGTTTTAAACACACAAAATGGAAAATTCATAGAAATACTCATTATTTGATACAAGCCTTTATCTCATCTTCAGTAAGTAAATTCATGATGCCTCTGTCTTCCAGGTTTTGTTTTAGCCTAAAAATTAATATTTACATATTAATTGATTGCCTGACAATATTACCTTTTTTTAGAAAAACAACCATTGAATGTAATTAATGTCTATGTATGACTCTTTTTAAGGAATACTTATTCAGAATAATAAAAAACAGTAATGCCTAACCCTTAAAAACTCTTTTAAATGTTTTCATTTATGACCTTAATTTAACAATTAGAAACCATTAAATACAATGCATTTAGCAGAATCAGACTTTTTGAATCTCTTCTTGTGCATTTTTACCAACAATTTCACTAATTGTGTGACTAAATTTAAACATAATCGTTTTTTACTTGTGAATTACATAGTGCTCTATTGCTGATAAAAGCTTGAAATATCATCTCATAAAGACTAGTTTATTGTGAATTATTGACTAACATTTCTCAAAGCTATGAAGAATTCTAAGAATACTCAATATAAATTATGTCAGTTACAGATTCATATCAGTAATTCTAGAATGCTGCTGGAATTTCAAATAATTTATATGTGCAACCATTTAAGTTTGTGGAAATTTAGCAAGTGTACTTGCTAACAGGTTTTATCCTCGACTTCTGGCATATTTTTCTCTTAGTAGAACATCCTACCTCTAAACCTCAACTAATTATCATAATGTTCCATTCTTTAACCTCACCTGGTGACTTTCTATTGGCCTTCAAATGATGGGAATTTCAAGTATCACAATTTGCTTTTCCGAAGTTTCAACTGCTCATAATTTCCATCAATGTGGTGTTCAATTATATAGCAAGATATATCTACACCTAATCATTTATTATGGATTCCCCCATGCAAAAATGGTAATAGGAACTGTAAAGGTATCACTTGAATCATTCATAAAATATAAATGTAGAGATATGCAGTACAAACTGCCTTATCTATCATCCAAGTTTACTGTGGCTTATAGTTTTGCACCTTCCCTTTCAAGAAGCAGGTCAAATAAATACATATATTCAATATTAAACTGCATATTTACCTGTCCAATGCAAGTGGAAATTCTTTGTGGCATCCGCAATAAAATGGTGTGTCCACAAACTGGTCTGTTATTGGCACATCTGCACAGTCAGAATGTAACCACTGTTTGCACTTTTCGCACTCTATCCATTCTAGTTTTTGTTCTTTGGGATATAGTGACCTGTTCATGCAAATATATTGTGAGAAAATATTTACAACAGTGAAAATCAAATTTTTAAAATACAATGTGCATCTTTTGCATCACTTTTTCAGGCAAAAGGTACTTATTAACATTATCTCCAATTCTCAAAACTCAGAACAACATAAACACAATGTCAATAAAAAAAATTGAAGCGTGCTCTCATTTTTGTCCAGCTTAGGACAGTTGCTATTTATTTATAACATGAAACAAGATCACTATAGATTCAGTTGCATTCATTTCCCTGTAAAAAATAATTATTATATTAGTTGCAGGTTTTGATTTTTGAAGACATCCTAGTACTTTTCACTGTCACAAACTAATATTTATATAATATATAGTTATATTATTAACAGACATGACTTAACTTACTTTTTTTTAAAATCAGCACTCTCTTGGTATAGGCAGACCATCACTTTTGCTGCAATGCATTCTGTGCCATTGATTCCTCGAACTAGGCTCTTTCCTGTGTCTCTTTTTTGACAACACTTTGCTCTGCTTCTACAGTATCTTCTTTTTGCATTAACTGTTCAGTGTTCAGACCAGTCTCTTTGGAAACTTGAGCTACCTTCTCCTTCTCAATGCCCTATAATAGAACAATATACTTGCAAATGTTTATGTTCAGTGAGGTTACTGTATAGCTGTAATTTACACAGTGAATAAGGACCCTTTTTCTCAAAGGTATTTGTGCACCTAGGTTGAACTTAGGAAAGCATGCACTTCACTTTCTCATAGTTGTTTGTCATGGAAATGGCTTTCAGCCCAAGACAAAGTATTCTCTTTAATGGTAAAAAAATATAGTGAGTCCAATTGCGTATGGTGCAACACAACATGTGGACATAAATGCATATGTGCTATATGTTTGCATGAGAAAATGTTTTGACATTTGAGTAAGAATTCACAACAGAATTCAAGAACCGTTCTCAGGAAAGTGTGACTGTCAATATTAGAGTTTGAACAAAATAGCAGTACTTTACTTCATTGGTTTTATGAAAATGAATTTTTTAAGGTAAGACATTAACAAAAACATTAATGATTGCTAATTTAACTTAGAAGTAACTACATAAAATACTAACATACAATTGATAAATCATGTCACAAAATAATCTAAACAGATCTAAAAAACTGGGATAATTGTGCATAATGTAATGGAATTCATTATTTTTGTATGATACTTTGTTTTAAATCTGCTGTCGATGTAACAATCAGATGATTGTCATACAATCCACAACATCAAACTCAGACAGAGCTACAGTTAGATTAAAAATAGATTTTGGTTGACATTTTACTTTGATCAATTGTCTTAGTTGGACTTGACATATGTGCACATCATGGCTTTAAACATTCAGCTGTATTTGAATACTATCTTACTGTATTTGAATACTGATTACTGTATTTGAATACTACCAGCCATTCCCAATGTGGACGCAAATTGCGAGTGCCTCACTAATATTCATGAGGCATTCAACTTGCGACCCCATTGGGAATCGCAAACAGTGTCTCAGACACTGTTGTACATAGCATTTTGTGACTCACAAATTGAGACTCGCAATTGAGCGCAATTTGCGAGTCGCAAAATGCTATGGCCATACATCTGGCCCTCAATGCTTATCAGGGCCACAAAAATCACTAAATTAAAATGTGCTTAACCCTCTGGTAGCTTGACATAAAAGCAGTAAGGCATTACCTTAGACGCAATGTGCAAAGTATTTACACAGCACACAAACAGCAATAAAAAAACAACACAATACATTACAATGCCAACGTAATTTACAAGAATAGAGTAAATGTTAATGAATTAAATGATACAAGAACAACAAAAATCCAGTCAGCAAGACTGGAGTTAAGAAGCATCAATTGCCATTTGTTGGTATCTGGTTACCCTCTACCGGGACAAAAGCAGTAGCTCCAGCTGATAGTGATGGACAGCAGGCTGGGCACAGGATCGAGTTTGACATGGTGGGGTTGTACCTTACGCCATTAATGCAAGTTCTCTGCGGAGTTGCTTTGCATGGATTCATGTTGCTTGGTCTAAGATCCAATAGAGCTGTGTGTTTCATGGCATTGCAGGGATTCAGACCCATCGATGACGGATCGAGTTAAGCCCTCAGGCAGGAGTGGGGCATCTCTGTGGGACCTTGCATCGGTTTGCACTTGATGTGGTCCAGCTTTCCGATGGGATGGTATGGCATGGCGCTGCAAGGCTTTGCATCTCTTGGAATACAAGCTAATGCACTTTCAGCTGTGCAGTGGGGCTCTACAGGGCTCTGCATCACTTGGGGTCAGATGTGTGGAATTCTTCAAGTGGAAGCTGAACAACTCAGCTATGCTCTACGATGCTTCACTTTTAATCTGATAAATCTTTCATTTAGACAGGGAAGATCTCTCTCTAATGCTAGCAAACGCTCTAGAACCTGGAAGGCACCTCTTGAGGATCTTGACTGACTCCTGCAGATGCCAGCAACAGTGCTCAGGCAGGTCCAGTTGGAGATGGTCAGCTCGGTGGGTGTAGGAAGGCCTCTGAAAACATTTTATGTTCATGTATGTCACATACACGGTCACCTAACAAACCCTTGGAGTCATTCTGGGTAGCTTGGGTTCAAGGCAAGCAGGATCAATCTTCCATGTTCAGTCAGCGGGGCAGTACTTGTTCCTCAAAAAGCAGAGCAGTCCTTTTTCTGAATCTTCAAACAGGTGCATGAAGGTTCTAATGAGATGTTATGAAGGTCGTATTTTAATACCTAGTTCCAACCCTTGTGTTGGGCATTTCCCTGACCTACACTCAAAACTGGTTCTGGTATGTTATTCACCTTACCTTGGGTTTGATCCCAAACTGTCTAGGTGGCAAAATGCAGGGTAGGCTTTGTGTCAGGTTCCTTTGGGTGTGTTGCAGACTGAGCCCTTTCCAATTTATTCAGGGCAGGATACATTCCTCACCAGCCATCCTGTTAGGAGGACCCACTCCTGACACATAGGCCTACTTTGTTCTCATGTCTGGAAGAAATACACAAACCACAACAGCAGATCCATTCACAGTAATGTGACCCGGAACACTGGCATAAAGGCACAGTTACTTTGCTCAGGAAAATGCCAACTTTCTATCAGTGAAAATTTCAAAATTGTAACTTAAAAACAGGTTTGTAAATTACAATTCATTTGAGTGTAAACAGTATATTAATCTGTCCCCATTCTGAAGTTAGCACTTATAATTAGTTTATCCAGTGGTAGTCTATGGAAGTGATAGGCCTTTCACCAGTGAAATAGAACGATAGGAGTTTTTAACCGGATGGACATGTAAACCTTGACCACACATGCCCTACTTTTTAAATACCATTTCACCTACTCTATCAGCAATTATGGCCTATATTAGGTGTGAGCATGTAAGTATTAAAAAGGAAGGTTTAGGCCTGCCACAAGTTTATTTTGCTAGGGAGAAATGGAACTTCAACATTGCAGTACAGGCTGCAGTGACAAGCCTGAGGCATGTATAAAAAAGGCTAATTTATTGGGTGCTACAATGAGTGCTGCAACCGAACAGTAGCATTAAACTTACAGGTCCAGGTACATATAGAACCATATACTAGGGGTGTACAAGTAAATTACATGTACCAATATGGTGTGGGACAGTTTACAATGTTGTAAGGGGAGAGCACAAACACGTGCCCACTGTTTAAAAAGAAAAACTGCAAAAAGTCCTAAAAGCAAACAGAAAAATGTTGAGCAAAGGAAGGCAGCGGAAGGCAAAACTATGAGATGACACTGCAGAAAGGACCCGGTCCAGCACTATTTTATTTTATTCTGTGTATGGGGACTCTGCTAAGCAGGCATCTGTGAATGTGCTATGACCTCTAAAATATATTGAATTGGTGTACTCATAATTAGAATTTAAAACATACCTATAAGTCACAAGTATATGGTACAATGTGTACCGTGGCCCTTAAGGTAAATGTCACTAGTGGACTGAAGCACACATTGTTCCACCCAACTACAGTAGCAGTGTAAAGAATAGCAGGCCTACCACTGTAGCCTGCCTGGACATTTTTAAAACTCAAAACTGAAAATAACCCCACTTGACAGGCGTAACCATGCCTTTTAAATATAAATCTCACCCCTAACTAGGCTGTAATCAGACCCTCCAGGATTCCGCGATTTCGCGGTTTGCCGCGAAATCGGCACTTTTGTAAAAATGCCGCGATTTTTACAAAAGTGCCCGCGAAATCGGCACTTTTGTAAAAATGCCGCGATTTTTACAAAAGTGCCCGCGAAATCGGCACTTTTGTAAAAATGCTGCGATTTTTACATAAGTGCCCGCGAAAATGAAGGAAAGCAGGGAAAAGCTGAAGCAGCTCAGCAGCAAAAGGATGCTCCGGTACCTGGGAGAGTGGGGGGGGGGGGGACTGTGGGGTAGCACAGGAGCATTGGTCCTCCTTCAGTACCAGCTGCTTGTGTCATGGGTGGGAGTGGAGGTCTGATGGCGGTGATTAACACTTAACACTCAACATGACAATAGAACAGGTTGTTGGTGCAATGCCAATTCATAGAAAGGCATAAATACTCCAACACTGTACATAAGCAACTACAGAAAATTACAAGGAAGATACAGGATTGCTGATAAAACAGGGAGCCCGAAATCTCGAGTAAAATATGAAAAAAAGAATTTATGCATGAGCTAGCTAGCCTCAACTGTACCACAAATAGTCCAGACACAAATAATGAAATGTACAATCACAAACATTATCAGCTAGTAAGACGCAGCTTGTGAAGCCAAAGACAATCCTTGCAACAAGTATAGTTGCTGTCTCTGGATATGCAAAACTCATGTTCCACTGCAAGCTTAGTTTTCAGGCACGGACTTTCAGATGGTAGCACTGTGAAACTTTAAAAACAAATTACTCTTGGAGGGCTATGTGAAGCTAAAATGCCTAGTTCAAAGCAGAAAAAATACCTACAGACAGAATAACAGTTTCAATACATTAAGTAAGCCTGAGAAGTAACATTAATTTCTATTACCAGTTTCTAGCACCTACGATAAGCTGTGACGGGCTTTGGGTCTCTAGGGTGGGGTGGAGTAATGTTGGGAAAGCAAGGGATACAATTATAGGAATTTAACCTGGCATTTCAGCAAGGATGCAGTAGTATTTTTAAATTCACTGGTGCATGTGTATTATACTGTCCTTAGTCGCTTGCAAGAGGTTGGGCTCTCAGGAGCTCATAGTCTCTATATTGTTCAAGACCTACCAGATCGGAACTAATGGAACAGTTATTCAGCAGTCGAGAGCAGGTCACGAGATGTCAGCTGCTCTGTGATAATGTGAGATTTTGCTCTTGTGCTGAAAAGTCATGGTTGCAGAATGATTGCAGCAAGTCTCCGATGGTTGAGGCCATGAAGGAGAGACTGTCTTCTGTACAGCTTGCAGTTGCCTCTTTAAGAATGCCAGCTTTGAGGAACAGCTTCTTGTCTTGGGTGCAATTTGGATGTACTACAACAGTAACTAGCCACCTTAATGGATGCCTCTAGCAGCTTCACAAATGGGCTTTGTACCTGAAATACTTAAGCAGAGCAGGCTGCTTGCACACTCAAATCTGATTGACACTGAACAGTCAATTGTAAAGTTGGACCTACGTTTGACTCTGTGGCACCTCCCCCACGCTAAACATTGGCCCTTCCTGGCTCCACTCTCCATTTCACATCACCTGTAGATGTGTATGAAACTATAGAATTCCATTGGACATTGTACTAGCTTAGTATATTTTTTATCAGGAAGGAGGGAGGGAGAGGTGTGAGCTATAACAGCTCTGTGACTGCATCAGCACATAGAGGAAAATAGAGTATAAGATGAGGCCATGTGTACTACATTTGTGCGACTCAGTAATCAGTCACAAACTGGTTACCGGTCGCAAAAGCAATAGTTTTGTATGTAAGAAAATCGTTTGCAGGCATCAATTTAGCAATACAAATTAATTATGAATTGGTATGTTACCGGCTCAAAATAGTGATTCGCTATTAAAAAATCGTTTATAGCGAATCACTATTCTTATGTCAATGCATTTGCAAATAGCGATTAGTCATAAGAAAAACACAGTTTTGCACATGCAAATTACCACCAATTCTAAGCAGGTGGGAACTGTGTGCAACCTATAACAAATAGGCAAGAATGCATCTGTGATTTCCAAAATGGCTGCTGTATCTGGGCTGGCAAGAAGAATATGTATTCTGGAATGGAATGGGCTAAGCAAATGGAGGATTGCATTTCCAAGGGATAGCAGCCTTCAACTGTGGGCTGCTTCCTCTGTTCCATATCCCAGGTTGCCCATTTCAAAGTGGAATACTCTGCTAAAACAGTTTCCATTGTTTTAAAGCTGAAAATGGATGATTATGAGTAAAATACAGTGCCGCAAAAATGCCGCTAAATTTCCATATTTGTGCCGCTAAATTTCCATATTTGTGCCGCTAAATTTGCTAATCCATGCCGCAATATCCTGGGGGGTCTGTGTAATGCCCATTAGGCAGTGTGCATGAATTTAAGTCAGGACATGTAAACATTACCTTTCAAACATGCCCCTATGGTGAAAAGGGCTCAAAAGCCATATTTTACATTAGCAGTGTTAGCTGCTCCATGGAAAGCATTGGAATGCAATATTACATTTAATCATGTTACCTCAGCAGAGGAAACAGGTACAAAGTTTATTTTTGGACTTTCAAAAATATTTATCACAATGTCAGTTCACTGGTAAAGTCAAAGTAGTGACAACAATTTTGGGAAAGGTACTTTAGTAACGCTTCCCTGCCAAAAACCTTCTAGAAGCTCATTTGCATGTGCTTTGATCCAGGAGCTGAATAGCCCCTGGATGAAGTGTGAACTTGCTCCCAAAGCGGAAGCAAATGCCTTGTACATGGGAAAGTGTTCTGTGCCTTTAACAGGATGACCACCTGGGTTGTGCCTAGGATCGTAATAATCTTCAAGGAGGTGTACCATGTCACAGGCAGAGGTAGATAACACTTGGTCTGCCCCCTCTTTTGTACATTTTATCAGCCAGACACTAATCCCAGTGGGAGAGAAGTAGCCTCTACAACCACTTTTGAGTGAACTGCTACAAAAATGGGTAGGGATACTCCTGGGACCTTTAGCCCTATTGGCTAGGTAGAGGCCAGGAGTCCCTTGATTGTCATATTAAATTTACTTATAATTCACTAGTAAATTTGTATACCATATACCTAAGGCCTGTAATGAAATGCTACTAGGATGATATTAATAAAGAAAAATACGATGCCAATGTACGCGATGATATATTTACGTATAACAGCTAACTCACATTGCTGTTGTCAAATCTACCCAATATGACCTCCCCATCAACCCTGAGTCAGAAATACATGGTCAGAAAGGCCCTGCGACCAAGGTCTGGAGCAACTGAATGACAGATCACAGGTGGTGTGACGCGTAGCCCATAGAGAAATGCTTGAACAGGGACAACCGAGATCAGTCCGCCAGAAGGTAGCAACACCACAAAGGTCCAAGAAAATTGGCCACAATAACATTTGTTTGGCCGGAGGGATGCGCATTCCCAAAAAACCATAAAGTTAGATGCCACATGTAGTTAGGAACACTCAGCCAATCAGAACACCGCATTTACACTGCACACAGTGAACATGCGCTCACCGTGACGGACATCTGGTCATGTTACCCACTGGCCTGCATTGTGTCCATGCAAGGTTGAGACCCAGCTGGACTCCTTATCAGGTGATCAAATATACAGTCCTGTGACTAGTCCTGGAATTCCTGTTCAAAAATAATGTACAAATTGCTTCATGACAAGTTGTAAAATGTATAAAATAACGGCCAACACCAATGTACTTTCAGACTACTTCAGACCCCAACTCTGCTGCTGCTCTCTTGTTGCTGCGTTTAATTAAAACAACTGTTCCTGTTTTGCCAAATGCCTCTTGTGTTTTATTTTTAATGGTAAATCCACATTCTAGCTACAAGGACCTGCAGCTCTTAGTGTGCCACTCAGTTAAGTAGCCTCTTAAAACATGTCCCAGGCCTTCCATTGCAGCCTGATGCAGTTTTATAAGCCCTGTCTACCCTTAAACTCCCCTTTCATTGCATATAAGTAACCCCTAAAGTAGGCCCTAGGTAGCCCATAGGGCAGGGTTCATTATAATTGCAAGGTTGGACATGTACTTTTACATTTTACATGTCCTGGTAGTCAAAAACTCCTAAAATCAATTTTCATTACTGTGAGGCATACCTCTTTTAAAGGATAACATAGGGTTGCCTTATTACATGTAATAAATGCTAACTTTTGATTGGGAAGACTAAGACTTTTCATGTTTTGTGTCTGAGAAATTTGTTAGACCTAGCAGCCTTAGGGTTGTTTCCCACTAACTTTTGCCCTATTACCTCCAACTTTAGACTATACTGTTTTATTGGACTTAGGACTCTGGGCACCTTACCACTGGTAAGGTTCGGGTGCTCTCCCCTAAAGTATGGTGACATTGGCAAACCTGCATCAGGCCTCTGCCATTGCAGTGGGGCTGACCCCTCCATAGTCCAGCATTAGAAATGCCCTTATATCCCTTTAAGTGATAACTCCTGCATAGTGAGGTGTAGATATATCATGTTTGGTATGGTTAGAATGATCATGAGAAATCCTCCCTGTTGGTGTATTGGGTTTTACCCTTACTGGCAGAAATGACACTTTCAGAAAGTGGACATTTCTCTGTCCTTCCATAAACTCTGTGTACCTGCTGCCTGCCCCAGTCCACGTCTGGCCCAGGGTAGCTGTCCTACACTTGCATACTCACTAGACTCCCCCAAACACAGGATGGGCTGCCACATCAAAATACTGATGGCCTTCTTGGGCTGACAGGAGGGAGTAGTGATTCACACTTACATCTGAATAGGCTGAGCCGGCCACCCCACAATAGGCTTAACGACTTTGCTTTGTCAGTGCAGACAAGTCAGGTGAGACAGGGAACCCCCCAAAACTTTAAAGCCCTCTCCAATAGCTTCTGGTCCATTCTAGTACCTGGGCACCAGGGTATAATAATAGGGCCCTGTTCCCACATCTGTGTGACACTAATGGACCTGCACGAAACTCTGCTAGAGTAAAGGCTGCTGCGTGGGAAGGATTGCCTCTTTGCTGTTTCTGACTATTCCCAGGAACTGCTGTGCTGCTTTGTGGAGCCGCCCTCCTGTCTGCTGACATCTGCCCTGCAAGCAAGGCACAAAGAACTGCCTCCAGAGTGACTTCCGGGGGTGTGTCAACTGCCCCTGTTCACCCTACTGGGCTTCTGAAGCCCACCAGCCTTGCCGGTCTTGCTCGCGATGTCAGCGTCCGTGCTGTCCAGGCACAAGGGGCCTAGTGCGCTGTCGATCGTCTCAAGACCGTGCACTTGCCATGTGACAGCATCAACCCGCATACGGGAACGGAGTGCCTCCCTTTGCGCAGTTGTCAGGATTACACCAAAGCAGAGTACTTGGCCCACGGACGTACCGCCAAACACCAACAGGACTTAGAGGTCTTGGGCTCCTACCCATGCCAATTTACCGGCTGATCACCTCTCCTCCAATGCCTGTAGGCGGCCAAGGTAACCCCGTCCTGTGATTGTTTATCTCAGATGCTCTCCAGATTACCTAACCACCGGTCTGATTTCCACAGACCCTCAGCCGCTGTGGTGTGATCCGTTGCCATCTTAGACCCGAGCGGTCTCCCACATTGTGGTGCAGTGCGTCTCACTGCCGGAATGCAACCCCCACTTAGTTACAGCAACAATATAGCCCCAGCGGACTCACTCGCAGAGAGCGCAGAGGATTCTGAAATTACCGTAACGCACCTGAAGGGTACCAAATACATTCAGCACTGTCTGCCAATAACCTCGGAAAAAAGAGTCATATCCTGATTCTTAGTAAGAAGAGCTTTATTGTATTGCCTTATTTAATGTGAGTATAAATTGCCATTATTTTTCTATCACTGTGTGGAGTCTTTTTGTTGTGCTGTCCTCCGTGACTTGCTGTGTGGGTGTTACCAGTTGCCTCTTGAAGATAAGGCAGTCTACTCTGCGCTAAGCTACCAGAGGGTGGGCACAGGATTCCCTAGGGGGATTGGGAACTTACCCAGAATAAAGTGGTGGTCCCTGCTTGGACAAGGGTACATACCCCTGCCAATTAGAGACCGCATTTCTAACAACATTATAATTAAAAATCCTCTTAAATGGTAAAGTCGGATTTTAGTTTACAATTTTGAAATTGACACTTTTAGAAACATGCAAAAACAACAATTGATGGACAGAATGCAGAACAATGTTATACATTCACCTCAGTACAGAGATCTGGGCCTAAATGCATAGTTTTTTTATCCCCATGCAATTCAGGTTTGAAACCAGCCATATGCAAATCAGTCTTGACCCTGCGCCCAATAGGAACAGTCCAGCCTGAACTGCCAGGCCAGGTCCTCACTGGACTGGTAACAAGCATCCTAGGACCGGTTTCGGGGTTTCACCCCTCATCAGCTAGGATAGCTTGACTTCAGTGGCATGGAGAGCATGGGACCCACGTCTGGACATACCCATCCCACGCGGGTTACAAATGCAAAAACAACGGTTAATGGACAGAATGTAGAACAATGTCATACATTCACCACAGTACAGAGATCTGGGCCTAAATCCATCATTTTTTTTCTCCCTATGCCATTCCAGTTTGAACCCAGACATATGCATATCAGTCTTGACCCTGCGCCCAATGGGAACAGTCCAGCCCGAACTGCCGGAAAGTTTGGTCTGGAAAGTTCCCATGAGAAACAGGGTCAAGACTGATTAGCATATGGCTGGGTCTAAACTGGGGTGAGAAGGTGAGCAAAGGAACAATGGATCTAACCCAGACCTATTGACTGGAGAACGTTAGATTTGCTCTGCATTCCGTGCATGATCTGTGTGTCTTTTGCCTCTCCCGAAGTGCACCGGCTATGCCCAGACATGGGTGCCGGGCTCACTGTGCCACTGGCTTCAAGCTAGCCTAGCTGATGAGGGGTGAAACCCCTGAACTGGTCCCAGGAGGCTTTTTTCTGCTCCAGGGAGGACCTGGCTTGGCAGTTCATGCTGGACTGTTCCCATGAAGCACAGGGTCAAGACTGATTTGCATTTGGCTGGGTCCAAACTGGGGTGGCACAGTGAGCAAAAGAACGATGGATTTAACCCAGATCTATTGACTGGGGGAGAATGTTTGATTCGCTCTGCATTCCGTCTGTCATCTGTGTGTCTTTAACGTTTAGAAACACGGCCTTTTTATGCAGAATTTGATGCCTGCTGCCTGCTCTTGGGCCATGTGAATGGGTGTAGTTGGCAGCTGGACTTTGTTTATTCCTCCCAGATAGCCACACAATAGAGGGATTAGGTGAGCCTGGATTAGCCACAAATTGGCAGGATGGGGACGGACCTGGGAACAGACTCACTTGGAACTAAACAGACTGTGCCCTGCCTTCACACAAAGGGGCCGATTACGATCTCGTCCTGAAAGCATTCAGACCGATTTGGTTACGGAATGCTTTCCGGACGACTCAGATAGAGGGAGTCTGACCAAGCGATTTGGATGCATCCGGATGCTTCCGGATACAATTTGGTCTGGACTCCCATTGGCGTCAATGGAAGCCTTTGTTCCGAACGAGAACACAGGCTCCCATTGAAGAAAGGGGTGGCTGGGGAAAATTGTGCACCCTGTGTCGGGCACCCCATGGTGCCTGCCACACTGTGCATGGCTGTGAAGAGGGGACCCATGGGTACCCCTAAGGGCCCGATTTGGATGGCCCCAGGTTAAGGGGGGCCTGATACGGGCCCCCAATGACAGATTACAACAGCCGTTTTGTTTCGGGAAAAACTAATGGAACGGCTGTCCTAATCGATCATCATAATCGCTCACTCAGAAACCGTGTCCATAGAGCTGTACGAATCGGCTCTGAAAGGCTCGACCTGTCCGAAGGCCTTTTGGAACCAATTCGCACAGCCCTAATGGATTCCGAGCATCGTAATCGGTCATTCGCAACTGTGTACAATTCGGTCGGAAGCAAGGGTTCCGAATCGGATTCAGCAAACCCGAATCCAATTCGGAGCCCTTCTGAATGGGATCGTAAATGACCCCAAAGTACTTGTCATCACTGCATTGTTCATGCAGCCAGTTTGGAGGCAGGACAGGAGAGGCTGAGAATTTAAGGACTTGAAAAGGGAATTATCTAGAAACTTTTCCAACTTGAAAGTGGGCAACAGATATAAATATTGAACCCTCAGACCTAACTCTTCATTACACCTCTGGACCTGTGAAAAGCTCAGAAAGACTGCGGTGCTGCTCTGCAAGAAGGACTGCTACTCTGTTGCCCGGCTGCCCTGGTGCCTGTTGCCCTGCTGCCGGAGAGAATGTCTTGATCTACATCTTAAAAGCAGGACCACTAGAGTGACTACAAGGGCTAGTTGGTTGACCTCCAAATCATAGCCTCAGGGACAGAGATGAACTTGAAACCGGACCTATACTCTGCTTGCTGTGAGTCCTGCGCACCTTGTGGTGGCACTCCAGTCCTGGATCCTTGGGAGTAGACCTGAAGGAATTCTACCAGCCCAGGTGTGGTCCCCATCAGAAACAACACAGAGCGACACGAAGCCCCACAAATCCCCGCCATACAGTTGCCAGCCTCATTTAAATCAGTGTAGAGCGAAGCAAAGCCCAACAAAGCATCGCTGTACGGCTTCATCAGAACAGACTTCATACAATGTGAAGCCTTGCAAAACAAAGCCGCGCAGAATGAACACCAGGATTTAAAGTACTATGTTCAGTGGGCCTAACGAGGTCCCTGTAGCCGGCCCACACTCCATCGCGGTCAACTAGTAACCAAATTTTTAACGCAGTCTATTCAGGAACCAACGTATATCAAGAAATGATTAGCACCTCTTCAGGATTTGTTCTTTTTTTTTTATTAATAAATGCATGTTTGTAAATTAATTCAATTTCCATAGTCACTGTGTGTAGGACCTGCCCTATTTGCAGGGTTATCCCCAAACCTTTTGCCTTAGTACAGTGTTTTTCTGACTTCATTTTTTCTGGTCTTAGGACTCTGGGGACTTTACCACTGCTGACCAGTGCTAAAGTGCAATGGCTCCCTGTGTAAAATTGTATCTGTAATTGGTTATCCGTGATTGGCATATTTTATTACTGGTAAGTCACTATTAAAGTACACTGTGTGTGCCCAGGTCCTGTAAATGAAATGCTACCAGTGGGCCTGCAGCACTGATTGTGCCACCAACATGTGTAGGCCTTCAGCCATATCTCAGACCTGCCACTGCAGTATCTGTGTGTGCCATTTAGAACTGCCATGTCAACCTGGCAAGTGTACCCACTTGCCAGGCCCAAACCTTTCCTTTTACTACATGTAAGAAACCCCTAAGGTAGGCCCAAGTTATCCCAATGAGCAGGGTGCAGTGTACATGAAAGGTAGGACATGGATTGGAGTGATTTACTTGTCCCGATAGTGAATACTGCTAATTTCTTTTTTCACTATTGCAAGGACTATATCTCACATAAGTTACTATTGAAGATGCCTTATAACCACGTACAAGTGTAACTTCCCATTGGGAATAGATCAAGTTTTGGAGTTTGGGGTCAATTTAAAAACACTTCTTTTAGTGAACTTGGTTTTTAAATTGCGTGTTTGAAAATGCCTCTTTTAGAAAGTGGGTATTTTCTTGCTTTAACATTGTGTGACTCTTCCTGTGGGTGGAATCCACATCTGAGGAAGGGTGACAGTTGGGCTGTTTGTGCATTCACTCTAGACAGTGACACAAAGGGAGTTGAGGTGTGCCCTGCATATGCCTATGTTGATGGCCAATCACCAGCCTGATAGGTCTCCCTGAGCTAGAGTGGTGGAAGGAGTTGTCAATGACACCTGAATAGGACCATGCATGTTCTCATACAAAGCTGTCTCCATTCCCCTGTAGTGTGTCTGGAGCCAGGTCAGAGTAAGGTAGGGTCCTGTGCACAACAAAGACTTTCCATTGAAGTTTGCCTACTTCAAAGGTAGAAACTGGCGTAAGTACTGGAGCTGTTACACCATAACTTCAGAACACTTCTGGACTAAGAGGACATTTTCTTTCTACATCCTTCTTCCCAAGGTTCTCCAAAGGCTTATGCGTTCTTGCCTCCTGTTAAGAAGTCTCAGGGTCATCAAAGACTTCATTTGTAGCCCCTGAACTCCTCTGCTGGGAGTTCTAACCTGACAAGCGGTGCCAATTCTGGTTTTGGGCCATTTGGAGGTGGTTTGGCTGCTAAGAAACTAGAGATTCCATGCATCGACTCCCAACAGCTGTTTTTCCAAAGCAGCACCACTGTGCGGTTGAAAAAGCAGCGTATCACTGATGTGCGGCCAAAGAATTGATGCAGTGCCTACAGTGCTGCTAAATGATCTCCGCAATCCGAATCCCGAGCACCGTATAACAGACGTCCGTGTTGCACACTCCGACTCTGGCCCTGCTGCGCGGCTATAGAAATCAACGCATCACCTGCTTTGCGGCTGTTATATCGATGCAATGCCTGCTCCTCCACATCAACACAGCGTGTCTTGATTTTCAATGCATCGTCCCTACGAGCCAAGTTCTTCATCAACATGGCCCAGCAGTAAGGAACCAAGGCCATGTATCCAGAGTTCAACACATCACCTCCCCTGACAGTACGGAACAGACACATCACCTTACCTGATGGTGAGGAACCAATGCATTATCTCCCCTGCACTGCAGTTATAAACTGACACATCACATCCCCTGGCAGTAAGGAACTGAGGCATCACCCTCCCTGGTAGTAAGAAAGCAATGCAATGCTTTGCTTTTACTGCGCTTCACCTCGCGGAGCCTGTTTTCGGCTTTGATTTTAGCCCATCACAGGTACTTTGTGCTTAAAATGACTCATCCATAGTTTCCCTATGGATTGAACGATTTGGAACCTTTTAAAAGTGAAATCTTTACTTTATATGCAGGATTTTTGGTGTTTTATTCAGATAAATATTGGTTATTTTTGTCAACTGGTGTGGTGTCATTTCGTAGTGTTTTCACAGTGTTAATGTGTTTGTATGTACAAATGCTTTACACATTGCCTCTGATATAAGTCTGACTGCTCGCACCAAAATACCAAAGAGGTGAGCAGGGGTTATGTTAGCAGTGTAATCCCCCTACCCTGACTAGAGTGATGGTCTCTACTTGGACAGGGTGCAAACCACTGCACACTAGAGACCCCATTTCCAACACTGTCTTTCTTAATACCCCAGTCCCCTGTGAATTTCAGCTCAAGCTCGATGTCTTTTTTACCTTGATAGTATTTCAACTCTAAACAAAGAAAACAACAAGCTGTGAAACGTATTTATGTTGCATTTATTGTGAAAGAGTTGATTTTCAGAAATTGTATTTCCAAACAAGACATGATTTGTGTGAATCTTTATGTGCTGCTTTAGTATTACAAGCTCCAATACGAATGTACCTTGTAAACATGTAAACAATTACATAAATATATTGACAAGAATCGTAACTCATGGTATAAATAATCAGCCAAGCAAGATTTAATGAGTCAAATAGGAAGTAGAACACAAATGCTAGCAAAATACCAATTTGTGCAATCATTCCTATATTGTGTGTTATTCGCACACTTTATCATGAATGTGAATGATTAGCAAATCCATGTCCATGCACTACAAAGTGTGTCATCATAAGATACTAAACCTGCCTAACTACTGTTGTGTGTATTCCTTAAAATGTAAGATACCATAAAGTTCTATGTATGGGCAGTATATTACAGAGCTCTTGCTTTTTGAGAGCTGCTTTTCCTCAATCATTCATTGCCCCATGATAGTTGTCTAATACCTAAAGGAAGACTATCCTCCTAACAGTCAGTGCTTCAATTGAGACGGTGGTTGCCGGTGTGGGGCACTAGCACTTATTTTTGGGGACCAGCACTTATTTTTCCACATCTGTCATTTCAAGCGGGAACAGAGGGAAAAAAAGGGGAAAGATGGAGAAAGAGAAAGATGAGAACATCACAAAGGGGAAAAGCAGGATTGGCAAGAGTAAAATAAATGGGCAGATAGATGTCTGTCAGTGAAATAAAGATGTATCATGAGTGTTAAGACTACCAGCTTCGGTATTCGACGCACCAACTTTTAATTGCACGTCCGACGGGCTTCTCATAAAAGTTGCGGTTACCAGCAATCAGTATTTTACAAATTATGCACTGCTGCTAGTGCTCTCCTTATGCTTTTCTGTACATCACCATGTATCATCATAATACAGCTGAAGTAAACGCCAATTGTGTTCGGTAGTCATACTTAATTACGCTGACTGAGCACCCATGTCTTATCATCTGTGTATGTTTATGTAAGTATACTTGCTAAGCAACTAAAATGCTAAAGCTTTGTTTCATACTATAGTGATTTTGCTGACTGTAAGTCATGTCTGGTTCATCTACCAACATACACTTTATGCTTCTTTATCTCACTTTTGCAGGTTCCATTTCATTTCTGCTTTCTCTCTCACTATTTCCTGTCTTTCTCTTCCTTCCTTGGTTTTTCACATTTCTCTCTTGGTCAAAGCCCAATTCAAAATATTTTCCCTTTCACCAAAAAGAGAGTGGCTTTATGTCCCACCTCATGCCATAGACTTAAATTAAGCACTAACCAGTACATTTCAGTTTTTGTTTTACAAACTGTCTTTGATAGGATCACATTTAGGACATTACATATTACACAGAAACTACTTGGTGATTTGGAAGGTTTTGGACAGTAATCTTTAAGACCCAAAAAACCCCTGATCCAGGCCCATGCTTCTGCTTACCTTATCTTAATGGCAAAATGTGGAGTGGCTTTGTCAGATTCCTGTTTCTGTCAGCAATTCTCCCAGGTTGACACAAACTGCACATTTCACTGCTTAAACTGGTAGAAGTGGATAGTTGATGAGGGAGATTATTCCACTGTATGGCAATATATTGGAAAACAACCTTCCAAAAGAATTGGAGCTAAACAGGGGTGTCACATGGCTTAGAGGAGGGCCTATCAATGAATTACCCTACTACTTGAAATAGAAAAGGGACTACAGTCATGTTATTGCTTGTAAAATCCTTTTGACAAAATACAGGAACTAAAAAGCTGATTGATTGTCATACTGGGTTCTAGACTGACCAGTGGAATATTGGAAATGAGCTTTTCTTACATAATTGAAAATGTTTAGCAACCATATTTTATAAAATGCATAGAGAAAAATTATTAGCTATTTTGCAGCTAACAGACTTGAAAAGTAAAAGCAAAAACATATTAAGACTGAAAAGGTGGGGGCTGGTGGCTCAGTGAAAGAGAGGAAAGGTAGGCATTTAAAATACATGTAAAATTGTGGCAGAAGTTATACAGAAAGAGTTTGTGAGAAACATACATTTATGGGCTGGTATCAGAGTGAAAGAGAGGGAGGGTTATTTGTTTATAAAACATGAAAAGCAAGTGTGAATTTGTGACATGTAAAATCAAAACAACATAACAATAGACACAGGACCAACACACTCTTTCTATGATCAAAATCCCTCGGGCAGAAAAATATTCCAGAAAAACAGATGGTACAGTGGCAGCCAGCAGGGGTTCTGTGTGCTTTTTGACCAGGGTTCAAACCCCAGCTGGGGAAAATCGATTTTTTTATTTTGTTATTTTTTTTTTCTAATTTTCACAAATGAAAGCTGTGCCTTTGTAAATAACCCCCTAGCAGTGTCTGGGAAAATTATGGCCTCTTTAGTCATAATGCATGTCAGGCATTGATGACATGCTGTGGCATGTGAAAGGGGGGCAAGGTTTGCTATGAAAGAAATCCCTTATTTAGTGGAATGACAATTTGGGGATGATTGTGTAAGAAAAAGAAATGCATGGGGCAAGTGGCAGAGTGAAAGAAAGGAAGGGCTATTTGTATATAAAGCATGGAAATCAAGAGTGGATTTCTGGCATGTAGATCCAAACACCATGAAAATAAAAGAAGGACCAGCACAATTTCCTTATGACAAAAAGGTCTCGGGCTGAAGAAATTTCCAGCAAAACAGATGGTAAAGTGTCAGTTCAATGGGGCTATGGGTGCTTTTTGACCAGGGTTCAAACCCCAGCTGGGGAAAATCGATTTTTTTATTTTGTTATGTTTTTTTAATAATTTTCACAAATGAAAGCTGTGCCTTTATAACTAACCCCCTAGCAGTGTCTGGGAGAATTATGGCCTCTTTAGTTATAATGCATGTCAGGCATTGATGACATGCTGTGGCATGTGAAAGGGGGGCAAGGTTTGCTATGAAAGAAATCCCTTATTTAGTGGAATGACAATTTGGGGATGATTGTGTAAGAAAAAGAAATGCATGGGGCAAGTGGCAGAGTGAAAGAAAGGAAGGGCTATTTGTATATAAAGCATGGAAATCAAGAGTGGATTTCTGGCATGTAAAATCCTAACACCATGAAAATAGAAGAAGGACCAGCACAATTTCCGCATGACAAAAAGGCCTTAGGTTGACAAAAATTCTAGCAATGCAGATTGTACAGTGGCAGTTCACTGGGTCTACGATTGCTTTTTGACCAGGGTTCAAACCCCAGCTGGGGAAAATAAATTTGTTTATTCTTTTACTTTTTTTTCTATTTTTCACAAATGAAAGCTGTGCCTTTGTAAATAACCCCCTAGCAGTGTCTGAGAGAATTATGGCCTCTTTAGTCATAATGCATGTCAGGCATTGATGGCATGCTGTGGCATGTGAAAGGGGGGCAAGGTTTGCTATGAAAGAAATCCCTTATTTAGTGGAATGAGAATTTGGGGATGATTGTGTAAAAAAAAGAAATGCATGGGGCAAGTGGCAGAGTGAAAGAAAGAAAGGGCTATTTGTGTATAAAGCATGAAAATAAAGTGGGGATATGTGGCATGTAAAAGCAAAACAACTTGGAAATAGAAGAAGGACCAGCACATTCTTTTCATGACAAAAAGGCTTTGGGCATGTAGGTTATTTCATGTAAACAGATGGTACAGCAGTAGGTAACAGGGGTTATGAATGATTTTTGACAAGGGTTCAAGGCCCATAAATTCTGTAATTCTAATTTTTGGTTATGTCTTTGTTAATTCAACCCAGATGGAAGATATATCTTTAAAATAATAAACTAGCACTTCTGGGGGGTTTATAACACAATTATACCTCAAACAACATATACACAAAATGTGGCACGCTGTGGCATATGTCATGACATATGCCACATGCCAGACTTGGGCTCCAACTCCTTCTCAAAATGTTTTCAAGAGGTATGCAAGGGTGTGCGGTGCAATGTTAAATCCTGACATAAGGCTGCGCTTCTCATGCACTGTTTAGGCTCAGAGGGTCAAGATGTTTTTGATCGTCTACTGCAACCCTCACAAGCTGACTTTGAGGATTTAAATAAATATGAGTTGGGTATTAAGAAGCTTGACAAACACTTTCTCCCCAAAATTAGCACTGTCCTTGAATGTTATTATTTTGCTTGGAGGTTCCAGAGTGAGGGAGAGTCTATTTTGATGTATGTCACTGACTTGCATAGGCTTGCATCTTCTTGCAAATTTGGTGGCATGATGGAGGAGCACATTCGTGATCAGTTCATGGTGGGATGTGTTATTGAAAAAGTGCGAGATGAGCTCTGGCTGAAAGATGAATCCACCTTAAATGAAGTACTAATCATTGCAAAAAGGGTGGAGCATTCTATGAAATGTGTTGGAGTCATCAAGAAGGAAAAAGAGAAGGATCTAAGGGCCAGATGTACGACCATTTCATTTAGCGCCTCACAATTTGCGACACATTGCAAGTCGCAAATTGCGAGGCGCTAAATGAAATGTACAACAGTGTGTTTAACACTGTTTGCGATTCCCAATGGGGTCGCAAATTGCGAGACTCATTAATATTAATGAGCCTCTCGCAATTTGCGAGCACATTGGGAATGCCAGCCCTCCCTGGGATGGTTGCCTGCTGGGCTCAGCAGACCACCATGTCTGAGACTGCTTTTAAAAAAAGCAGTTTTTTTTAATACATGCAGCCTGTTTTCCTTAAAGGAAAACGGGATGTATTTAAAAAAAAAGAAAATGAAACGTTTTCGTTTTATTTTCTAAGGGCAGGCAGTGGTCCTTGGGACCACCGCCTGCCCTTAAAAAATAATTTTGCATGCATTTGCAAAGGGGAAGGGGTTCCCTGGGACCCCTTCCTATTTGCAAATGCATTACCACCTACTTGAAGTAGGTGGTAATTGCGAGTGTTTTTCGACCGCAATTGCGGTTGCAAAACATTTGTACATGGTTTTGAGACTCGCTATTTGGAAGGGAACGCCCCTTCCAAATAGCAAGTCGCAAAACCTATTTAGCGAGTCGCAAAAAAAATGCGACTCGCTAAATAGGCTATGTACATGGCCCAATAGGTTTTTGCATGTGCAAACGGGTTCGCAAATCCGTTTGCGCATGCAAAAACGGGTCGTACATCTGGCCATAAGTGTGCATATTGTCAAGGAGAGAGCTAAAGAGGGTGTGGGAAGGAATGATGAAGAGAGTGTCAAAGGAAAGTTGGGTCAAGGAGGTGTTACAGATGTGTTAAATTGGGACACTTGGCGAATGACAAGTGTTGTCCAGCTCTTAAAGCTGTTTGCATGAAGTGTCATAAGAAAGGACACTTTGCTGTTGCCTGTGAAGCGAAAGTTGCTAAACCTAGGGTTAAGGAAGTAAGTGTGGAGGTGGAGTCTGTCCAGGAGGATGAAAGTTCGGACTTTGTCTGTGGTCAAATAGTTTTACAGGTGAATGGAGAGGGTATGGTGAAAACCTCACCAGTGGATACCATCATTGTGTATGGGAAATCGACGAATGTACTGTTTGATTCTGGATTTTATCAGAACAATCTATGTGACAAAGTTACCTTGACCAAGCCTGATATAAGGCCATGTGCTTATGGAGGAGAACCCATTAAATTACAAGATTTCTTTGAGGCTGTGATTGAATACAAACAGCGGTTGGTGTCAGGAAAGATTTACGTGTCAAAAAAAGGTGATAGTGTCATAAGTTGGTCACACCAAGGAGAACTGGGAGTCCTACTGGATCCTAGTGGGCCTAATCCTATTCTTTTTAAAGAAAGGGGAACATTGTGTTTCATTGTTTCGGTGAATGGAGTTGAGTTGGTTGAGCAAATGAGAGGTGAGTTTCCCCAGGTGTTTAAGGAAGAGTTGTGTTGCTTAGTGAATTATGAGCATGAAATACGCTCGGTGACACATGCACAACCCGTGTGCTGTAAGGTGAGAAGTGTGCCGATTGTGGTACGTGAGGAAATGCTTGCAGAAATTGAGAAACTCAAGGAAGGTGGCATCATAGAAGAAGTCGAGGGTACTGAGTGGTTTGCCGTTGCGGTATCTGCTAGAAAGGCCAATGGAAACCTCCGTTTGTGTGTGGACTTAAGGCATCTCAACAAGTGTGTTCTTGTGGATAGGTATCCAATTGCCCAATATTATGGAAATGGTTCTGCTGCTAGGGGGGGCAACTGTTTTTAGCACCATTGATCTCACCTCAGCATATCACCAGATTAGATTGAAGGAGTACTCCAGGGATTTGACTGTGTTTGTGATTCCTTTTGGCACATTCAGATTCATCAGATTACCTTTTGGCCTAGTCTCGGCGGCATCCATTTTTCAAAGGATAATGGAAAGAGTCCTTAAAAGGGTTCACGGTGTCTGTGTGTACCAGGATGACATCTTGGTCTTTGGACAGGATGAGGTAGATCATGAGAGGTGTCTGAGAGAGGTGTTGAGTAGACTGACTGCAGCCAATCTTATGATTAAGGCAGAGAAATGCAAGTTTGGCACGAGGACTGTTGACTAGTTGGGTCATACCATATCTGGAGAGGGGGTGTTTCCCAAGGTGGAGTTAGTTGACACCATTACTCGTATGAGTTCGCCCACCTCGCGGGAGGAGTTGAAGAAATTTCTGGGCATGGTGGAGTTTTATGGAAAGTTTGTCAGAAACTTCTCTGACGTGTGTTAACATTAGGTGTCGTCTGAGGAAAGGTGTTGCATTTGCCTGGGACGATGCATGTGAGGAGGAGTTTGTGTGCCTAAAGAAATTTCCCACTGCTGCCTCTAAGCTCAAGAGTTTTGACCCAAAGAAACAATCAGTTGTAACCACGGTTGCTAGTGTGAAAGGTCTTGGAGCTGTTCTGCAACAAGTGTTTGGTAATGGAGTGAATAACATCATGTTTATCTCAAGTGGTTTGAAGGATGCAGAATCAAGGTACTCTGTAATTGAGAGGGAGGCCTTGGCAGTGTATTGAGCTGTAAGAAAACTGAAAAGGTTTTGTGCGGACTGTTCATAAGCTACTCATTGAGGTGTTCACGAAGAAAGGTGTGGATCTTGTGTCTAGTAGAATAGCCAAGTGGGTGATTGCGCTGCAGGAATTTGATTTTAACATTGAGTGCTTTCCAGGTGTGAGGAACTTTGTGGCAGACTCTCTTTTGAGGTTGGTTCCAATAGGAGTGGATGCTTCTGAGATAGATGAGTGGTCTGATGAGGAGGCTAGTTTTGTGTGTCTGGTTGATTGTAAGTCCATTTCTGAGGAAAGATGGTATGATGAACTAACTAAGGATGACGTTCTGAATGATGTTATGCATCTGTTAGGAAGTGGTTGGAGTGATGAGATGAAGGGTTCTGTTGGATGTCAGGCTTTTTGGACAGTTAAGGATGAGTTGTGTACCAACAAGGGATTGCTATTATGGGGAACAAAACTGATTCCCCCTGAGAAACTTAGGGAGGAACTCATTGGTCTTGCTTATGGTTCACACCAGGGAATGTCAATGTGTAAGGAGAGAATTTGCAGTTGATACTGGTGCCCAGGAATGGATAAGATGGTAGAGAGGGTTGTCAGAGAGTGCTCGATGTGTGCACTGAGCGATAAAACCAAACAAACAAGGGTTCAAACCATTTAGATTAGGAAATTACCGGATGGTCCTTGGAGAGAGATTGCACTGGACATTGTAGGACCAATTTATGGAGAGGGGTGCCAGATGTTTATCATTGTGGCGATTGATATGGTCTCCAGGTGGCCTGAAATTTGCATCTCTAACACGATAGAGAGCAAAGATGTCATCAAATTCTTGGAGGCATTTTTTGAACGAGAGGGTTTCCCACACGCTCTACTCAGTGACAATGATGTGCAGCTAACCTCAAAGGAAATAAAGACATTTCTGTTTGAAAGGGTACTAGAGCACAAGGTGTTCTTTGTATCATCCAGAAACAAATGGAATGGTGGAGAGGTTAAATAGGGTTCTGAAGGAGACCATAGCTATGGCCAAATCTAATTCCCTTAATTGGAAGGGGGAGGTAATGAGACAAATTGAAATGTATAGGTTCACTCCTCATTGCACCACTGGAAAAACACAGTTTCAGATATTTAGGGGTAGGCTCCCCAACACTTTGATAGAGCCTTCCTGGGTTAACAACTGTAAGGCTGAAGTGGGCAAGGAGTGGGATGATTTAATTTGGCGCTTGAGAGAAGAAAGGAAAGTACTGCAGAGGAAAAAGTATTTTGATGTTAAGAATTCTGTAAAGAGGTTGGAGATACAGATGTGGGATCTAGTCATGGTTAAGCATCCTGGGTTGGGTGGTATGATGAAGAATTCTGCACCAATTCAAGTTGTTAAGACTTTCAACAATGCTGTCCCAACCCAGGACCATCACATATGGAATTTGAACAGAGTTGTCCTGTACAAGGGTTTATGTGGCAGCAGCAAGGCTGTTTCAAGCTCAGATGAAAATTTAGGAATAAGAAGGTCCAGCAGGGTGGTGAGGAAACCCAAGTACTTAGAGGATTTTGTTTAACCTCAGTTTGGGGGTGCTAAATTCTTATTGTCATTATCGGGAACTATTATCCTATATGCATGTTTTTCATCATTTGTATATAAATATTTACTATTTGGTTTTTGTGTTAATGTTCTGAGGAGGGAGGTGTGTGGTAATCACTGCTGTGCCCTGTTTATGATAATCACAGCATGTGCCCTGTTAAGCAAAGTTGTGAGTGTCACTATGATGTCACGTGCTGTGGGTTACCCAGGTGATGGAATATGGCTCAGAGGTGGAGAGAAGTGACAGTTGGAGGAAGAGCAGTTAATAGATGGATGGGATATTTCTATAATAAACGAACTTGAACTCTGGCAGTTCTCCTGGTCTTCTTCTACTACATCTATGATGAGTAAAGGATTATCTTGAACTGCCACAGTAAGGTTTGCTTACACCCAACTGGCACAGTTAATTTACTTGGACGTCCCCAGTACAGTGGTACTACATCTACCCAGGGTCTGTAAATTAAATGCTACTAGTGGGCCTGCAGCACTTATTGCACCACTCACTTAAGTTGCCTTGCAAACATGTCTCAGGCCTGCCATTGCAGCCTGTGTGTGCAGTTTTAAACTGCAATTTTGACCTGGCAAAATAAACCTTTTGCCAGGCCTAAACCTTTCTTTTTAATACACACACGCCACCCCTATGGTAGTCCCGAAACAGCCCATAGGGCAGGGTGGAGTGTATTTAAAGATTATTTCATGTACTTTAATGTTTTATATGTCCTGATAGTGAAGTCTTTAATTTGTTTTTCACTACAGGAAGGCCTGCCTCTCCCATAGGATAACACTGAGTAACCTAATAACATTAAATAATTTAATAAGTGATACCTTCCAATTGGGAGCAGGGGGGAGGGTCGAGTTTGGTGACTAAGTAATTGTAATTTGAATCCTTTTTAATGGTAAAGTCGGATTTTAAGTAACAATTTTGAAAATGACACTTTTAGAAAGTTGGCATTTTGTTATCCTAACCATTTGGTGCATGCACCCTACCTCCTGGTTCCTCCAAGACAGTAAGACAAAGGGAGCATAGGTGATGGGCCATCTCTTTCAGGGTGGGTGGGGGCTATCAGCTACCACATTTGCACATCACTAAGGCTCTTCTCAGAACACTCACAATGGGTTTGACACCAGTCATTTGAGGCCCAAGACAAGCTGGGGCCAGGGCAGGGAGTAAGGAAGCTTCAAACACATCTGGGGGTGGAAACCTCTAGAAAATTATCCTACTTCAAAGCTCGCACCAAGGGTAAATAGTGGACCTCAGACCCCAAATCTTCAGATCACTTTTGAAACTGTGGATTGAAAGCAGCCTGGCTAGGTGTGTCCCAGACATCCAGGATCTCTAAGGGTCTGACATCCTGTTCTAACATACAAGGACACAACAGGCTCTTCTGCACCATGCTACCTTGGCGGAGGACCGTGCAGTCTTGCGTCGTCCAGTGCAACGCATCTGGGCACCGACAACCAGCCGATCGCCACGCAGATCCTTGCAGCTCTGACGCGGAGTGTGCATTGCATCAGTAGCACTGCAAGCCAAACCCAGAAAGACACATCTCGACTCTGACAACCGGCCTCGGCCGACACGGTGTGACACATCTCAATGGAAGTCCTCACTAGCCCCAGCTGCTTCTCCAGCACTGGCCCAGTGCGACGCACCTCGGCCACAGCGCTGATGCATCGCAAGTCTTTGCAAGCCCCAGTGGCTTTCTTGACAACAATTCAGAATCTTGCATCTCCGAATACCATCGACAGCTATTGACTTCGCTGTGCGATGCATCTCTAGGCAGGACCTCACATTGCAAGCTTCCATTGACACTACCTCGATGCCAGCCAACGGAATTCCATGTAAGGAGTTTGCATTTCCACCCCCAAGCATAAAGCACTGTATAGTGGACTGAACTTAGTTCTGTATCCTGCCCGCACTCCATCGCGTTCACCCTAAACTTGTGGCTTGGACCCTGTATCCTGTGACCAGATAAACGTGGTTGCCGCTTTTCGATTCTTATTGCTTGATTTTATCAGAACCTTTAAAATTACTTATCTCCGGTTCTGCTGATTGGATTTTTGTTTCATTCTCAAATAATTTATTACATTTTAGTCTATTTTTTAAACTGGTGTGGGATTTCTCTTGTATTTTGCTTCCACTTTGTTACTGTTTGAAGTGCTGCATAAACACTTTACACATTGATTCTAAGTCAAGTCTAACTGCTCTGTTTCAAACTACCAGAGCTTTGAGCACAGATGTATATGGGATTTTCTTGTGACTTCACCCTAACATAAATTGTGGGTGCTGCTTGAGTAGGGTTTCATCCCCTCAATCAGTAACCTAATTTCCTGCGTCTATCTTTATACCTACACACACTTACTTACTCTTACCTGTTCATTCCGACTCTGATCTCATTTATATCCATCGGCCCATATCCCTCTCACCAAAGCACCTATCCTTTCCTCTACACCCAAGGATTCATACATCACCCTACACAAAAGCTTTCCTCTGTCCGCCTGAACTTGAATCCATGTGTTGCAACGTCATCCTGTTTGCACTGTGCACCCTCATTTTGTGCTGATTGGTACTGGTGGTAACTGACTCTGACTGTCCCTGGGTTCTGTCTAAACCGGCCCAGGACCAGTGCTACGTTGAAAACACAAGTGAAAACCCGCACACACACACATTAGGGCACACTATGTATTAGGGTACACTTTTAATTGGCATGACCTACCCTATAAGTCCCAAGTATATAACAGGGCATGGCAGTTTAGAGGCCAGCAGCCCTTTCTGCACTTGAATGCGTGCACTGCTGAACACCTGAGATCATTTTAAAATCAGCCCTGTGTTGCAGCACTGCATTTAAAAGTAAATATCACATGCTAACTTGACTTTGGTACTAGGGGCACATCAAAAGTGAAGATCTACAATATTTTTACATATTCAGAACCCCTAAGATCTCACCTAGGTGTCCCAGGGGTGGGGGAGGAGTCATGTAATTATAAGGAGGGCCCTTATAAAAGATGTTTTATATGCCCTGTGGATAGAGATATGCACATTTCACTTTCCACATTGTAGTAAAGTACTTCCCAAAATCGATATTGGTGCTGTGAGCACTGTGGAGAGAGGAGATCCAAGATGACTGTATAATCAGGACCCCTAAGGTCTCCTCTAGGTGTCCCTGTGGGGGTGGGTCCCTGTAACTATAAGCAGGAGCCTTATAAAAGATGTTTTATGTGCCCTGATGATGGAGAAATTGCACATTGCAGTTTGCCCATTGTAGATGCCCAGCCACATAGGATAACATTGCAATAGTTTATGAACGCATAACCATTGCTAAGAATTAAAGAAATATATATTTCATGGACTTAGGAAATTGGTTTTGATAAATCGAACAACATTGCTTCCTTCCTGTGGTCTTCCCTGATTGGTCAGAGTTATCAGAATTAGCCAGGCTGCTTGGATGAGGTGATAAGTGGCTCACCCAGGGAGAGGCTATCTGTCGGAGAGAGCTCTACTACACAGGAATGCCATAGAAGGGGGGAGCGGTCGTGAAGCATGCAGCTTCAAAGGAGGAATGAGAAAGGCAGAGAATGCCAGGTCCATCTACCCCATCCCCTTTGACCCAGCCAGATAGCAGATTTAAGGAAGGAATCTGCATATGTTAGGGGTAGAGCTATGGAAATGAGCCATACTGGGGTTTGGTTTGGCTAGTTCTTGCTCCTCTGCTGGGATTTCAGCCATATTGTATTTTGGAGGAATAGTGCTTTCTGGGAGATGAAAATGCCACACTTGGGAGGAAGTGGTCGTGCTCTGAAGTATTGCCTTGCACCTCATTGGACAGGAGGGCTCTCCCGCTTGACCCCAGATAACACTGAGTAAGTATGTGAGAGGAGCAGAGCCTCTCAGATCTGCTGCTGGAAACTAAGGGGCATATTATCAAAAAACGGTGTTAAAATTATCGCCGCTTTAGCGGCAGAAAACTGCCGCTAAAGCGGCGATAATGGGCTTGATAATATGCCCTTGAGAATTCCAATAGAAGCCCATGTTCTGGTGTCAACATGGGCTTCTATTGGAATTCTCCAGGGCATATTATCAAGCCCATTATCGCCGCTTTAGCAGCAGTTTTCTGCCGCTAAAGCGGCGATAATTTTAACGCCGTTCTTGATAATATGCCCCTTAGAGAAGATAAAGGTTTGCCAAGCTTGAAATTTGATTTGCACCATCAGGCCCTGCAGTCTGACTGACTGTGCCTGCTGCATTTCCTGGAACTACAGCCCTGTGGATGTACCTTGCTTCAAAAAGATTAAAGAGTAGACTCCCTGCAAGCTACAGGTTAACAGAACTCACCTGGAACATCACCACCAAGATCTCCCTGCCTGGAGTGCGTCCAGCGGATTTGTAAGGGTTTTGTCCAGGTGTATTGTTGGAATTGTGGTCCCAACCTTTCAAGGACCATCGTGGTGCTTCCAGACCCTTAGATTGTGTTTTTGACACTTTGGACCCTCTAGAGGAACTTCAGGAAGAAGTTCCAGATGTTTGGAGAAGATTGGAGCAACTTTGGAAAAAAACGTACAAGGGGACTGACTCATCCGCGAGTGCCAAGCCGGCCACCTTCAGGCGCGAGCCGGCCTGACCTGCTGGTTCGTATCGCTGAAAAGCTCCAGAGGTCTGACTTCCAGAGTTTGACCGGAAGCTCCCTGAAAAGCAAGCCGGTGAACCCTCATCGAAGCTGGCCTGGTAAAGGGCATTGAGGGACCCCAGCAGAAAATCCTCCTGAAATGTTTATAAGACAAAAGGTAACATTTTGACCAAGGCCTACCCCGAGTGGTATCTGAGCAGGACTCCATCGCAGTCAGCTTGAAACTTTGACTTTGTCCCGATCAAGAGCGACCAGATGTCCCAGAGTGGCACTATAGGTTTCTAGATAGTGTTAAATCTTTAAAAATTCATTTCTACGGTTCCCTACATTGGATTTTTGTCATTTTTGTGTCATTTTAAAGATCAAAATAATTCCAAATTTTATAAATTGATGTTGGATTTTTATTGCGTGTTGTGTCTTAATTATTTACTGAATTGGTGTTTTTAAATGCTTTCCATACCTGTCTCCTAAGTTCAGCCTGCCTGCTCGCAGCCAAGCTACCCAGGATTGAGCATGGTCATAATTTACTGAGACCTATTCTGAACCCTAGACTGTGTTAGTGGCCTTATTGCCAGTGGTAGATGCATACTTACCACTACTAATAACCCACTTTCCAACAGCATGGATCTGAGCAATCACACCCATCTATCTAGCCAATCACCATGGTATGCACCCACAGCATCCACTCATCCTTGTATGCAACCACGCACCATCAGTTCTTCTGTGCATTTAACCAACACCTCCCAGAGCAATATATCCATCTACTCATTCTTGCATATAACAACTCAGGCATCAATTCATCTGTGCTTCTAACAAACACCCTCCAGTGTCTACAGGTGTCCTTATGTGGATTGTCTGACAGCTTCTTCATCTATACATGTGTTGTCTTTGTGTGTGTGGGTCTGTGCATCTGTGGTTTGTCTATGTGCTTTTGGGTGTTTGTATGTACCTTCAGACACTAGGGGAGAGGGATATATTCCACCTACACACATTCTCCCTAACAAAAATGGTTTCACACAAAAAAGGTGTATGGGCTTATTTACGGTGGCTCACTTATTTGTTGGTCTCCTAGTACATCACAGATATCTAAGGATTTGTGTAAATATGTCTACACACCTTTTTGTGTGAACGTGTCCAACCCATGTTAGTGCACGCCAAGCATTACCTGCTTTGCAGCCTGTGACCTGCTGGTTATACATAACATCCAGGGCTAACTCTTAAAAACTTTTAAAAGGAGTTTCTTTCAAGGAATATTAATAGACATTTGTGCCCAGAGCTCACAGCAACACATGTACCATCATGGATAAGCTCCAGAAATATCTTCAGGTGGAGACTCGGTCGTGATTTTTTGTAAATTCCTTTTCGGTTCATCAACAAATAGTGAATTTATGAAGTAGAGGTTCCCTTGCACGTTGGTCCAAAGTGCGTAGGCTTCAAAGTAAACTAAAGTGGAGCTTGAGATGCTTCTAAAAACCAAAAGATATTACTGAAAATGATGAAATCCCACATCACATTGGACCAATGATAGACTTCAAAGGCCCCTGCATATCAATCAGCTGAGAAGAAAGAGCTACACACAAAATACCAGGTCCTCACCGTTTGTCTCTCTCTCTTTCTCTCTCTTGCGCTCTCATTCTCTGCCAATCCATCCCTTCCCTTTTCTCTTTGTTTGTGTTTCTATCCTTTATTATTCTATTCTTGCTGCTACTTCTCTCTTACCCCACTCTCTCCCTGGGTTGGTAGTGAACTATGGTAATGGTGGTCTCTAGCCTAGATCATGCCAACGCCCTGTACTCAGGGCTGCCAGCATCTACCATTCATCCCTTACAACTGGCTCAGAATGCTGCAGCAAGACCTCTGCTCAGACCCCCGTGCTTTGCTCTTATTTCTAACTGTGTAAACCATTTTCATTGGCTGCCTGTTCATAAGAGTTGGATGTTTAGAAGCCTCTGCTTGTGGGTAAAAGCACCATGTCCAAACAGAGCCTCTTTTTCCAACAGCTTTTTACCCTGCATGCTGCCTTCCACACTTTGCCTTCTGCGCAGGCCTTCCTACTTGTGTGCCTAGGATTAGAAACCTCTGGACAAGGCCGGCGCACCTTTTACTACAATGTGCCTCCCTTCCTCTGGACGTAGAAGCAATGCCTTGTTACCTGACGGTCAGGAAAGCACTGCCAACCTGGCTGTTCAAGGTATAATCTTCAGCTTCTTGCAGTGGTGTTTGTTTATCAGTGCCAGTTTGTTTCGGTCATTTGGGCGCTTTATAAAACTAAAAAAATAAATAAAAATACATACAAAACCCAAACTGCAGCAAACAAAAGAAGTCACCGACTATTAGTGTAGTTCAGAGGGGTGCACTGCCTAAAACATTTCTACAAACTATTTTTTGTTCAATTTCCCAAAGAAAGCCAATAACAACCACAGATTTGTAGGCCATTGTGAAGACCACTCCTGCAATAATTCAACGAATACCAGAACTTCCAAGTGAGTCTGCACCTGCAGTAGGTGAGATGGCTTTCGAGGAACTTGACAGTCAACGTGAGAAAAAAAAAAATGCATTGAATAAAATAAATTAGTTGGCCCTAAAATGATCTCAACAAGGCAGGCACGCCTACTCCTACAAAGTGCTACGCAAACAAATGATGGATGGGATGCTGAATAAATCATACATTCACCACCAGTCAAGAGATCTGGGTTAAATCCACTGTTCTTTTGCTCACCATGCCACCCCACTTTAGACCCAGTCATATGAAAATCAGTCTTGACCCTGTTCCTTATGAGAACAGTCCAGCCCGAACTGCCAAGCCAGGTCCTCCCTGGACCGGAAACAAGCATCCTGGGACAGGTTCTGGGGTAACACCCCTCATCAGCCAGGCAAGCTTGAATCCAGTGGCCCAGTGAGCAAAGGACCCACGTCTGGGCATACTCACCCACTTGGGGCAAAAAGTGCTATGCAAACAAATGATAGACGGAATGCTGAATAAATCATACATTCACCCCCAGTCAAGAGATCTGGGTTAAATCCATCGTTCTTTAGCTAACCATGCCACCCCAGTTTAGACCCAGCCATATGCAAATCAGTCTTGACCTTGTTCCTTATGGGAACAGTCCAGCCTGAACTGCCACACCAGGTCCTACCTGGCATGGGGAGCAAAAAACGATGGATTTAGGCCCAGATCTCTGTACTGGGGTGAATATTTGACATTGTGCAGGATTCTGTCCATCAATTGTTCTTTTTTCATTTGTCACCCTGAATGGGACGGGTATGCCCAGACATGAATCCCGTGGTCTCCATGCCACTGGATTCAAGCTAGCCTGGCTGATGAGGGGTGATGCCACGAAACCGGTCGCAGGATGCTTGTTTCAGGTCCAAGTAGGTGGCCTATCTGTAGTGACACAGTCACAAAGAAAAAGCAGGAGATGAACCGTGTTCAAGTATTGAATTTATTGGCCACAGCGTCCGCAGTCCAGCAGCATCTGACAAACGTAGAATATAGTTTGCTCACAAACCCCACACCAACATTCCACATTCCAGAGGGGCAGTTCTGGAACGTGTAAGAAAGGACATCACCACAATATCTCCCTTTCCTACACATGGTACAGAAAAAGGCAATAAAAATACAGTAGCATAAAGAATGAAAAAAAGAATAAAAAAAATAAAAGAACTAAGTAAAAAGCAAATAAAACTTAATACCAACATATGCATGTAAAAAGAATATAGAAACTGATGGATCCCACCAGTTGAATCCCGCAAGCAAGCTAAGGACGAAAAAGGTTAATCATGAAACCTGATGGGCTTGGTAATAGTGCAACCACTACTCCTCTGTTTGGGAAGATGAACAAAACCAGAGGAAGACCCGACATCAACCCTAACAGATGAGACAGCTGGTTCCACGGGTGCCGGCAAAGAATTGTCAAAATTCACCTTCACCACTTTTCCCTTGTACCACCATTCATCCCCCTCCGTGCGAACAGCATTCCTGGTGACAACTTCCACTCTTACGGGTGCTCTGAATTTGTACCTCCTTTTCGCAACATGAGGAGGATCTTTCACGCGGACACAATCCACTACACATAAATCTGACCTATTGGGTTGGACACTGTGCACTGCATCATACTAACTTTTCATTTTGGCTTGAAACTTCTCAACTCTGGGTCTAACACTTTTATCTACACACATCATCCGATCACTTTTGGCATGACACTCCTTCAACCATGCAGGACACAGCCTGGAGGCAGGCGCACGCCCCCGCATGATTTCAAATGGAGACAGACCAGAAACAGCGGTGGGACAGGACCTCTGTGACCATAACATGTCCTCCACAGCTTGACACAATTCCACCTTGCTCTGCAAAGCCCACTGTATGCATTCCACCAGGGTGCGGTTCATTTTTCCTACGAGCCCGTTGGCCTGAGGGTGATACAAAGCAACACGTTTGTGTCTTATGGCATTGCTGTCCAGAAAATCCTTCATTTTACTCAATACAAACTGGACCCTGCTGTCAGAGATAATCTCTTTTGGACACACTTCTCTTAAAAACAGATTATTAAGAAACTTGAAAACACTGGAGGTGTTGGATTCTTCCACAAGCTTCACCTCCAATCATTTGCGGTAGTAGACTACAACTACAATAGCGACTTTGAATTTGCGTGGCAATGTACTGAAAGGACCGATGAAATCAATTGCTAGTTTGGACCACACACACTCAGGCAAACTGATGGGTTGGAGAGGGACGGCTTCAGTTTTGAGGTCTTTATCGCTGGTGGCACACATGACACAAGAACGAACGCTGGCTATGATAGCAGCATCCATGCCAGGCTACCAATAACTGTCTCTGATCTTCCTCTTGGTGATGGTCTGACCTAAGTGTCCCTCATGACCACACAGGATGATTCTATCTCTCAGACCAACTGGAGGCACAAACTTGTCACCTCGTATCAGCATCCCTTTTTTCTCTATGGAAAGTTCGTCAGCAACCTTGAAGTAAGCCTGCAAACCATAAGGCAAGGCTTTCTCCTTGAGCCAACCCCCCATGACAAATTTCCTGACGCATTCAAGTTCCTCATCTTTTGCAGATTCATCAACCCACTCCTGTTCTGTGAAAGTGGTATCATGACAAACATCAATACTAGCAATTAAACATTCTTCATCGTCTTCATCCACATTCACGGGATAATCAGAAAAGCTAAGAGGAGAAAGAGACAGATAATCTGCCCTCGTGTTCTTCCCACCTGGGGTGTATTCTACACTGAAATTATACTGCAAGAGTTTCGAGCTTAACCTGGCCAACCTGGGTGTATGATCTTTAAATACAGAACCCCTGAGAATGCTGACTAAAGGTTTGTGGTCAGTCCTGAGAGTAAACTTCCTCCCCCAAATGAAACATTTGAAGCGTTCAACCGCCCAACAAAAACCCAAAAGCTCTTTTTCAATGACCGAGAATACTTTTTTGTTTACTCTCAAAGATCTTGATGCAAAACCAACAGTCAATTCAGAAGAACCCTTCAGCTGAGCAATGGTGGCACCTAAACTGTCGTTGCTGGCATCTACAGTGATAATACACTCTTTGGAGGGGTCAAATGGTGCAAGAACACCTGCTGAGACAATGTCGTTCTTCAAAGCCTGAAACTCATCCTGGCACGAATCCCCCCACTCAAATGTTCTTTTTTTTTTAACAGATCTCTTAAATTGACAGTTTTTGTTGAAAAGTTTTGAATGAACTTAGAGTAGAATTCACAGAGTCCTAGAAACGACGCCACATGATTTTTACTCTTGGGAGTAGGCGCCTTAGTGATTGTTTCGACTAACCCAGGCCTGGGCTCGACCCCCTTTTCAGAGATTACGTGTCCCAAATACTCAATGTCTCTCTTTGCAAATTCACATTTATTGAGGTTGGCGACAACCCCAAACTTCTGAAGACTCTCCAACACAGCATGCATGCGTCTATCGTGAATGGCAGGATCTTCACCAGCGACAAGTATATCGTCCTGGAATGTCACAACCCCATCAATCCCTTTTAAAACGTTCTCAAGCACACGCTGGAAGACAGAAGCCACCGACGCCAAGCCTAAAGGCATCCTCTTGAATTGAAAAGTGCCCACTGGTGACACAAAAGCTGTGAGGTGACATGAAGATTCATCAAGCTCCACCTGATGGTAGGCGGACCCCAGATCAATTTTTGGAAAAAACCTGGTGCCTGAGAAAGTGCTGGTGATGTCATCAATGCGTGGTAGAGGATGGGAATCTAGCCAAATGGCTTTGTTAAGGCTCCTAAGGTCTATGCAGACTCTCAATTGGCCATTCATTTTCCTGGCAATGACCAAAGGAGATAACCACAAAGATGACTCAATCGCTTCAATCACACCATCCACACACATTTTTTTGAGTATGTCAGCTAACTCATCACGAACACTGAAAGGTACATTTCTTAATTTGTGCTTGACTGGGGTGACATCACTTTGAACCTTGATCCTGTGTTGGAACCCTTCGCTCTTACCTAACTTGTCACTAAAAACTGAACCAAACAAACCAGTCCACTTGGTACTGTGATCAGTAACATCAGAGACACTATCAGTATGGACACCATCAGTGACCAAAGACACTTGAACCTTCCTCCCAGTGACATTCCGAAAAGACCTTGATGGTACCAACCAAGAATGTTCAAACCTTTCTTGGCAACGTACACTTTGCCAAAAATAGTTCGGGTTTTAAACCTCAAATGACACTCAAAATACCCAGACAGTTCAATCTTCCTGCCATCATAAGTTACAGGATTCCTGTCAGGCGGGAATAATTCCCGGTTTCCCTAAACCTCCTGGAATAACTCATCATCACCATTGTCATCCTTGCACCAGAATCAATGAGTAATCTCAACACCTTGCCATCAACCATGATGTCTTCATAAGGATCAACGCAGTTTGACTCACCACACTGGACAACTACCACTATATCTCTCCCTACGATCTGTTCTTCCTCAGAGCTGTCACACAATTCACCATCCGGTATGGCATTGACCTTATCCTTGGATGACTGACAAACTTTGGCAAAATGGCCAATTTTGCCACATAACCTGCATTTAACATTCTTAGCTGGGCATGGTCGACCATTCGGACCATGATTAGAGTATCCACACCTGAAACAAATGTTTTTCTGGCTGAAAACCCCCCCTTTGGATTCTTTCCTCTTAGTGGTCTTCTTGGAATAGACATTTTGCTTGGGACTGCTATTATCATTCACAACAGACACGCCACTAGTTTCCCTACGCGTTAGTTCCTTGCAAGCCTTACGTGATACTTCGATGCTTTTCACTACGTCAATGGTTTCTGTCAAACTGGGATTTCTCATAGCGAGTAGTTTTTCTTGAACCTTTTTGTCCCAGCAACGTACCACTATCTGATCACGAATCAGCTGAGACGTAAAATTCTCGAACTCACATTCTGCAGCTAACATGCGTAAAACTGCTACATATGTCCCAATGGACTCATCCTGCAATTGCTCCCTAGTGAAGAATTTGGGCCTGTTTACAATCAAACTAGGTTGAACATCAAATTGTTTTTTTGTTTTTTTTTACAACCAACTCATACTCATCCAACTCATCACCATCCTGCTGTAATTGTAGAGGTGGAAAATGCTCATAAATGGACTGACCCTCAAACCCCAGATTGTGTTCCAATAAAAATCTTTTACGTTCAGGGCGATACCTATTGCCTCCAATGGCTCCCAGGTACTTGGTGAAAGCCCTGTACCAATTCCTCCAAGGAACGGGTGGATCACCAGGTGATTGTAGAAAAGGAGGAGGGGCATTGACATTCTGCATGGTAGCCATGAGGGATAAAACTAAATGGAAAAATGAGATAGGACCCGAGCAGAGGTACACGAAAACAGTAAAAAGCAAAAATTAGTAGTCTTGTTAATTCATACGATGTTTGTGTGTGAATCACAGATGATGCAGAAATTCGTAAGTACCTTGAAGAGGAAAAATCTGGACTGCGTGTGCACGTCACGGATGTGCAATTCTCACTTCCCTACATTAACTTGTTTTCGTGTGCGTATCATGGATGCTCTACACGCATGCAGTGAAACGCAGCAGATGTGTGCGCACCACAGATACGTTTTTTCCTGAAAACATGTGTTGAAAAACCCCAACGCTGTATAACAGAAACTTGGGCCACTGGCAAGTAGGGTTTGGAAATAGAGCTCGTCACTGAATCAGGATGTATGCCGGGGAAAGACTTCTAATATAAAACCTGTGTGACCGCTGACAATGAAACCATGAAGACACTGACAAACCCGATCCAATATGGCCGCTGACGTTAGTAGAGAGTGAACGTGATGACGCTGGAGTTCCCTGACGCATGATTTCTCCCTGCGCCTGCGCTTCACTTCCTTCGTGACAACAATGGGGAGATGACACGCTGGAATGCTGGGAGAACAGCAAGGCGTGCGTGCGGCTCGACAGACCGGGTGAGTGCTCGAGCGATAAGCAGGGACGTTGACAAGGAGACACCCGCACTCTGAAACGTTAGAGTCTATGGCGCGTTACACGGATGTGCGCAATGACGCGCCACCCGACACGATTTGGCACGTAAGACTCGCAGTTTCGCTCAAAGTCACAAACAATGGCACGTCAAATAAACAAACACTGGCCTGTGGCTTTTGTTTTCTTCTTCCGTGACGTATCCAAATAGTTTGTGTTCCACCTGGAATACGAGTTGCGTTTCCTCAGAATTGCGTGGGTTCCTCACTGTAGCCAAATCGTCGCCAAATTGTGGTGACACGGTCACAAAGAAGAAGCAGGACATGAACCGTGTTCAAGTATTGAATTTACTGGCCACAGCGTCCGCAGTCCAGCAACAACTGACAAACGTAGAATATAGTTTGCTCACCAACCCCACACCAACATTCCACATTCCAGAGGGGCAGTTCTGGAACGTGTAAGAAATGACATCACCACACTATCCCTTCCTCTCAACTATATCATAAGGTTCACATCCATACCATGTGTGGGGGCCTGTATAGAAATCTTTTAAAATAACCCCCACAAGCTGGGAGAAAACGCCATATGCATCAGGGAAATGTTGTATGTCAGTCCTTGAAATAGCCCCTCTACTTTAGGGGCTCCATTTACTTGCCCAACATTTGTGATGACAGATCTCCAATGCCACAATGGTATTGAGGACTTTCTGTCAAAGATGTTTTTCCCCTAACCCGGGTTCTCGCATCATCAAAGACTTTGGTATAATCAGAAGTGAACTTTACTCTGGACAATGGGGGTCTATGCTCTGTCTATCTATCTATATGCTATAATATATGCTATCTCTATGCTTACTGGGGTCAGTTTCTTTCTGAGTCTTTGAGGGACTGGTGGCACTGGGGCAGTCAGTCCAATGCCCTCCATAAAGCCTGATTTGGGATTTCTGACTGAAACCTGGCTGAAATCCCACTCTGTCCCTGCTGTTGCACTGGCCATACCTGAAGGCTACAAATTCATTAGGATGGACAGGCCACTTAAAGTGGGGGGAGGACTTGCTATTGTGCAAAAAGATAGTATCAACGTCTCGCCTCTGGATGAGTGCTGTAATGCTCAAATGGAAGTACTTGTCTTCCGGATAGACTTCTCCTCCCAAATTAGTTGGAAGGGAGCTTTAGTGTATCGTCCCCCAGGACCTCTGGCTGATTTCCCATTACTACTCATGGATTTAATAGCCCCTCATGTAATCGCGAGTAGCAATTTTCTGCTATTAGGTGATTTTAATATTCACAGCGAATGTACCTCCAACGCTGATTCACTGGCTCTTATGACTGACTTAGCATCCTTAGGCCTATCTAAACTTAATGAGGGCCCTACTCACATAGCAGGCCACACACTGGACATTATTTTTTCCAATTCTCTCAAGATCCATTGTGAGCCCCCTTTCCAACTCACCTGGTCCGATCATGCGCTAATTGAATTTTCTATTCAGGGACAAAGGGAGCTGAAGGGACCCACTCCGACCACCCACCATATCCGTAGACAATGGCAGAAAGTTACCCCGGAGAGCTTTCAAGCCTCCTTTTCAAGACCACGGATTACCGCATCTGATAACATTGTAGAAGCCTTGGCGGAATACAATTGTGCACTCTCTAAGACGATTGATTATCTTGCACCACTGAAACGTCTTCCTAACCATTCCAAACGGCCGCAGGCTGCCTGGTTCTCTCCTCAGCTGCGTACGCTGGCGCACAACCCATGATGAGAACGATAAGACTCAGTTTTTGACCACTCTGTCCAGATAGCACAATAACATAAAAGAAGCGCGTAGAACCTTTATCGCCTCCCAATTGGATATGGCTGGCAATGCCCCTAAAACCTTACATCGTATCCTTCAGTCTTTTATAATCCCAAGGCTTGTGAAAACCTCGAGGTTCCCACGCAAACGCTATGCAATAATATCGCACAATATTTCTCACTGAAGATTGAACGAATTTATGAAAAAATTGTTTTGTCAGATAGCCAGGACCTGCCCCCCTCAGCCGTGGATCTACCTGTACCGGCTACCTCCCAGATGCTGGAAAGTTTTCCCCCGTTAACTTCGACAGAGGTTACCACTCTGATCCACAGAATTAAATCCTGGTCTCCTCATGACACCATTCCAGCCAAAGTCGTCACTTCCCTGGCCACTCAGCTTTCCCCCTCAATTGAACACCTCCTCAACCTTTCACTTAGAGACGGCCATGTCCCGTCAGAATGGAAAGCAGCGCAGGTTATGCTCATTCGAAAAAACACCAAGGCCCCGTTGACAGATCTGTCCAATCTCTGGCCTATCTCGCTGCTCCCCTTTCTGAGTAAACTTTTGGAGAGACATAATAACACTCATCTCTCAAGCCATGTCGAACGTACTGGTTATCTCGATCCCTCCTAGTCTGGCTTTAGGCCCAAGTACAGCACCGAATCAGCCCTGCTAGCGGTCACCGATAACATCAGGATGACCCTAGACAAGGGCCACTCTACGATTTTGGTGCTGTTGGACCTATCTGCCGCGTTCGACACGGTTTCTCACCAAATATTGCTCAGAAGACTGCAGGAGATTGGTTTAAGAAACTCAGCCTTCCAATGGATGTTGCGCTTCTTATCCGGTCGCTCTCAGACTGTCAATCTTGGCCCATATCGTTCAGCTCCTATGGAATTGTCCAAGGGAGTGCCTCAGGGCTCATGCTTGAGCCCCACTCTTTTCAATATCTAAATTGCTCCCTTGGCCAACCTCCTGAGGACCCATGGGTTTATTCCAATATCATATGCCGACGATACTCAGCTGTATTCCCTTTTGACAAATTTACACCGGCGGTACAGCTGGCCTTCTCCTCGGGAATGAGAGATATCTCACACTGGATGAAGAGTAATTTCCTCCAGTGTAACGTTGGAAAAACGGAGATTTTGCTCTTTGGGGAGGCCCCTTTATTGTGGTCTCCCGAGTGGTGGCCGCCTGATTTTGGTACCCCTCCTGATCCTAAATCCATTGTTAAGAATCTAGGCATTCGCCTGGATCAATCCCTTACCCTGAAAGAACATATTACTCAGACAGCTGGTGTCTGTTTTCACACTCTGGGACTTCTTCGTCGAGTATTTCCTCTTCTTCCGGACTCCACCAGAAAGACTCTGATTCAGTCACTTATACTAAGCCGGTTGGACTACTGTAATGGTCTGCTGATCTCTGCTAGTGAGACCTCGATCTGCAGACTACAGGTGGTCCAGAACACGGCAGCACGGTTAGTCCTTAATGTGCCCCCTAGGACTGCTTCCGGCCCTCTTCTTGCACAGCTCCACTGGCTACCGATACGCCAGAGGGTAAAATTTAAAATCTGCTGTACTATTCACAAGGCGCTTTTCAACCTTGGCCCCTCTTACCTGGCGGAGAAATTTTTACGCTACTGTCCTTCTAGGTCTCTCCGCTCGTGTTCTAAACATCTGTTAGAGGTTCCCCGTATTAAGAGGGCAAGACTAGGGGGAAAGGCCCTTTCCTACATTGGTCCGCGCTATTGGAATGAGCTCCCCCTACATCTACGTCAATGCTCCAATCATTTACAATTTAGGAAACTGCTCAAGACTACCCTTTTCTCCTGCTGATTCAGGCTGTAGTTGTATTCTTTCTGTGCTCCGCGTTCGAAGTGCAGAGATACTCCTTCGGGAGTCGATTCTGGCGCTATACAAATAAATAAATAAATAAATGTCAGGCATAAGGAGGAATTGTGGACATGAGTTCTTCTGTACCTGGTGGTATTCCTGAAACTGTGGAGTGTGGTGAGTACAGATGCAGCCGGGCCATCGAGAAGTACTAGTACTATGAAGTCCAGGTCCTAGATGTTGGACCCAGACAGTCTGGTCCACACTGCTCAGAGAACTGTAGAGTCCACTTTAATCATCTCCCCTGCGAGTTGATTGACTGACCATGAATGGCAGGGAAATTAAGAAAACCAGTGGGAGACTGTGCACCCACATAATCAAGATTTGGACCATCAGCACCATTAAAGCAAGGCCAAATGAAGGAAAGTAGTCAGTGGAAAACACCTAGCCAACGGAAGAGAAGAAAGGTTGAGGAAACCTATAACACTATTCCTAAATTAAAATTGAGCCCCTGCCCTTGGAGAGTGTCTGATGACTAATTTTGGTCTATCAATGCCAGTTAAGAATGGTGGGGCAGATTTATTTAGAATTCACACAACGCAGTGCAGCAAGTACAGCAAGGCAATTTGCTGTGCTGGGTTGTGTGAATGAGAAAGCTGAAAAGCACCGTATCAACTAAAATATGGCGCTCTTCAGTTCTCTCCCTGCTCTGGTGCACTTGAGGCTAGCTAGCACCAACACAGGCACCCTTGCACCATGGTGCAAGGATGCCTGCATTTCAGACAGGATTGTTTCTGTGCAGGAAGGGACGCCTTTTTGCACAAAAACAATCCTTCGTGGCATATTCCTCAGAATGCAGCACACATGGAATAAGTAAGTAACAAGGAGGAATAAGCATACTTATGCTCATTACGCCTCACTGTGGAAGGCATAGCATTTGACACATTGCGAGGTTTACTAGCTTTAGTACATCTGGGAATGCGCCAAAATGTATGTGTGGTTGCATAGGGATGCCCATGCTCTACCCATGGAACGCTTTCCAATGAAAGGTAATGCAATACATCGCTATGCGCTGCCGAATGGTACTTTGTATCTACTAAACCACACACAGCCACACAAAGTAGCTTTGCATGGCTTAGTACATACCAAAAATGATTTTACATCACAAACAAGATGCAACTGTGATGCAAAATCATAGTAAATCTGCCCCTGGTTCGGTTGGAAGTGTGTTTAACGACCATCTGGGGGTTTTCCTTAAGCCCCCCCTCAGTACCTGCCCAAAAGCAGAAACATAAGAGTTTTTCAAGACACATCCGGGGAGCTAGCAGTACTGGTAATGGATGTGCACTGTGTTAAGCCTCCACACTCGAGCTGGAAGCCCACTCTGTACAGGAGGGTCCAGCTCACTTTGTGCTCACTGAAATATCAGCTCTTTACCATTCGACTGTTTGAAGATACCGTGTGACATATGATATAACCATGTGTGCTGGCATGTCTTTATAAAGTGCATTATTTTAATTTTATTTTACGCAAGTGCTAATCATCACTGGGAGGATGTTGTCTCCACCTGAACAGACCATAGCTCTGGCCCCGCTCCTGCTGGCCGTGCAGACTCTGAGAGTGGGGCCCCAGGATATTGTGGACTTGACATCTGCTTTAAGTCCTGAGTAAGTAATAAAGACAAAAATGTACTATTGCTTTTGGAAAGTGTTGCATGTAATAGAGCGCTTTGTCTTTCATGGGAGAGCCAAACCAAACTAAGAAGAATTTTGATAGACTAGAAAGAAGCATGCTTTCAAAAAGCAAAGGCCAATACCATTAGGGGTGGGCTGAGACTAAGTGCTACCGCTTGCTGCTACAAGCGGTATGTAATGACATAGAGTAGCCCTCTCTGTCAAAACGTATAATGCATGTGAGTGTCAGGTGTGCATGTTAAAATTAAGGGAGGGTGTAACTGGCGTAACTCTCTTTAGCGTTACCACTTGTAATTACCTCAAAAGAACTTGCAATCATGCGTAATTGTGTGAGACACATAATCCAGCATTTAGTGCTATTTTCGTGGTTCAAGATGCTCCCTTGTATCCAAAATGGGTAGAGGGTGCATTTTACGTTAACAAAATAGCATTAAATGCTACAGTACACGAACAGCAGTAGCCAGCAGCCACTCTCTTTCTGTTAGTTCATTGTTCCTGTGCTCCTGCAATAGGACTTTTGCCCCAAATGACTCTTAATTACTCAAGCTGGTATAATCGCATAATTTCAGAAATTCGTATCACAAGACTACAGCGTAATTACTGACATTAATCTGATTACTCCTGTGTAATTCAAACTTTGTCCAGGCCTAGTTAAAATGTACAGTAAGATCTGTGAATGTAATGTTTGTGTATAAATAATGGCATTGTGAGCTGTTATTTGTAGTTGCAACGTGCCCCGAGTTACTTAGTGACACAATATCTTTAGGGCTTCTGTCCCAGACCCTGTAGACCTGCACTGGACGAAATGAGTCCATTAGGAGAGTGTAGTCTGGAAGTGGTAGAATGTGGGCCTTAGTTCTGTGAGTGGTAGAATGTGGGCCTTAGTACTGTGAGTGGTAGAATGTGGGCCTTAGTACTGTGAGTGGTAGAATGTGGGCCTTAGTACTGTGACTGTGAGTGGTAGAATGTGGGCCTTAGTACTGTGAGTGGTAGAATGTGGGCCTTAGTACTGTGAGTGGTAGAATGTGGGCCTTAGTTCTGTGAGTGGTAGAATGTGGGCCTTAGTTCTGTGAGTGGTACAATGTGGGCCTTAGTTCTGTGAGTGGTAGAATGTGGGCCTTAGTTCTGTGAATGGTAGAATGCGGGCCTTAGTTCTGCTTCAAAAGCGAGATCTCGGTGTGTGTATATAAAGGAGCCTGTAAGTTGACTGTGTGCCCTGATCAGGAGCTATGTGCAGTGAGTACATCTAAAGGCTTTGTCCTTAAGATGTGTGAAGAAGTCATGGGGTTTGGCAGTCCAGGTAATAAATGTATTAATTTCATATGGACTAGTTCTTTGAGTGTTGATGTTCTGTGGATGTAATGCAAGCTCATTCAGTGGGCCTGCTGGGGGGATTGGACAAAATGTGTAGGGCAAGGAGAAGGAAGGAGGAAGCAGGGGGCAGTGTAGCCATGTGTGTGTGTGCGTGTGTGTGTGTATGCATTTTGTTGTGTGGGTGTGTGTGTGCATGTGTGTGTGTCTATTCTACCTCCAGTCCTCATTAGTCCACAGTCCTCTCACATACAACACAGATGTGCATACAACCTACATTAGACTGGTGGTGGCCATTGTCTTTTTTTAGGGGACTCACTAATGGCCATGCTAAAAAAGCAGCTTCCATTTAAGACCACAGTTGTAGCTAAGTTTTGATACCAGCCTTCCCCATTTCACCCCTAATCAGGTAGACTGTGGCACCAGAAGGAGACAGGACAGTTTCAGTGTACTGTAAAACACACATCTTTCTGCAGTGGGCTGCAGTTCAGGAGGCTGGCCTACAGACCACACAGACAACATGAGAGGTAGATTTTTGTGAGTGCTCGCTTTATTTCATGCAGATGATTGAAACAGGTGAAGCAAAAGCGTTTACACCTTCTACACCTGTTCAGGTAAATAGATGAAGAAAGAGAGATTGTGAAAACAGATCAGTTGGAAGTCTGGAATCAGTGGAGAAGATATGCTGATTAATGTATCTCTTGCCACGGTGAACATGTGAAGCAGAGTGAAGGGGAGACACGAGGGAGCTGGCCAATCAGGGCATGCCCTCGAAACTCTTATCTTGACAAACTTTCCTTACTGTTAGTAAGGTTTCAGGGAGCTGGCTCTGTCATTAAAGTCGATGCTGGGGTAGTCAGGCACGCAGTCACCGGCCAGGGCCAAGATGCACGCGCCCTTGTAATCTTGGTTCGCGTAGAGACGCCAGGCTCCCTTGGTAACTTTGTGAGAAGACATCATGTCATCCATTTCATAATTCTCCAGGTTTGGTGTAGGTAATTTTAGGGTGGCGGATTTGCCCCGGTAATTGACGTGCTCATAAATGGAGATTTCTGGATCTCTCAGACCGCCATTCACGACACGCACTGAGGAGATTGTTTCGGAAAATTGCCCAAGAGAGTCGTGATCCCCCTCCCAGAAGAGCTCAAACTCCCCCTTGAAGTCCTTCTCTTTAAAGACGACGCAGGGGTTTCCACTCACTCTCATTGACTTGGCCCGCTTCAGGAATCCAATTGATGACAAATTTGAAAGGTCTTGTGTGACAGCCTCAGGAAAATCCTGGTCTTAAGTTGGCGAAACGAGGAGAAATGCATTAATTCTCCTCGTTTTTGCTTTTCCATGTGTGCTGCCTTGTGCAGCACACATGGAAAAAGCAAATGCCGTGGTTTGTTTATGTACAGGAAGGTGTCCCTTCCTGTACATAAACAAACCTTTTAAAAATGCCATTTTGTAACTTTCATGTGTGCTGCATGAAGCAGCACACATGAGAGTTACAAAATGGCATTTTAGGATTGTTTATGTGCAGGAAGGGACACCTTCCTACGCATAACCAATACTCCCCTGCACACAGACACCCTTGCACTATGGTGCAAGGGTGCCTGCGTTGGCGCTAGGCAGCTAAGTGCAGCACCATCGCAGGGGGACACGCAAGGTTGCACCACATTCTTGTAAATATGGTGCAGCCCTGCGTTTCAGAAGTGGCGGAGTGTGTCGTTAAGCCAAGGAGGCTAATGCCGCGCTCCTCCACTTCCTCATACATATGCCCCTTAAAGTCAGCAGACTCTGGTGCTAGGCGCTGTGAGTGTCTCTCAGGTGAAGCACAAGCTGGTGTCTCTTAGACAGTGTGACCTGGAAGACGTGGTCACCCTGAGGAGAAGCAGCAGCTGGACTCTCAGGCTGTCTGTAATGGTTAAAAATGTGCATCTGGTTAATATGAAATGACAGTCTGCGTTTGATTGACACAAGCTTGTCCCCTTATGAAGGATCATGTTAATCTACACACCCAAAATCTGAAGCACTGCCATCGCTGAAATAATGTTATGTTATGTTAATGACATTTTTAAAGCGCAACGGTTACCCGGAGGTGTCCTTGCGCTAGTTACATCTCCAATTAGGCTAGAGCGGCAGGAGGATTTTATTGGGTAAAGAGCCAGGTTTTTAAGCCCTTCCTCAAGGTTAGCAGATCCGTGGCATTTCTCAAGTGGAACGGCAAGTCGTTCCAAGCTTTAGCCGCGCAGTGAACAAAACTTTTGCCACCCCACCGGGCTTTTTTTGTGAGTGGCACTGAGACCAGCTTGGCTCCCAGCGATCGCAGCGTTCTTTTTGGAATATACCAATGGAACTGTCGTTTTAAATAGTCTGGTCCTGTACCTTGGAGCGCTTTAAATACCAAACAAAGGGCTTTAAAGCGTACTCGATTTCTTACCGGAAGCCAGTGCAATTTTTAAATTTCCTTGGATATAGGAGAAAACCTGGACTTGCCAGTAAGCAGTCTGGCCGCTGCATTCTGCAGCAGTTGGAGTTTGTTCATAAGTCCCTGTTGAACATTTAAATAAAGACTGTTGCAATAGTCCAGCCTTGACATTACAAGAGCCGTGACCAGTGTTTGCCGGTTACCCGGGGGCAAGAACTGCAGTATTTTCCTTAGCATTCTCAACACATAAGCTGTTTTTGATGCTACTAAATTTACTTGGTGACCGAAGGAGAGACTCTCATCCACTATTACTCCCAGATTTGTAACCTTTTTTGAGGGTCTGGGGAGAGTACCCATCGAGCCCGGCACCAGTTTGGTGCCCAAAAGGTAGTGTCATTGCCAAACAGTAAGACTTCGGTTTTAGCCGTGTTGAGCTTTAAGCAGTTCTCTGCCATCCAACCTCCAACTGATATCATGCAGTCTTGAAAACGTTGTTCCATTCCCACCTCCTTGCCTGGTAGTAGCGATACTACTATTTGGGTATCATCAGCAAACGAGGTGAGGCCGAATCCAAAGGCGCTAATAATGGAGGCCAAAGAAGAAACGTACACACAGGGCAATGCAAAGGGTTTATACTGATAATCTCCCAGAGAGACAATTTGTCCTCTATCGGAAAGAAAAGATCTTAAAAGATCCCAAGCTTTCCCATGGATCCCACATGCCTTTAAACGGTCCATCAGAATATCGTGACGAGGGGGGGCGTGGCTTCGGCGCCACTTAAGATGGCCGCCTGAATCGGAGGCTCCGCCGCACCGGGACATGTATTAGCCGTGGGTGCATATTTCTGCACCTTTTACTACTGGACAGCGCCTGTTTTCAACGTCGGAAGATGCTGTGCGTCTGGTGAGCGTTTTTTCAGCATGAAGCGCGTTCTGCTTCTTGTCATTTTCGTCGTCGATGCAGTCTCCTCAGCGCGCCCGCCATTTTGATTGCAGAGTTATTGCTTACTGGAAATAACACATGGACTGCCGGTGTCTGCTCTATTCCAGCACTTGCTCGGTTTTCAAGGTAGCATTTCTGCTTAGTGGAGCAACTCGGTATTGCAGTTTCTTGCTCTGCTTTCACCACTTTCACAGATGTTTCATTTACCTCAGAGCAACAACTAATATGCCTGCATTACTCTGTCAGCCATTATTATAAACTATATTCTGAGAAATGTTTCTGACAGCGTTGTCCACTTTACCATGTCGTGTAAGGAATCCCCATGGCATCCTCTACATCAAAAGCTTTGATTTTCACTTCTTTTAATTACAAGTCTCACGGAGCCATCTCTCTGTTGGTGCCTTCTTAACAGCACTTCAGCTTTTTGGAGCTACTTTTCTTCAGACAATCAGCCTTCCGTTTAGTGGAAGTTTCTTCTCAGCATGGCTCTCCTAGTTGGATATCACTAATTTCTGGTACGTGACTTACTTGTTCACAGTTGGCTCCCCTCTTGGTGCTACTCAGGATCATCTTTGCTTGATGTTATTATTCAGATTTATAATGGACTATTATCTCCTTTTGTGAAGCTTTTAGTCATCTCAAGAGACTACTCTACATTATTCTTTTTGTGAGGTCTGTAAGTTATGGTTATTATATAGACTGTATATTATCCTATGTGCTACCTGTGTTCCTTCTATATATGGGAAGACTACGTAAACCACAACTTATTTTTGTACCTAAAAATCGCTCTTCCTCGTCAACACCAACGCCTTCTTCAGTGCCATTCTCATCCCATACTGCTGAAAAGATGGCAGGTGTTACTTCTAATCGTTCTGTTTCATCACAGTCCATCACTACCAAAACCTCACCATCTTTATCATCTTCTAAACGTCTAAAGCATGATTCTCCCTCTCCTGACAAACCGTCGTCTCCTATTTCCTTGGAAATGTTGTTGGAGGAAATTCGAGCTCTGCGCCCCTTTGTAGAGGAGACCAACAGTAAAATGCAACTCTTGGAGGAGAAGTGGTCTGCAATGGAGAACAGAGTTTCTTTGGTAGAGCAGCAACTCTCTGTGGTACAAGATAACTCTCAGAGGCTTTCTTCTTTGGAGGGAGAGGTCCGAGACCTTCGACATCATACAGAGGATTTGGAAAACAGAAATAGGAGAAATAATCTACGCATTTACGGTCTGCCCGAGACCCTTGAGGGTGACGATCCTGTCTCCTTCTTTTCCTCCTTCTTACCGAAGCTCCTGGATATGCCTTCTTCTACATCTCTTAGTATTCAGAGAGCTCACAGACTGGGTCCACGTTCTTCAAGCTCTACGTCTCCGGTCAGGCCAAGGGGAGTCATTATTCTTTTTTTGAAATATACTGACTTGCTTTCAATTTTATCTGCAGCTAGAGCCAAACGTCAAATTTCTTGGCTTGGTCAGAGGGTGTATATTTCTCAAGATGTATCTAATGCTACAGCAGCAAGAAGAAAAGAGTTCCTCAATCTTCGAGCCCCTCTACGATCTCTGGGTGCTCGATATGGGCTTTTTCATCCCTGCATCTTCAAGGTGACCTATCAAAATCAGACTTCGTCCTTTCAAGATCCTGTGGAGCTTAGGAAATTTATTCATTCTCATACTACAAGTGCCATGGATACTGCTGGCCCTTCCAATGGTTGACTTTCTTGTTTTCCTTATGTATTAATATTTTAGACATTTTCCGGTCATGACATGGTTTAGTTCTTGGTTGTTACTCCTCTTGACTTAGTAATGTTCTATCTGTGGCTCATTTCTTCTAAACAATATTCATTCACAATAGCATAAGTGGTTCATGTTTGTCATATCTCTTGTCATCCGTTTGCCAGTTGTTTAATTTTCTTTGTATTATTCCAATGTTAATTGTCTCTTTTATATTTTCTTACAGGTTTGTTTATGTTTTATCAATCCGTATGGTCCTTATTCTATTTCTTCCTCGTCCCGATGCGAACTGGACGTCCTGAGTTTGGGTGGTCCGTCTTATCATGTGTCGTCCTTGCCCCATTGTATTTCTCTTTGTCCCCCTAAGGTATGTTTTTCTCAGTCATCCTTTTTGGATATGTACTGTCTATGCTTGCTTCTTCTCTCTCTTTCCTTTTCCCTCCTCTCCCTCTTTCTTCCTATTCTCTAACAGGCATGATCTTCTTTTATCTCTCTTTGCTTGATCCTCCCTATATCATTTCATGTCCTCTTTTTCCTTACTGTTTTTTATCCCTTTTCTTCCAGTTACTGCAAGATTTTGCTGTTTTCTTACCTCGCCTTTATCATTCACCATTCCCATTTCTCTTCTTCATTTTCTATCACATTACCTTACTTCTTTATTTCACATACTTAGTTTTTCAAATGCTCATTTTTCATTTTCTACTTATTTGCATTTTTTCTCAATATTACAATGTTGTTTATCTAATGTTAATTTTTTACATTTAGAGTTATCACATGGAACGTAAAAGGTTTTAATAACCCTATAAAGAGGCAGAGAATTCTTTCACATTTAGCCTCATATAAATCTGATTTAGTTTTGTTACAAGAAACCCATCTATCTGAGGCTGAAGCTCTCAAACTTAAACGTAGTTGGGTTGGTTCAGTGTTAGTTTCCCTACTAACACAAAGAAGAATGGAGTTGTTATTCTATGCCATAAAAAATTGAAATGCACGGTTGTTACACAAGATATTGACTCTGATGGCAGGTGGATTCTAGTTAAACTTTTAGTTAACAATATTCCTCTCACTGTGTTTAACCTTTATGGTCCAACTCAGCCCGATCCCTCTTTTTGGCCTAGTGTTACAGACAAGTTTTTTCAAAATAAAGATGAATTTTTCATACTTGGAGGGATTGCAATCAAGTTTTAGACCCTTTTGTTGATCGCAAGTCCCAGGTCCGTTTTATTCCTCACAAAACTCACAAACAATTTCTTAATACTATCACACAGACTCAATTGGTCGATGCCTGGAGACTATGCAAACCAGACCAATCAGAATGTTCCTTTTTTCCCCCCTCATGGATCCTTATCTCGGATTGACTATATATTTCTCTCCAAACCCTTAGCTCAAAACCTTGTTTCCTCCTCGATTGAGCCCATTTTGATTTCAGCTCATGCTCCAGTAGTCGTTGACTTCGATTTACTTCCTCCTCGTTCCAGAATGTCTAGGTGGAGGTTTAATAATTATCTTTTACAGGATCCAGTTTTTTCCTCTTCTTTCATCTCTTTTGCTGAAGAATTCTTCTCTATTAATGAAGATACCTCTATGTCTCCCGTTTCGGTATGGGACAGTTTTAAAGCCACCGCCCGTGGGTTTATTATAGATTTTGTGTCCAAGAAAAAGAAACTATCTTCCATTAAACACTTAGAACATCAGTTTTATACCTCTTCATCAGACTCTACCCTGAAACAACTTATCAAAGCTAAGATGGAATTTAACAACATTTCTACTGATAAGGCTTCTTTCACTCTGCTTCGTAGCAGTGCCAGATACTATGGTGGCCGTAATAAAGCCGGCTCACTCCTTGCTAATTATTTAAAATCTAGAAAAGAGAAAACTTTTATTGAATCCATTCAATCTAATGATGGCACACACCTCTTTAAAGATAAAGACATACTAGCTGAATTCACAAACTTTTATAGCGTTTTATACACTCCTGAGTCGCCTCCCACCGACTCACTTATCAATGAATATCTTAGCTCTATTCCTCCTCCTTCCGCTTCTGATCTAGACTTTGCTTCTTTAGACACGGATCTTTCACCACAGGAAGTCTCCTCCTCCTTGAATTCTTTAAAGAAAAATAAATCCCCAGGTTCTGATGGTTTCTCTGTAGAGTTCTATCTCCATTTTTCAAACTTGCTATTGCCAAAACGTTTTAATCTGTTCCAACATTTTTGTTCTACTGGTGCAGCAAGTGGTACCTTTTAGAAGCCTCTATCTGTCTTATTCATAAGGAAGGTAAAGACCCCAAATTTTGTAAAAATTATCGCCCCATTTCATTGGTAAATGTTGATTATAAGATTTTTGCTAAAGTTTTAGCAATGCGCCTGGAATCCTTCCTCCCCCATTTAATAGCTCCCGAACAATGTGGGTTTGTAAAAGGTAGACTAACTTCTGATAACTCTCGTCTATTTTTTAATGTTCTTAAGAAAGCTCCCTCTCTATCTTTTCCTCTTGCGGCGATTTCCATTGACACGGAAAAAGCTTTTGATAGGGTAGATTGGTCCTTTTTATTTAAATCCCTCCGATGGCATGGTTTTGGTGCTAAATTAATTTCCCTTATCTCACTTCTCTACTCTACCCCTTTTGCTTCTACCATTGTAAACGGTCAAACCTCGCAGTATTTTTCACTTCATCGAGGAGTTAGGCAGGGTTGTCCATTATCCCCCCTTTTGTTTGTTCTTTCACTTGAACCTTTTCTTTCCCGTATCCGTCAAAATTCTTCTATTTTTGGATTCCCATATGGAGATTGTCATCTGAAATTATCTGCTTATGCTGATGATATTTTGCTTTTCATTTCTAATCCAGATTCTTCTATTCCTTCATTATTACAAGAAATTTCTGATTTCTCAGCGGTATCAGGCTATAAGATCAACTCTGATAAAACTGAGGTTCTTCCAATAACAAAATTTTGTCTCAAACAACAATTTGAATCTACTGGTTTTCACTGGAATAGCTCCAAAATTAAATATCTTGGTATCTGGTTTTCCAACTCTATTACTAATTCGGTTAAATTGAATATGAATATAGCTCTAGATCGTATATCCAAGCTTTTCTCATCCTGGAACCCCCTCTTTCTCTCCTGGTGGGGTCGTCTCGACTCCATTAAGATGATGATTACTCCTATTTTATTATATTATTTCTCAATGATTCCTTTACATATCCCTGTCACCTTTTTAAAAAAAATTGACTCTCTTCTTTCCAAATTTCTTTGGAAAAATAAAACATCTAGAATTTCTTTATTTCATCTTAGAAAACCGAGACTTGTCGGTGGGGTAAACTTCCCAGACTTTCGCTTATATCACAAAGCTTTTAGCTTAAAGCAAGCTTCTCATTGGCTTCACACGAAATCCTCTCCCTTTACTCCTTTATGGGTCAATATTGAACGTTGTCTGTTTACTCCTTTCTCGACCAAGGAAGTTCTCTCTTTTACTGCCAAAAATGCCCTCACATCCCTCCCATTATTTAAACATACTTGCTCTTTGTTACGACCTCGTCTTCAGCCACAACTCATAACCAGAAATACTTTTTTACATTCTCCTTTATGGTATAGTCGTCTCATAACTATAAATAATAGACCTTTGTATTGGGCCTCATGGAGAGCTAAAGGAATCACTTGGGTTACCGATTTATTCGATGGCACTACTCCTTCATTTCCTGATTTTCAGGCTACATTCAAATGTCCTCGTTCCTTCTTACATAAATTTCCCACACTAATGGAATTACTTCTGAACATTTTTTACTCTCTCCCTTTAGATGAAGCTCCTATTACTCAAGATCCACTCCTTAAACTATTAGTTTTAATTCCAAAAGCCTCCTTAATTTATAAATTTTACTATACCATAAATTCTGAACGGAACAAAACTAAGGTGGAACTTGCTTGGGAATCAGACTTAGGCTTTCAATGGAGCATTGACGTATGGAATAAAATTTGGGCTCGTTCGCTGAGGATCTCAAGATCCGCTTCCACTACTCAATCTATGTTTTTCCTCTATCACAGGCTTTATCTCACTCCCATTTCTATAGCCAATTTCACACACAGACAATAAGAAATGTTGGTCCTGTGACTTTCCATCGGCAGATCTTTCACATTTCTTTTTCTCATGTCCTCCTGTTATTTCTTTTTGGACGCAAATTTGGGATCGTCTTTCTAGCATTTTTCAGATCCACACACCTATATCTAATGCTCTTCTTTTTGTGGGAAGTTTGTCAGAATTCATTCCTTTGCCTTTTCATCAACGAGGTTTGTTTGATCTTATGTTGGCTTTAGCATTTCAACAAATTACGATCAATTGGAAATGTTTGACCAAGCTTTCAATTTAGCCTTGGTGGAATACTGTATGTCAATATCACAGGTTAGATGTTGCTTATGCCTCTCAATGCAATACAAATGTGAATAGAGATGTTTTTTGGTTACCATTAATTACATATTTAAATAAGGTATCAATCAATAATGTTTCTCGTTATTGTTCTGAAAATTTCCAACCCCTTGAATTTTATTCCTTCCTCTTTGTTCTATCCTCTACCTTTCCTATTCTTCTAAATATTTGGTGAAATTTTTACTCAACAGTTATTTGTTTCTTTCATATTTTACAATTCTTAGGAAAATAGCATTGACATCTCTTTAGTGGTTATTGTTATTAATATATTTATGTCATATCCTTTCCCTTTCCCCCTCTTTCCTTTCCCTTATTTTTCCCAAAATGAAAACAGCTTTCTACTATGATTTTTTCTTGCCTATTATATTTCGTTTATAAGATTGTCTATGCATTGTTATTCCTTAGGCCTTTACTGTATGGTATTGACTTCTTTGTGATTTAATAAAGCTTATTAAACTTAAAAAAGAATATTGTGACGAGGAAACTCATTTCAGTGATTGATTTTTAATTCTGCTTTGTTCATTTGCTGTAAAAAGTGCGCTCATTACCAATGTGAAGACAATAATTGTTTCAAAGGGTACGCAGACATAATATCGAGTTGTAAATATCGATATGCTATAATATCGATGTTTAAATTTCGATATGACAGAATATCGACCTGCAAGAATATCGACTACAAGAATATCGACATGCAGGTAAGAAATATCGTTTTACTTAATATCGAAGTTAGTAATATCGTAAGTCAAAATATCGTTGTTGTTAATATTGAATTTTTCTTAGTGTTTTTGTGTTAGTATATGTGTTACAAGTATGGGTTATTTTTTTAATGTATGTTTGAATTTTTTATAAGTAATTCATTTTATGTTAAACTTTTTTGCGTTTTAGTTCCGTAGCGGGTGGTGGGTTTATAGGGGAATAGAGTGGGAAGTAATTTAATTGAAATTAATTAATTAATACATTTATTAATTAATATTAATGTATTTAATAATTTATAAGGTTAATTGTGTTAATTAATTGGTTATTAACGCCTACTCTGAGATCCAGTGAGGACCGGAAGGAATCGGAAACCGGAAACAGAATCTACGGAGGAGAGAGGCTGCCGGCTGCCGGCTCTAACTCTCAGCGCCCGAGTCTCAGCGCTCAACCCTGCGCTGCCCAATCCCATCCGACTTCGACCGTGAGGCTGCGAGCCCGTGAGACGCGGGTGCGGGTGGAAGGAGGAGCTGCGGAGCCGCGTACGGAGCAGCGAGGACCGAGGAGCCTGCAACGAAGGAAGCCAGCAGGGGACTTTGTGGAGTCAGCAGGAGGCAGGAGACATAGAGAACTGCAGCGGTCTGACAGCAGAGGTACCAGGAGTATTGAGGCTGAGCCGGTGCACGGCGCGTGGTGTTTGGCGTGTTTGGCTCACACTGTTGGGGCTTTATAGAACCCTTCGCAGGAGTGGAGGAGAGGCTAGGCAGGGGCGAAAAAAGAGCGTGAGAGCGCGATCACCATTAGCGGTGGCCGCGGAGTGTAGTGCCCAGGAGCCCCGCAGAGGCGGCCCAACTAGGTTGGGTGCGGCCTGCGGCGCCCAGTGTGCCCTGCTCTCGTGCTCCCCCCCAGCCATTCCATCGCCCCCCCAAGCCCTCCCCATCGCTACATCGCTACATCTGCTCCCCGCTGCACCCCCTGCTGTACCCAGCCCATTTTTCAGCGGCACCTACCAACCAGATTCAGCAGGAAGTGCAGGAGGGCCAACAGTAAAACCTTTTAACGACGCATCGAAATAGTGGTGATATTACAATTAAGTGACTGCACAAGATGTACGGTTTTTCTTACGCCACACAATGAGGTCCGGTCGTCAGCGTGGGACATTGCCACGACCCCAATCAAAACGGCGGTGAAAGAATGAAGGGAGTTTAGAAATTGGGGATGATCGTCTGATTGGACAGAGCAGCCCTAAAGGAGACATACCTCGAGACCTAGCCAACTTAGCAGTATTTTCTTCAAATACAAATTCTCCTGCAGACGTCCGGTACTCTGGAATCCATAACAGGCCCAGCAGTAGTCAACCATCTATCATAGGATTCTTTAAGCAGCATAAATCTGCAAATAAGGCCAATGATAATGGAACATTGTCAGCGACCATTTGTGCTAATGGGGTCCAAACATCTGAGACTAATACTGTGTTCTCGCACGGCTTAGGCCCCGACTTAGGGCATATGCTGGACAATGCCCAACTTTTCCCAGAGTCGGAGCCAGAGACAAAGAAGGCCAGTAGTGATTCTCAATCAGTAATCAACAATACTGGGATCTGTTTGTCTACAACTACTGCGAAAATCTCAACAATAACCTCACAAACCATTCGCCCGATTCAGGTAAAAGCTCAAGTTCATGCTTCCATGGCTTCTACGTCTTCCACTGCAATATCCGATGGGCGTAAAGATACAATTATGCTAATACCACAAGGTCTTAGCCAAAGTGAGACTAACTCCGTAATCAATATATCCTCTGGTCCGGACCAAAACTCAAGTGATGAGGTCTTTATGTCTTCCCCCACTATACCTAAGTTAGAAACTACCAGGGGCTGCCAAACCTTGATTCCAGAGGCATCTACTAGCCCAAATGGCAGTAAAAAGTTATTTAATATGGACTTATCAAGTTTAATTTTGGATACTGGTATCATTAATAAAGACAACAAGTCAACTCTGGTTCCAGGCAAAGTCAGAGTTGAGAATGTGTCTATTTTAAACGATCAAAGCAAACCCGTGCAAGTCGATTCTTTGATTAATCCACTTAGTTCAGCTGACCTATCATTGCTAGCCAAATATGATGAAAACTTTCGGGATAGAACCTGTGCCTCAGAAAATAAACAAAAAAGTCCAGATTGTGGAATATGGGGTAGTTTACTTAACACAATGGATAGCATCACCAACGCTCTTAATTTTCACTCAAATAAACTGAACATACAAGTGGACTTATTAAACACTTTGGCTCTCTATGTAGCTGGAATAGATGCTAAACTGCTTCATCTATCAAACCTGGTAGCCAAAGTACAATCAGACAAAGAAGATCAATTGTCAATATGTACCTGTGCGCAACTAATTGATAAAATCTCAGAGCTACCGACCATTGTGAGATCCATGGTGCAAGAGGTAAAGGCTATGTCAGACAGAATTGTACAAAACAAAACAGTTCTGACCGAACATAACCATGGTTCCCTCTTGGATACAAAAGCCTTAATTACGGGACCCTCAGATGAAACTGGGAACTCACAGGCAAAAATTGTGATAAGAAGAAACTTAACAACAAAAAATAAATATAGCTCTAATAAAAGTAAATCTCAGCAACATAATATAGCTCCATCAAAAGAAATGTTGCAGCAAGGGAAAACCAATCCCCAAATGATGAGACCAAATCAAATATGCCACAGAAATCCCAAGACTTGAATGAAGGAAATGAATCCATGGATCAAATATCATTAGACGAAGCTAATGACCTACAAATTACCTCAAATCAGACACCAATTCTTAATATAAACTCAGATGGTCTAACCAAAAGGGCAAGAAAAAGACTAAGGAAAGCTCATAATAAATCAAAAAACTTAAAAAATCTACAATCAACGTCTTACCAACTGAGCTTAATACGAAAGAAATTTATCCAATTTTTAGACCCTTGGAATCTTGCCGGAGCAAAACTATAGCCGACCTAACTGATCAAGCCCCAATACGACCACTTTCCGAAGTGTTCCATGACAGCATATGGTCCCAAATTACTGCAACATCCAATTCACAAGTGAGTGGACAAGACCAGGCCCATAGAGGAATTGATCAACATTGTGAAGAGCAAAAAGATGTTATATGGAAAACTACTAATAATGTCGCCTTTCTAGAAAATAGCGCAATTAACCTCAAACATACAGTACCCTCCGAACGAATCATATTGGATGACACTGTGCCAGGTAAAGGGGTCATTCTAGACATGCAGCTGATATCGGAGAAAAATAGTAATATAAAAAAAGAGAAATTAAAGACTAATGATTTCTCAGATACAGCTATGAAACTAGCATTCTGCCCACGGTATACCACAAGAGGTCCATATGATATCCTGAATTGCGGTAATATTTTGAAACTGCTGAACGCAATTCCTGAGTTTAAAGATTTAACATCAGATGACTTAGACTCAGTTGAGTTCAAGCAAGATCATAACAATATCAATAAAGAGATAACTCTTACAACTTGGCATCGAGAAGACATAATTAGTAAAATCTTAGCAAATAAAACTCAATTTGAGAAATGGGGTATTAAAATATGGAAAATCAGTGAAAATCAATATCCTATTCTGTTGATCCCGACGTTAACATCTAATAGTCCAGTTTTAAGGGATCCTGCTACCAATTCAAGACTAAGAGGACATTCGAGGGTTCTGAAAGGAGCCTCTGGGCCATCGACAAAACTAGATCTGTCATCCGGGATTAAGATTCCGAGCTGTAAATCAGGCACTCGTGTATGTGAAGAGCTAAAGAAAGATACAGCTCTCATTGATGACTGGAGTTCGCTCCCTAAAATACTAACAAAAGGGAGTGTTGACATTCGCGAATGATGCCCAAAGAGCTCTAATAAAGTCTTAAAACCCTTTAATATTTGTTCATGGAACACAAATGGTCTAAAAACGTTAATAGAGGATCCCGACACAATAAGTTTCCTCAGGGATTTTGATGTCTTAATGTTACAGGAAACATGGAACATGGAAAAGGAACCCCTTATTGGCTATTATGAGTATTTGAACGTTGCTCTCTGTAAGGCTGCCTTTGGTTGCGCAAGTGGAGGTCTATCCATCTACGTCTCCTTAAGACTGGATGTCAAACATTTCAAGATAGACTTTCAATTGGCATGGCTTTTATGTATCAAACTAGCTCTTAATCAACCTATAATACTCCTAAACCTCTACGGGGCATATTATCAACAACGGCGTTAAAATTATCGCCGGTTTAGCGGCAGAAAACTGCCGCTAAAGCGGCGATAATGGGCTTGATAATATGCCCTGGAGAATTCCAATAGAAGCCCATGTTCACACCAGAACATGGACTTCTATTGGAATTCTCAAGGGCATATTATCAAGCCCATTATCGCCGCTTTAGCGGCAGTTTTCTGCCGCTAAACCGGCGATAATTTTTAACGCCGTTCTTGATAATATGCCCCTACATAAGTCCAAAAAACTCTGATAAAGCTTCTCAATTCACTACCTTATGGGAAATAGTCAAAGTGCTGTATCATGACCATCTAGACGCAACGATAATCATCTCAGGAGATTTTAATATGCATTTCCTTAATCGAAATTGCGTCAATAAACCAATAAAAGCACTATCACAGATGTGCAGTTCACAGCTCAAAAAATGTAACCTCGTGTTATTACAGGATGATGGTCAAATACCCACATTTAAAAAACAGGTAATTTCGCTGTCATTGATTACTCCATCATCTCAGCGGGGCTGACATGCTCCCTTCACAAATATCAAGTAATACCCAGGATAGAAAGTGACCACAACCCACAATTCATTTCCTTGGCACTATCACTGGATCATCTACCGGAAGCAAGATCAATGAAAATTGTACCACCAGCCTTTAGCCTTAAAAGGTTAGTATGGAATCCAAGAAACCAAAAGGAAATATTGGATTTTCTAGAACTCTTAATCATCAAAGTTCTGGAGGAGAAAAAAGAAGGGAAGTCCATGGTTGATATTTGGCCTTGTCTGTGTGCTTCACTTTTAGATCGTTTTCCTCCATCTATAACATCAAAAGGCTCCATCATGACAACAAAACAATCAGGATGGTATACTAATCGGCTGCTTCGCTTAAAAAGACAGCTTCATAGAGCGATCAGGGCAACTTTTAGAAAACCGAATGGAGCACTAAAAACTTTGGAAATTCATAAATTAAAAAAGTGCAGAAAACAATACAAAAATGAAATATGGAAAGCCAAACAATCATATTATGAGGGATTAATGACTAAACTACATTTTTCATGTAAAACTCAAAATCCAAAACTTTTCCCGGGCATAATTAACAATCTTGAAAATGGTAGCAAAAGAGGGAATAGCGCTAATATCAATGAATCTTGCTAGGCAACTTTCATCTATAATCTTTACGTTGCACCCTCGGCCTCACAGTCTGACATCAATATTGCTTGTCAGAAGATAAATATATCGAGCAGAGAAGAAGGCAGAAAATACGGTTCTGGCCAGCATATTGACCAAGCAGAGCTACAAGTTGAGGAGTTACGGCCTAAGGAGCAAGTCCCGCACATTGCCCAAGCTGGGCCACAAGTAAACGAGTTATGGCCTGTAGAGCAAGTTAAAAAGGCAATGAGCAGGATCAGATCGAATGGAGCGCCCGGCCCAAATGGGATTCCTAATCCAATTTTTAAAGCAAATCTTAAGCATTGGCCAGAGGTTTTAACGATTTTATTTAATGATGTCATTAAATCTGGATCAGTCCCTGAGTCATGGCAAGGAAGCATAATTCAGCCGATATATAAAAGTGGCCCACAAGACAATCCTGCAAATTACCAACTAATAGCCCTAACTGATGTGGAGGCAAAAATCTTTGCGAGCTGCCTCCTTGAAGAATTGGAAGATTGGGCCACAAGAAAAAATCTAATTCCAGCTTTCCAAACCGGTTTTAGAAGAGGCGAATCAACCAGCACGAACTTGATTTTATTGACTTTATTAGGCGAAAGGGCAAAATATAGAAGGCAAAAGTTATATATCTGTTTTATCGATCTCAAAGCCGCCTTTGATTCTGTTCCTCGAAATCTACTTTGGGCTAAACTTTTGGATTGGGGCATCCCAAACCAATTGCTTGAAATTATTAAATTGTTATATACTAAGACATGGGTTCAGATCAAAGTCGGAGATGGCAGAAGTACAACCCGCCGACTTGAAACTAAGACTGGCCTGAAACAAGGTTGTGTTCTGGCTCCATGCTTTTTTAATCTTTTTATGGCCGACCTTCCTATATATTTTGAAAAAGTTAATGCTCACTCACCTTCCCTCTTAGGCAAAGACATCAAATATTTACAATATGCTGATGACACTATATTATTAAGTCATTCTGTCATAGGTCTAAGAAGATTAGTTGATTCTTTTAATCATTATATTACCCTTAACGGTTTGAAAATCATTACCAAAACGACAAAAATAATGACTATAGGTGGAACAAAAATAGATAAAAAAGAATGGAACATTAATGGGTTACATATCGAAACTGTAAAATGTTATAAATATCTAGGAATAACATTTGACGATAATATGTCCTTTAGACAGCATTTTATTAACCTCAAAGCAAAGGCAACAGCTTTGGGGCCGATTCCGATCTCGGCCGGTAGGGCTCCGAATCGGATTCGGCTTAACCGGATCCGATTCGGAGCCCTATTTCCCGACCGATTCGTACGCGCGTCCGGGCGAGCGAGTACGATGCGAAATCGCCGACCGACTCGTCCGGGCGTCCCGACCGCTCCGACCGACTCGTTCCCGGGTCTAACCGCACCGACCGACTCGCTCGGACTCGACTCGCACCGCGCAATGGAGACGTTCCCCGGCCGGGTAAGTACGATGCGCGCCGCGAGCAGTCCGACCGAGCTGCGCACTCCGGCTCCAAAGAGCAGTCGGAGCCGTACTTTGGGGGTCCGTGTCGGACCCCCCTGTACGCATAGCCGCGCGAGTCGCACACAGGGGGGACCCATGGGTCCCCCCTACACGTGCATGTACGGCATGACCCGCATCGACGCGAACACGCTGTAGGGTGCGCACTTGTTCGCATTGTGCCCATTGAGTCAATGGGAGCCCGTGTACGCGTCGTACGGCTGGCTCCCATTGACTTCAATGGGAGTCCGACCGAATCGAGTCCGATAGCATACGTGCGCATCGTACTCGTTCGGTCGGACTGCTAGAGTCCGATTCGGTCAGAAATCTCTCCGGGTCCGGCTCGGTCGGAGAGATTTCCGGCCCGAATCGGAATCGGCCCCTTTGTCATTTGCCTTTAGAAAGTTGAGGGACAAGTTGTCCTGTCCAAATCACGAACATCTATTGAAGGTCATGGAAGCAAAGCTGATTCCATCTCTGGCTTACGGCTCAATGATTTTTCGTGGTAAAGATGTGAAAATTCTTGATGACCTACAAATAAAAGTCTTCAAGTCAGTTTTTAGGATCCCCAGGTATATAGGACATGCTAATGTCAGATTAGAATTTGGTCTGAAAAGGCAATCTCTGGTACGGCAATCTGCCTTTTTAAAAATGCTATATACTTTATATCGCTCAGAACAAGGTACACTTGCAAACCAGTGCTGGCAGGAGATAACGAGGTATGAGTATGCTAGTAGCTGGAGATCCTTTTAAGTGAGAGTTTACATAATTTTGAGTGTCCAACCTTTGAAGAAGAAGTTAGGAGCAAAGCTGTTTTTAAATAAACAATAAATCGATCAGTCAATTTACTATCGAGTCTTCTAGACAAAGATGAGCTCAGAAAAAAGTATCATTCCTGGTCAGTTACTAACTCATTTATTAAATTAGAACCCCAATCATACTTGATGTCCCACTTAAAATCATTCTTAAGGAACAAATTTATGTTATTGCGGTTTGGGAGATATCCCACTAAGGACGGAATACCTAAATGGGAAAAAAAATGGTCTAATAAACTTTGTAGGTTATGTGGCTCCTATGAGGAAACTTTAATACATATTGTAACTACCTACCCCTAACTGCTAGAAGAGCGGAAGACTTTGTTAAGACCGATTTTTAATGAATTAGGGGTGAGAACATGTCGCCACGCCATCATTACCTGTCTCACTGGGTCTATGCCCCGCTTGATTACTCAATTTGTAAAGTTTATTTTTATTGCAGAAAAAAAACTATTAACCAAAACTGATTCTGATTGTTAATACAGTAACATGTCGTCAAAGACTTTAATGCAAAAATTAAATGAAAATGAAAAATCTGCTTTTAAAATCTGCCCTTAATAGTTCTGCATATAACTTTACATTATTCTTACTAAATATTTTAAACTGTTATAGGATTGGTTAATTAAATTAAGACTAAAGATAAATCGTTTTAAAATTTTAATGATAATGTTTGGATATTGTCCTCTTGCCATTTGCACAAATGCACTTTATTCATTGCTGCTCTCTATTATTGCTGCTAAAGTTTTTAGTATAAAGCTGTGTACAAATTTTATGGGCAAAAATAATGTTTCTAACCTGTTGTGTTTTTTTCTTTGATTGTAATGATTTTTATTAATCAACAATTAAAGCAATTATTACTTACACTACTTGCTGATTCTAATGTCTCTAAATGTTCAACTAGAGCTTCATTAATCTTATGCATTCTAAATTCATCTGCCAAAACCGTGGGCCATTTAAGCCGACGCTTATCATTTGTGGCACTTAACTCCCTTGTACATAGTGGGGCAATGGAATCCAGCCGATTTCTCCCCCATAGGTGACTAATGGATAAGTGTAAGGAGTTATGGTCGCTGTCACAGGCCTGATGTATAAACATATCCTGTACTCGGGGCCACAGGGTCAGGTCCACTAGTATGTAGTCAATCCGACTTGACCTGTTTGTTCCTATAAAGGTCATTCCACCACTTCTGTCGGAATTAGTTCGACCATAGGTGGCCCTTAGCCTGTATTCTAGAGATATTGCATTCAATTGGAGGGCAGCATGTGACCATTTATTAATTGGAGGTAATTCCAGCGGAGGTACCCTCCAGACTTTATCCTCTTCGGACACATCATAGGACTCAACCCAATCAAGGGGTTCAAAAGTAACATTAAAATCGCCACCAATTATCAACGGGTAGCTGACATTCCTGTCTCCCAATAGATTATCCAAGCCAAGAAGAGTCGGCGAACTACCACCTCTGGTGCTCCTAGCATATACGTTGTACATATCAACAGTTTGTCCATTCCCATTTGCAAGCCTAATCCCCAAAATATCTGGATTATTAATAACCAGCTCTTTTATTTCGCAATTCAGGGTGTGATTTACCAAAATAAGTAGCCCCCCTGACGCCCGTCCCGCTTGGCAGGTACTGCTGGTTTGAAAAAGCACTTAAACCCAGGAATATGTATAGGAATCTGGGACCAGGTTTCCTGGAATAAACATATTTCCTGGCGAGAAACCAGATCCAACCAATACGGGCAGTTGCACTTTCTAGTTATACCTGCCAGGTTCCATGAGAGGATGTTCAACATATCCCCATTGACTTATTCTGCACGGACCTGGGGAGAGGGTAAAGCTTGCAACATGGGCACATCTCGGCTGTCAAATATTCTGGCTGAGTCACTAACCTGAGTGCGAATATTTGCTGCCAATGATAAGTTAGGTTGTTCAGGCTCTACTAAAAGACAGCTCCTGCGCACTTGCTCAGCCGGGCAGCCCTCATGATGTAGATGAGAAGAGACTCTAGGGGTCGTATGAGCCGTACTAAGAATATTCATTGCTATACTGGGAGGTGTAGGAATGAGTCAATCAATCTGCGAGAGTGTTGAACTTGGGGAAGCCAGGGGTACTTTACTCGCACTTGCGTTTAGACCGGGGGACAGTCAGTCTCAGCCTAATCTTTGTTGATGCATTGGAATGAGATCTTACTTCCAGGGCGATTAGATCGTGCACTAGTTGATTTGAAGTTAATGTTAATTCAATTGCGTCCACTGGGCTATGAGCCAAGATGCACCTCTTGGCATGGATGATGTCCTCCCTTATTATGGATCTACACCCCTAATATATCTCAGCCAATGTATGGCTTTATTTTTAGGACATCCCCACTCTCATATCTAAGGCAGTTAAAGTCGACTTTAGGAACATTAGTCAGAAAAATTGGAATTGGTGAGGGAATATCTTGCTTGTGGTTGAATACCTGGGATGCCTGAGATGCCTGAGATGCCTCGGAGGCTTTATTGAATGCAGGTGTCCTGCTAGGGGCCTTGGGAACTAATCTAGGTAGTGTGCCAGGTTCTACCTTGTCCCGTGACACGGCCACATTGCCCTTATCTTGAACTTTAACTGGTCTGTATTGCCCAAGTGGGGCACAAGTGGTTTCCTTGTTATTCTGGAAACGGTGTAGATCTAGATCCATAAGCATTGTGTTTCAGCCATTTTGATTCTCATTTGTAGCTTTCTGCTTTGCTACGGGACCAACCTGGGTAAGAAGAGCACTTGGTGAAGCTGCTGACATTAAATGTAGTCCATTACTGTCGTCTATTCTTTGATAAAGTTTATAGACTAATGCGGTTAGGACCTCTATACTAGTTTTTAGTGATGCTATTTCAGTCAGGAGGTCAGGGGTTAAGGGTGTACTACCACTACTATCAACCCCAACTTCCTGCGCGATGTCTGTGCTTGGGGCAATGGGCAGTATAGGTGCGTGGGTGGAAGCGATACTATGCGTGTCTATATGGGAATCCTCGTCCGGCGCAGCAAGAGCAGCAAAACGATTACACAGTGGAAACTCTTCTAGTCCGCTATTTTCTGTTCTAGCACGCGGCCAAAACCTGCGTGCTAGATAATGCTATGTTACACTCAGCTGCAACAGCGGGCGATTTGGTTTTCTTAGAGGCAAGGTTGAATAATTTAGGGATGTTACCATATCCAGTAATGGCAGGGAGGGATTTAATATGGGGATTTCCAGCTGTCGAGGGAATAGGTGCTGGAACGGGTGATGTCAATATTTCCTCACAATCGGTGATAATATTCTCTATACCGTCTAGAATTTCCTCACCAGTCCCCCCTTCACTCTCTACACCTTTTACAGTTGTCAAGGTCCGTTTTTTTAAACGCTTTTTTCTGACACCTCCCTGCCCGACTTCAATCTCTTTCCGTTTCCCCATAACTGCAACTGACAATCGACTCTATATATTTTCTGCAGGGCAACTTAGACTGCAACGTAACACAGTACTATACTATAGCACCAGAGACTGTAAGCACAGGGTCCGGAAAACGACAATGTCAGTGTGGCTATACGTTTTCAAAGTTCCTCATTTGAATTTTGCCGGAATTGCAATATTAGTGGGTTTTACAGGAGCCCCAGTGATGGTGTAAACAGTACCTTCTGTAAGTTGAATTATGTAAGACGCTCGGCAGCACCAGAGTCTCGTTATCAGGGGGATGGCCCAGCCCAGCCTCTAACGGGCAAGGATGGGCCCGCCCTTGGCCCGGGCTTGGCCCGGGCGCGGCCCGAGCGCTTCCCGCGCTGTGGGGGGAGAGGCTGCGCTTTGTAGCGCGATGGAAGCGCCTCCCCTCACCTGCAGTGGGGGTAGCAGAAATGGCTGTGCTGTGACCCTCGTTGCACCCTGGGACTCGTAGTCCCACCAGGGGAATGGCAGCCCCAATAGCGTCTCGAGGGAGCGTTGCAGCGCTAGAGATGGAAATGAACACTCTGGGCTCAGGCTCCCGCCAGAGTGTGCAGCCAAAGGACAGGAGCAAGCAGTCAAGATGCCCCCTTCAATTCCAGCGCGTCCCCTGACTTTTATTGTAGAA
>CAWUFW010019258.1:0-192374 GCA_963921515.1 Calotriton arnoldi | reverse complement strand
TCAGAAGCTTCTATTTTGACCGATTTCGGGCAGGAAAATGACTCTAAACATCACTTATTTTAGTTCCAAAAGTGATAATTCATATGCAATAGTTATTTACAGTGCAAAGATGAAACATTAAAAAAATCACTATTACTGATCATCTGGAGAAAGTTTGACAGGTCTGGGGTCATCGTTTTTCATCAGAAAATTGATTTTTGGACTGAACGAAAAATGATTCAAAATGTTGATTGGATTGTGCCTCATTTTAAATAACCACTTTTTAAAGCCTCACAGTGACCAAAATCACCATTTTTACATACTTTCCTCCTACTCAGAATCTTCTATTTTGACTGATATCGGGCAGGAAGATGACTCTAAACACACTTATTTTAGTTCCAAAAGTGATAATTCATATGCAATAGTTATTTACAGTCAAAAGATTAAACATTACAAAATCACCATTACTGACCATCTGGAGAAAGTTTGACAGGTCCGGGGTCATCGTTTTTCATCAGAAAATTGATTTTTTGGACTGTTCAAAAAATGATTCAAAATGTCAATTGGATCGTGCCTCATGTTGAATAACAACTTTTAAAGGCCTCACAGTGACCAAAATTGTCATTTTTATTGACTTTTCCTCCTAGTCAGTAGCATCTATTTTGACCGATTTAGGGCAGGAAAATGACACTAAACACACTTATTTTAGTTCCAAAAGTGATCATTCACATGCAATAGTTATTTACAGTCAAAAGATTAAACATTAAAAAATCACCATTCCTGACCATCTGGAGAAAGGTTGACAGGTCCAGGGTCATTATTTTTCATCAGAAAATTGTTTTTTTGGACTGTACAAAAACTGATTCAAAATGTCAATTGGATCGTGCCTCATGATGAATAACTTCTTTTTAAAACCTCACAGTGACCAAAATTGTCATTTTTATTGACTTTTCCTCCTAGTTAGTAGCATCTATTTTGACCGATTTAGGGCAGGAAAATGACTCTAAACACACTTACTTTAGTTCGAAAAGTGATAATTCACATGCAATAGTTATTTACAGTCAAAAGATTAAACATTAAAAAATCACCATTCCTGACCATCTGGAGTAAGGTTCGACAGGTCCGGGGTCATGGTTTTCATCAGAAAATGGATTTTCTGGACTGTACAAAAAATGATTCAAAATGTCAATTGGATCGTGCCTCATGATGAATAACTACTTTTTAAAGCCTCACAGTGACCAAAATTGCCATTTTTTACATACTTTTCCTCCTACTCAGAAGCTTCTATTTTGACCGATTTCGGGCAGGAAAATGACTCTAAACATCACTTATTTTAGTTCCAAAAGTGATAATTCATATGCAATAGTTATTTACAGTCCAAAGATGAAACATTAAAAAATCACTGGTACTGATCATCTGGAGAAAGTTTGACAGGTCTGGGGTCATCGTTTTTCATCAGAAAATTGATTTTTTGGACTGTACAAAAAGTGATTCAAAATGTTGATTGGATTGTGCCTCATTTTAAATAACCACTTTTTAAAGCCTCACAGTGTCCAAAATCACCATTTTTACATACTTTCCTCCTACTCAGAATCTTCTATTTTGACTGATATTCGGGCAGGAAGATGACTATAAACACACTTATTTTAGTTCCAAAAGTGATAATTCATATGCATTAGTTATTTACAGTCAAAAGATTAAACATTAAAAAATCACCATTACTGACCATCTGGAGAAAGTTTAACAGGTCCAGTGTGATCGTTTTTCATCAGAAAATTGATTTTTTGGACTGTACAAAAAATGATTCAAAATGTCAATTGGATCATGCCTCATGTTGAATAACCACTTTTTAAAGCCTAACAGTGGCCAAAATTGCCATTTTTACATTCTTTTCCTCCTACTCAGAAGCTTCTATTGTGACCGATTTCGGGCAGGAAAATTACTCTAAACACACTTATTTTAGTTCCAAAAGTGATAATTCATATGCAATAGTTATTTACAGTCAAAAGATTAAACATTAAAAAATCACCATTACTGACCATCTGGAGAAAGTTTGACAGGTCCGGTCTTGTTTTTCATCAGAAAATTGATTTTTTGGACTGTACAAAAAATGATACAAAATGTCAATTGGATCGTACCTCATGTTGAATAACCACTTTTTAAAGCCTCACAGTGACCAAAATTGCCAGTTTTACATACTTTTCCTCCCACTCAAAAGCTTCTATTTTGACTGATTTCAGGCAGGAAAATGATTCTAAACATACTTATTTTAGTTCCAAAAGTGATAATTCATATGCAATAGTTATTTACAGTCAAAAGATTCAACATTAAAAAATCACCATTACTGACCATCTGGAGAAAGTTTGACAGGTCCGGGGTCATCGTTTTTCATCAGAAAATTGATTTTTTGGACTGTACAAAAAATTATTCAAAATGTCAATTGGATCGTGCCTCATGTTGAATAACAACTTTTTAAGGCCTCACAGTGACCAAAATTGCCATTTTTATTGACTTTTCCTCCTACTCAGAAGCCTCTATTTTGACCGATTTCGGGCAGTAAAATGACTCTAAACACACTTATTTTAGTTCCGAAAGTGATAATTCATATGCAATATTTATTTACAGTCAAAAGATTAAACATTAAGAAATCACCATTACTGACCATCTGGAGAAAGTTTGACAGGTCCGGGGTCATCTGTTTTCATCAGAAAATTGATTTCTTGGACTGTACAAAAAATGATTCAAAATGTCAATTAGATCATGCCTCATGTTGAATAACCACTTTTAAAGCCTCACAGTGCCCAAAATTGCCATTTTTACATACTTTTCCTCCTACTCAGAAGCTTCTATTTTGACCGACTTCGGGCAGGAAAATGACTCTAAACATCCTTATTTTAGTTCCAAAAGTGATAATTCATATGCAATAGTTATTTACAGTCAAAAGATTAAACATTAAAAAATCACCATTACTGACCATCTGGAGAAAGTTTGACAGGTCTGGGTCATGTTTTTCATCAGAAAATTGATTTTTTGGACTGTACAAAAAATGATACAAAATGTCAATTGGATCGTGCCTCATGTTGAATAACCACTTTTTAAAGCCTCACAGTGACCAAAATTGCCAGTTTTACATACTTTTCCTCCCACTCAAAAGCTTCTATTTTGACTGATTTCAGGCAGGAAAATGATTCTAAACATACTTATTTTAGTTCCAAAAGTGATAATTCACATGCAATAGTTATTTACAGTCAAGAGATTCAACATTAAAAAATCACCATTACTGACCATCTGGAGAAAGTTTGACAGGTCCGGGGTCATCGTTTTTCATCAGAAAATTGATTTTTTGGACTGTACAAAAAATTATTCAAAATGTCAATTGGATCGTGCCTTATGTTGAATAACAACTTTTTAAAGGCCTCACAGTGACCAAAATTGCCATTTTTATTGACTTTTCCTCCTACTCACAAGCTGTCTATTTTGACCGATTTCGGGCTGTAAAATGACTCTAAACACACTTATTTTAGTTCCAAAAGTGATAATTCATATGCAATAGTTATTTACAGTCAAAAGATTAAACATTACAAAATCACCATTACTGACCATCTGGAGAAAGTTTGACAGGTCCGGGGTCATGGTTTTCATCAGAAAATTGATTTCTTGGACTGTACAAAAAATGATTCAAAATGTCAATTGGATCGTGCCTCATGATGAATAACCACTTTTTAAAGCCTCACAGTGACCAAAATTGCCATTTTTATTGACTTTTCCTCCTAGTCAGTAGCATCTATTTTGACCGATTTAGGGCAGGAAAATGACTCTAAACACACTTACTTTAGTTCGAAAAGTGATAATTCACATGCAATAGTTATTTACAGTCAAAAGATTAAACATTAAAAAATCACCATTCCTGACCATCTGGAGTAAGGTTGACAGGTCCGGGGTCATGGTTTTCATCAGAAAATTGATTTTTTGGACTGTACAAAAAATGATTCAAAATGTCAATTGGATCGTGCCTCATGATGAATAACTACTTTTTAAAGCCTCACAGTGACCAAAATTGCCATTTTTTACATACTTTTCCTCCTACTCAGAAGCTTCTATTTTGACCGATTTCGGGCAGGAAAATGACTCTAAACACACTTATTTTAGTTCCAAAAGTGATAATTCATATGCAATAGTTATTTACAGTCAAAAGATGAAACATTAAAAAATCACTGGTACTGATCATCTGGAGAAAGTTTGACAGGTCTGGGGTCATCGTTTTTCATCAGAAAATTGATTTTTTGGACTGTACGAAAAAGGATTCAAAATGTTGATTGGATTGTGCCTCATTTTGAATAACCACTTTTTAAAGCCTCACAGTGTCCAAAATCACCATTTTTACATACTTTTCCTCCTACTCAGAATCTTCTATTTTGACTGATATCGGGCAGGAAGATGACTATAAACACACTTATTTTAGTTCCAAAAGTGATAATTCATATGCAATCGTTATTTACAGTCAAAAGATTAAACATTAAAAAATCACCATTACTGACCATCTGGAGAAAGTTTAACAGGTCCAGTGTGATCGTTTTTCATCAGAAAATTGATTTTTTGGACTGTACAAAAAATGATTCAAAATGTCAATTGGATCATGCCTCATGTTGAATAACCACTTGTTAAAGCCTCACAGTGACCAAAATTGCCATTTTTACATACTTTTCCTCCTACTCAGAAGCTTCTATTTTGACCGATTTCGGGCAGGAAAATGACTCTAAACACACTTATTTTAGTTCCAAAAGTGATAATTCATATGCAATAGTTATTTACAGTCAAAAGATTAAACATTAAAAAATCACCATTACTGACCATCTGGAGAAAGTTTGACAGGTCCGGGTTCATCGTTTTTCATCAGAAAATTGATTTTTTGGACTGTACAAAAAATGATTCAAAATGTCAATTGGATCGTGCCTCATGTTGAATAACCACTTTTTAAAGCCTCACAGTGACCAAAATTGCCATTTTTACATACTTTTCCTCCTACTCAGAAGCTTCTATTTTGACTGATTTCAGGCAGGAAAATGACTCTAAACATACTTATTTTAGTTCCAAAAGTGATAATTCATATGCAATAGTTATTTACAGTCAAAAGATTCAACATTAAAAAATCACCATTACTGACCATCTGGAGAAAGTTTGACAGGTCCGGGGTCATCGTTTTTCATCAGAAAATTGATTTTTTGGACTGTACAAAAATTATTCAAAATGTCAATTGGATCGTGCCTCATGTTGAATAACCACTTTTTAAAGGCCTCACAGTGACCAAAATTGTCATTTTTACATGACTTTTCCTCCTACTCAGAAGCTGTCTATTTTGACCGATTTCGGGCAGGAAAATGACTCTAAACACACTTATTTTAGTTCCAAAAGTGATAATTCATATGCAATAGTTATTTACAGTCAAAAGATTAAACATTACAAAATCACCATTACTGACCATCTGGAGAAAGTTTGAAAGCTCCGGGGTCATATTTCTTGGACTGTACAAAAAATGATTCAAAATGTCAATTGGATCATGCCTCATGTTGAATAACCACTTTTAAAGCCTCACAGTGACCAAAATTGCCATTTTTACATACTTTTCCTCCTACTCAGAAGCTTCTATTTTGACCGAATTCGGTCAGGAAAATGACTCTAAACACACTTATTTTAGTTCCAAAAGTGATAATTCACATGCAATAGTTATTTACAGTCAAAAGATTAAACATTAAAAAATCACCATTACTGACCATCTGGAGAAAGTTTGACAGGTCCGGGTCATCGTTTTTCATCAGAAAATTGATTTTTTGGACTGTACAAAAAATGATTCAAAATGTCAATTGGATCGTGCCTCATGTTGAATAACCACTTTTTAAAGCCTCACAGTGACCAAAATTGCCAGTTTTACATACTTTTCCTCCTACTCAGAAGCTTCTATTTTGACTGATTTCAGGCAGGAAAATGACTCTAAACACACTTATTTTAGTTCCAAAAGTGATAATTCATATGCAATAGTTATTTACAGTCAAGAGATTAAACATTAAAAAATCGCCATTAGTGACCATCTGGAGAAAGTTTGACAGGTCCGGGGTCATCGTTTTTCATCAGAAAATTGATTTTTTGGACTGTACAAAAAATGATTCAAAATGTCAATTGGATCGTGCCTCATGTTGAATAACAACTTTTAAAGGCCTCACAGTGACCAAAATTGCCATTTTTATTGACTTTTCCTCCTACTCACAAGCTGTCTATTTTGACCGATTTCGGGCTGTAAAATGACTCTAAACACACTTATTTTAGTTCCAAAAGTGATAATTCATATGCAATAGTTATTTACAGTCAAAAGATTAAACATTACAAAAATCACCATTACTGACCATCTGGAGAAAGTTTGACAGGTCCGGGGTCATGGTTTTCATCAGAAAATTGATTTCTTGGACTGTACAAAAAATGATGCAAAATGTCAATTGGATCGTGCCTCATGTTGAATAAACACTTTTCAGAGCCTCACAGTGACCAAAATTGCCATTTTTACATACTTTTCCTCCTACTCAGAAGCTTCTATTTTGACCGATTTCAGGCAGGAAAATGACTCTAAACATACTTATTTTAGTTCCAAAAGTGATAATTCATATGCAATAATTATTTTCAGTCAAAAGATTAAACAGTAAAAAATCATCATTACTGGCCATCTGGAGAAAGTTTGCCAGGTCCGGCGTCATCGTTTTTCATCAGGAGATTGATTTTTTGGACTGTACAAAAAATGATTCAAAATGTCAATTGGATCATGCCTCAAGTTGAATAACCACTTTTTAAAGCCTCACAGTGACCAAAATTGCTATTTTTACAGACTTTTCCTCCTACTCAGAAGCTTCTATTTTACCAATTTTGGGCAGGAAAATGACTCTAAACACTCAATAGTTATTTACAGTCAAAAGATTAAACATTAAAAAATCACCATTACTGACCATCTGGAGAAAGTTTGACAGGTCCGGGGTCATCGTTTTTCATCAGGAAATTTGATTTTAGGACTGTACAATTTTTTTTTCAAAGGTCAATTAGATCGTGCCTCATATTGAATAACCTCTTTTTAAAGCCTCACAGTGACCAAAATAGCTATTTTTACAGATGTTTCCTCCTACTCAGAAGCTTCAATTATGACCGATTTCGGGCAGGAAAATTACTCTAAACTAACTTATTTTAGTTCAAAAAGTGACAATTCACATCCATTTACAGTCAAAAGATTAAACACACTTATTTTAGTTCCGAAAGTGATAATTCACATGCAATAGTCATTTACAATCAAAAGATAAAACAATAAAAAATCACCATTACTGACATTCTGGAGAAAGTTCGACAGGTCCGGGGTCATCGTTTTTCATCAGAAAATTGATTTTTTGGACTGTCCAAAAATGATTCAAAATGTCAATTGGATCGTGCCTCATGTTGAATAACCACTTTTTAAAGCCTCACAGTGACCAAAATTGCCATTTTTACAGACTTTTCCTCCTACTCAAAAGCTTCTATTTTGACTGATTTCAGGCAGGAAAATGATTCTAAACATACTTATTTTAGTTCCAAAAGTGATAATTCATATGCAATAGTTATTTATAGTCAAAAGATTAAACATTAAAAAAAATCACCATTCCTGACCATCTGGAGAAAGTTTGACAGGTCCGGTGTCATCGTTTTCATAATAAAATTGATTTTTTGGACTGTACAAAAAATGATTCAAAATGTCAATTGGATCGTGCTTCATGTTGGATAACCTCTTTTTAAAGCCTCACAGTGACCAAAATAGCTATTTTTACACAAGTTTCCTCCTACTCAGAAGCTTCTATTTTGGCCAATTTCAAGCAGGAAAATTACTCTAAACACACTTATTTTAGTTCAAAAAGTGACAATTCACATCCAACAGTCATTTACAGTCAAAAGATTAAACATTAAGCCATTTTTACAGATGTTTCCTCTTACTAATAAGCTTCTATTTTGACCGATTTTGGGCAGGAAAATGACTCTAAACACACATATTTTAGTTCAAAAAGTGACAATTCACATGCAACAGTCATTTATAGTCAAAAGATTAAACATTAAAAAATCAAATTTGATTTTTTGGACTGTACAAATTTCTTTTCAAAATGTCAATTAGATCGTGCCTCATATTGAATAACCTCTTTTTAAAGCCTCACAGTGACCAAAATTGCCATTTTTACAGACTTTTCCTCCTACTCTGAAGCTTCTATTTTGACCAATTTCGGGCAAGAAAATGACTCTAAACACACTTATTTTAGTTTCGAAAGTGATAATTCACATCCAATAGTCATTTACAGACAAAAGATAAAACAATAAAAAATCACCATTACTGACATTCTGGAGAAAGTTCAACAGGTCCGGGGTCATCGTTTTTTATCAGAAAATAGATTTTTTTGGACTGTACAAAAATGATTCAAAATGTCAATTGGATCTTGCCTCATGTTGAATAACCTCTTTTTAGGCATAGTGCTCATATTTGTATCAATATCTGAGTTTCAGGCCTATTGTGCTTTTGTATGTATCTTATTATGTTTATTGTGCACTTAATTGTATAAAAAGTTGAGACGGTTTTCCTGACGAAGGCTTAAACGCCGAAACGCGCGTTGTGTCCTCATCGACCGCCAGCCTTTGAAATTATTTGCCAACATATGAACTCCCTCTCCTATTTTTAATGTATTGATTTTTTTGTACAGCACTGTAGTGTATTGTTTGTAAAAAAAAAATGTTGTATGTGTTGTGTACATATGTGTTTGTGAAATGTAAATATTGTATTATTTGTGTGTAAAAATAATCATCGAAAATATCAAAATATCAAAAAGAGAAAAAAAGAATAAGAGACATTTGAAAAATATTAGTACATAAAACAATAATAATAAAAGACAATTTTGTACCAAAAGGAATTGATTCCAGTCATATGTACATATTTATCTGATATGCACTGTTTTTGCACAGAATTAGGCCTGATGTATTTGTAATGACCAAATATTATAGATCTTGTGTTTAGCTTTTCTCTTTACCCCACAAAATAGCTATTTTTACAGATGTTTCCGCCTACTCAGAAGCTTCTATTTTGACCAATTTCAAGCAACAAAATGACTCTAAACACACTTATTTTAGTTCCGAAAGTGATAATTCACATGCAATAGTCATTTACAATCAAAAGATAAAACAATAAAAAATCACCATTACTGACATTCTGGAGAAAGTTCGACAGGTCCGGGGTCATCGTTTTTCATCAGAAAATTGATTTTTGGACTGTCCAAAAATGATTCAAAATGTCAATTGGATCGTGCCTCATGTTGAATAACCACTTTTTAAAGCCTCACAGTGACCAAAATTGCCATTTTTACATACTTTTCCTCCCACTCAAAAGCTTCTATTTTAACTGATTTCAGGCAGGAAAATGATTCTAAACATACTTATTTTAGTTCCAAAAGTGATAATTCATATGCAATAGTTATTTACAGTCAAAAGATTAAACATTAAAAAATCATCATTACTGGCCAACTGGAGAAAGTTTGACAGCTCAAGGTCAACGTTTTTCATGAGGAAATAGATTTTTGGGACTGCACAAAAAATTATTCAAAATGTCAATTGGATCATGCCTCATGTTGAATAACCACTTTTTAAAGCCTCACAGTGACCAAAATTGCCATTTTTACATACTTTTCCTCCTTCTCAGAAACTTTTATTTTGACTGATATCGGGGAGGAAAATGACTAAACACACATATTTTAGTTCCAAATGTGATAATTAACATGCAATAGTTATTTACAGTCAAAAGATTAAACATTGAAAAATCACCATTACTGACCATCTGGAGAAAGTTCGAAAGGTCCGGGGTCATCGTTTTTCATCAGAAAATTGATTTTTTTGGACTGTACAAAAAATGATTCAAAATGTCAAGTGGATCATGCCTCATGTTGAATAACCACTTTTTAAGGCCTCAGAGTGACCAAAATTGCCATTTTTATAGACTTTTCCTCCTACTCAGAAACTTCTATTTTGACTGATTTCGGGGAGGAAAATGACTCTAAACACACTTATTTTAGTTCCAAAAGTGCTAATTCACATGCAATAGTCATATACAGTCAAAAGATTAAACATTAAAAAATCACCATTACTGAACATCTGGAGAAAGTTCGACAGGTCCAGGGTCATTGTTTTTCATCAGAAAATTGATTTTTTGGACTGTACAAAAAATGATTCAAAATGTCAATTGGATCTTGCCTCATGTTGAATGACCACTTTGTAAAGCCTCACAGTGAACAAAATTGCCATTTTTACAGACTTTTCCTCCGACTCAGAAGCTTCTATTTTGACAAAGTTCGGGAAGGAAAACGACTCTAAACACACTTATTTTAGTTCCAAAAGTGATAATTTACATGCAATAATGATTTACAGTCAAAAGATTAAACATTAAAAAGTCACCATTACTCACTATCTTGAGAAAGTTTGACAGGTCTGGGGTCATCATTTTTCATCAGAAAATTAATTTTTGGACCGTACAAAAAATTATTCAAAATGTCAATTGGATCTTGCCTCATGTTGAATAACCAGTTTTTAGAGCCTCACGGAGACCAAAATTGCAATTTTTACAGACTTTTCCTCCTACTCAGAAGCTTCTATTTTGACCGACTTCGGGCAGGAAAATGACTCTAAACATCCTTATTTTAGTTCCAAAAGTGATAATTCATATGCAATAGTTATTTACAGTCAAAAGATTAAACATTAAAAAATCACCATTACTGACCATCTGGAGAAAGTTTGACAGGTCTTTGTTTTTCATCAGAAAATTGATTTTTTGGACTGTACAAAAAATGATACAAAATGTCATTTGGATCGTACCTCATGTTGAATAACCACTTTTTAAAGCCTCACAGTGACCAAAATTGCCAGTTTTACATACTTTTCCTCCCACTCAAAAGCTTCTATTTTGACTGATTTCAGGCAGGAAAATGATTCTAAACATACTTATTTTAGTTCCAAAAGTGATAATTCATATGCAATAGTTATTTACAGTCAAAAGATTAAACATTAAAAAATTACCATTACTGACCATCTGGAGAAAGTTTGACAGGTCCGGGGTCATCGTTTTTCATCAGAAAATTGATTTTTTGGACTGTACAAAAAATTATTCAAAATGTCAATTGGATCGTGCCTTATGTTGAATAACAACTTTTAAAGGCCTCACAGTGACCAAAATTGTCATTTTTATTGACTTTTCCTCCTACTCACAACTGTCTATTTTGACCGATTTCGGGCTGTAAAATGACTCTAAACACACTTATTTTAGTTCCAAAAGTGATAATTCATATGCAATAGTTATTTACAGTCAAAAGATTAAACATTACAAAATCACCATTACTGACCATCTGGAGAAAGTTTGACAGGTCCGGGGTCATGGTTTTCATCAGAAAATTGATTTCTTGGACTGTACAAAAAATGATGCAAAATGTCAATTGGATCGTGCCTCATGATGAATAACTTCTTTTTAAAACCTCACAGTGACCAAAATTGTCATTTTTATTGACTTTTCCTCCTAGTTAGTAGCATCTATTTTGACCGATTTAGGGCAGGAAAATGACTCTAAACACACTTACTTTAGTTCGAAAAGTGATAATTCACATGCAATAGTTATTTACAGTCAAAAGATTAAACATTAAAAAATCACCATTCCTGACCATCTGGAGTAAGGTTGACAGGTCCGGGGTCATGGTTTTCATCAGAAAATGGATTTTTGGACTGTACAAAAAATGATTCAAAATGTCAATTGGATCGTGCCTCATGATGAATAACTACTTTTTAAAGCCTCACAGTGACGAAAATTGCCATTTTTACATACTTTTCCTCCTACTCAGAAGCTTCTATTTTGACCGATTTCGGGCAGGAAAATGACTCTAAACATCCTTATTTTAGTTCCAAAAGTGATAATTCATATGCAATAGTTATTTACAGTCCAAAGATGAAACATTAAAAAAATCACTGGTACTGATCATCTGGAGAAAGTTTGACAGGTCTGGGGTCATCGTTTTTCATCAGAAAATTGATTTTTTGGACTGTACGAAAAAGGATTCAAAATGTTGATTGGATTGTGCCTCATTTTAAATAACCACTTTTTAAAGCCTCACAGTGTCCAAAATCACCATTTTTACATACTTTCCTCCTACTCAGAATCTTCTATTTTGACTGATATCGGGCAGGAAGATGACTATAAACACACTTATTTTAGTTCCAAAAGTGATAATTCATATGCATTCGTTATTTACAGTCAAAAGATTAAACATTAAAAAATCACCATTACTGACCATCTGGAGAAAGTTTAACAGGTCCAGTGTGATCGTTTTTCATCAGAAAATTGATTTTTTGGACTGTACAAAAAATGATTCAAAATGTCAATTGGATCATGCCTCATGTTGAATAACCACTTTTAAAGCCTCACAGTGCCCAAAATTGCCATTTTTACATACTTTTCCTCCTACTCAGAAGCTTCTATTTTGACCGACTTCGGGCAGGAAAATGACTCTAAACATCCTTATTTTAGTTCCAAAAGTGATAATTCATATGCAATAGTTATTTACAGTCAAAAGATTAAACATTAAAAAATCACCATTACTGACCATCTGGAGAAAGTTTGACAGGTCTTTGTTTTTCATCAGAAAATTGATTTTTTGGACTGTACAAAAAATGATACAAAATGTCAATTGGATCGTACCTCATGTTGAATAACCACTTTTTAAAGCCTCACAGTGACCAAAATTGCCAGTTTTACATACTTTTCCTCCCACTCAAAAGCTTCTATTATGACTGATTTCAGGCAGGAAAATGATTCTAAACATACTTATTTTAGTTCCAAAAGTGATAATTCATATGCAATAGTTATTTACAGTCAAGAGATTCAACATTAAAAAATCACCATTACTGACCATCTGGAGAAAGTTTGACAGGTCCGGGGTCATGGTTTTCATCAGAAAATTGATTTCTTGGACTGTACAAAAAATGATGCAAAATGTCAATTGGATCGTGCCTCATGTTGAATAACAACTTTTAAAGGCCTCACAGTGACCAAAATTGTCATTTTTATTGACTTTTCCTCCTACTCACAACTGTCTATTTTGACCGATTTCGGGCTGTAAAATGACTCTAAACACACTTATTTTAGTTCCAAAAGTGATAATTCATATGCAATAGTTATTTACAGTCAAAAGATTAAACATTACAAAATCACCATTACTGACCATCTGGAGAAAGTTTGACAGGTCCGGGGTCATGGTTTTCATCAGAAAATTGATTTCTTGGACTGTACAAAAATGATGCAAAATGTCAATTGGATCGTGCCTCATGTTGAATAAACACTTTTCAAAGCCTCACAGTGACCAAAATTGCCATTTTTACATACTTTTCCTCCTACTCAGAAGCTTCTATTTTGACCGATTTCAGGCAGGAAAATGACTCTAAACATACTTATTTTAGTTCCAAAAGTGATAATTCATATGCAATAATTATTTTCAGTCAAAAGATTAAACAGTAAAAAATCATCATTACTGGCCATCTGGAGAAAGTTTGCCAGGTCCGGCGTCATCGTTTTTCATCAGGAGATTGATTTTTGGACTGTACAAAAAATGATTCAAAATGTCAATTGGATCATGCCTCAAGTTGAATAACCACTTTTAAAGCCTCACAGTGACCAAAATTGCTATTTTTACAGACTTTTCCTCCTACTCAGAAGCTTCTATTTTACCAATTTTGGGCAGGAAAATGACTCTAAACACTCAATAGTTATTTACAGTCAAAAGATTAAACATTAAAAAATCACCATTACTGACCATCTGGAGAAAGTTTGACAGGTCCGGGGTCATCGTTTTTCATCAGGAAATTTGATTTTAGGACTGTACAATTTTTTTCAAAGGTCAATTAGATCGTGCCTCATATTGAATAACCTCTTTTTAAAGCCTCACAGTGACCAAAATAGCTATTTTTACAGATGTTTCCTCCTACTCAGAAGCTTCAATTATGACCGATTTCGGGCAGGAAAATTACTCTAAACTAACTTATTTTAGTTCAAAAAGTGACAATTCACATCCATTTACAGTCAAAAGATTAAACACACTTATTTTAGTTCCGAAAGTGATAATTCACATGCAATAGTCATTTACAATCAAAAGATAAAACAATAAAAATCACCATTACTGACATTCTGGAGAAAGTTCGACAGGTCCGGGTCATCGTTTTTCATCAGAAAATTGATTTTTGGACTGTCCAAAAATGATTCAAAATGTCAATTGGATCGTGCCTCATGTTGAATAACCACTTTTAAAGCCTCACAGTGACCAAAATTGCCATTTTTACATACTTTTCCTCCCACTCAAAAGCTTCTATTTTGACTGATTTCAGGCAGGAAAATGATTCTAAACATACTTATTTTAGTTCCAAAAGTGATAATTCATATGCAATAGTTATTTACAGTCAAAAGATTAAACATTAAAAAAATCACCATTCCTGACCATCTGGAGAAAGTTTGACAGGTCCGGTGTCATCGTTTTCATAATAAAATTGATTTTTGGACTGTACAAAAAATGATTCAAAATGTCAATTGGATCGTGCTTCATGTTGGATAACCTCTTTTTAAAGCCTCACAGTGACCAAAATAGCTATTTTTACACAAGTTTCCTCCTACTCAGAAGCTTCTATTTTGACCAATTTCAAGCAGGAAAATTACTCTAAACACACTTATTTTAGTTCAAAAAGTGACAATTCACATCCAACAGCCATTTACAGTCAAAAGATTAAACATTAAGCCATTTTTACAGATGTTTCCTCCTACTAATAAGCTTCTATTTTGACCGATTTTGGGCAGGAAAATGACTCTAAACACACATATTTTAGTTCAAAAAGTGACAATTCACATGCAACAGTCATTTATAGTCAAAAGATTAAACATTAAAAAATCAAATTTGATTTTTGGACTGTACAAATTTCTTTTCAAAATGTCAATTAGATCGTGCCTCATATTGAATAGCCTCTTTTTAAAGCCTCACAGTGACCAAAATTGCCATTTTTACAGACTTTTCCTCCTACTCTGAAGCTTCTATTTTGACCAATTTCGGGCAAGAAAATGACTCTAAACACACTTATTTTAGTTTCGAAAGTGATAATTCACATCCAATAGTCATTTACAGACAAAAGATAAAACAATAAAAAATCACCATTACTGACATTCTGGAGAAAGTTCAACAGGTCCGGGGTCATCGTTTTTTATCAGAAAATAGATTTTTTGGACTGTACAAAAATGATTCAAAATGTCAATTGGATCTTGCCTCATGTTGAATAACCTCTTTTAGGCATAGTGCTCATATTTGTATCAATATCTGAGTTTCAGGCCTATTGTGCTTTTGTATGTATCTTATTATGTTTATTGTGCACTTAATTGTATAAAAAGTTGAGACGGTTTTCCTGACGAAGGCTTAAACGCCGAAACGCGCGTTGTGTCCTCATCGACCGCCAGCCTTTGAAATTATTTGCCAACATATGAACTCCCTCTCCTATTTTTAATGTATTGATTTTTTTGTACAGCACTGTAGTGTATTGTTTGTAAAAAAAATGTTGTATGTGTTGTGTACATATGTGTTTGTGAAATGTAAATATTGTATTATTTGTGTGTAAAAATAATCATCGAAAATATCAAAATATCAAAAGAGAAAAAAAGAATAAGAGACATTTGAAAAATATTAGTACATAAAACAATAATAATAAAAGACAATTTTGTACCAAAAGGAATTGATTCCAGTCATATGTACATATTTATCTGATATGCACTGTTTTTGCACAGAATTAGGCCTGATGTATTTGTAATGACCAAATATTATAGATCTTGTGTTTAGCTTTTCTCTTTACCCCACAAAATAGCTATTTTTACAGATGTTTCCGCCTACTCAGAAGCTTCTATTTTGACCAATTTCAAGCAACAAAATGACTCTAAACACACTTATTTTAGTTCCGAAAGTGATAATTCACATGCAATAGTCATTTACAATCAAAAGATAAAACAATAAAAATCACCATTACTGACATTCTGGAGAAAGTTCGACAGGTCCGGGGTCATCGTTTTTCATCAGAAAATTGATTTTTGGACTGTCCAAAAATGATTCAAAATGTCAATTGGATCGTGCCTCATGTTGAATAACCACTTTTAAAGCCTCACAGTGACCAAAATTGCCATTTTTACATACTTTTCCTCCCACTCAAAAGCTTCTATTTTAACTGATTTCAGGCAGGAAAATGATTCTAAACATACTTATTTTAGTTCCAAAAGTGATAATTCATATGCAATAGTTATTTACAGTCAAAAGATTAAACATTAAAAATCATCATTACTGGCCAACTGGAGAAAGTTTGACAGCTCCAGGGTCAACGTTTTTCATGAGGAAATAGATTTTTGGGACTGCACAAAAAATTATTCAAAATGTCAATTGGATCATGCCTCATGTTGAATAACCACTTTTTAAAGCCTCACAGTGACCAAAATTGCCATTTTTACATACTTTTCCTCCTTCTCAGAAACTTTTATTTTGACTGATATCGGGAGGAAAATGACTAAACACACATATTTTAGTTCCAAATGTGATAATTAACATGCAATAGTTATTTACAGTCAAAAGATTAAACATTGAAAAATCACCATTACTGACCATCTGGAGAAAGTTCGAAAGGTCCGGGGTCATCGTTTTTCATCAGAAAATTGATTTTTTTGGACTGTACAAAAAATGATTCAAAATGTCAAGTGGATCATGCCTCATGTTGAATAACCACTTTTTAAGGCCTCAGAGTGACCAAAATTGCCATTTTTATAGACTTTTCCTCCTACTCAGAAACTTCTATTTTGACTGATTTCGGGAGGAAAATGACTCTAAACACACTTATTTTAGTTCCAAAAGTGCTAATTCACATGCAATAGTCATATACAGTCAAAAGATTAAACATTAAAAATCACCATTACTGAACATCTGGAGAAAGTTCGACAGGTCCAGGGTCATTGTTTTTCATCAGAAAATTGATTTTTGGACTGTACAAAAAATGATTCAAAATGTCAATTGGATCTTGCCTCATGTTGAATGACCACTTTGTAAAGCCTCACAGTGAACAAAATTGCCATTTTTACAGACTTTTCCTCCGACTCAGAAGCTTCTATTTTGACAAAGTTCGGGAAGGAAAACGACTCTAAACACACTTATTTTAGTTCCAAAAGTGATAATTTACATGCAATAATGATTTACAGTCAAAAGATTAAACATTAAAAAGTCACCATTACTCACTATCTTGAGAAAGTTTGACAGGTCTGGGGTCATCATTTTTCATCAGAAAATTAATTTTTTGGACCGTACAAAAAATTATTCAAAATGTCAATTGGATCTTGCCTCATGTTGAATAACCAGTTTTTAGAGCCTCACGGAGACCAAAATTGCAATTTTTACAGACTTTTCCTCCTACTCAGAAGCTTCTATTTTGACCGATTTTGGTCAGAAAAGTGACTCCAAACACACTTATTTTAGTTCCAAAAGTGCTAATTCACATGCAATAGTCATATACAGTCAAAAGATTAAACATTAAAAAATCACCATTACTGGCCAACTGGAGAAAGTTTGACAGGCCGGGGGTCATCGTTTTTCATCAAAAAATAGATTTTTTTTGGACTTTACAAAAAATGATTCAAAATGTCAATTGGATCTTGCCTCACGTTGAATAACCACTTTTTAAAGCCTCACAGTGAAGAAAACTGCCATTTTTACAGACTTTTCCTCCTATTCAGAAGCTCCTATCTTGACCAATTTCGGGCAGGAAAATGACTCTAAACACACTTATTTTAGTTCCAAAAGTGATAACTCACATGCAATAGTCATTTGCAGTCAAAGATTAAACATTCAAAAATCACCATTTCAGACCATCTGGAGAAAGTTTGACAGGTCATCGTTTTTCATCAGAATTTTTTTTGGACTGTATAAAAATGATTCAAAATGTCAATTGGATCTTGCCTCATGTTGAATAACCTCTTTTTATAGCCTCACAGTGACCAAAATAGCTATTTTTACAGATGTTTCCTCCTACTCAGACCATCTGGCTAAACTTCAACAGGTCGTCGTTTTTATCAGGAAATTTGATTTTTGGACTGTACAATTTTTTTCAAAATGTCAATTAGAACGCGCCTTATATTGAATAACATCTTTTTAAAGCCTCACAGTGACCAAAATTGCCATTTTTAAATACTTTTCCACCTACTCTGAAGCTTCTATTTTGACCAATTTCGGGCAAGAAAATGACTCTAAACACACTTATTTAAATTCTGAAAGTGATAATTCACATGCAATAGTCATTTACAGTCAAAAGATTAAACAATAAAAAATCACCATTACTGACAATCTGGGAACGTTAGACAGGTCCGGGGTCATCGTTTTCATCAGAAAATTGATTTTGGACTGTACAAAAATGATTCAAAATGTAAATTGTATCTTGCCTCATGTTGAATAACCAATTTTTAAACCCTCACAGTGACCAAAATTGCAATTTTTACAGACTTTTCCTCCTACTCAGAAGCTTCTATTTGACAAAATGTTGGGCAGGAAAACGACCATAAACACACTTATTTTAGTTCCAAAAGTGATAATTTACATGCAATAGTGATTTACAGTCAAAAGATTAAACATTAAAAAGTCACCATTACTCACAATCTTGAGAAAGTTTGACAGGCTGGGGGTCATCGTTTTTCATCAAAAAATAGATTTTTTGGACTGTACAATTTATTTTTCAAGATGTCAATTAGATCGGTTCTCATATCGAATAACCTCTTTTTAAAGCCTCACAGTGACCAACATTGCCATTTTTACAGATGTTTCCTCCTACTCAGAAGCTTCTATTTTGACCGATTTTGGGCAGGAAAATGACTCTAAACACACTTATTTTAGTTCAAAAAGTGATAATTCACATCCAACAGTCATTTACAGTCAAAAGATTAAACATTAAAAAATCACCATTACTGGCCATCTGGAGAAAGTGCGACAGGCTGGGGATCATCGTTTTTCATCAAAAAATAGATTTTTGGGGACTTTACAAAAAATGGTTCAAAATGTCAATTGGTTCATGCCTCATGTTGGATAACCTCTTTTTAACGCCTCACAGTGACCAAATTTGCCATTTTTACAGATGTTTCCTCCTACTCAGAAGCTTCTATTTTGACCGATTTCGGGCAGGAAAATTACTCTAAACACACTTATTTTTGTTCAAAAAGTGACAATTCACATCCAACAGTTATTTACAGTCAAAAGATTAAACATTAAGCCATTTTTACAGATGTTTCCTCCTACTAATAAGCTTCTATTTTGACCGATTTTGGGCAGGAAAATGACTCTAAACACACATATTTTAGTTCCGAAAGTGATAATTCACATGCAATAGTCATTTACAGTCAAAAGATTAAACATTAAAAAATCACCATTACTGACTATCTGGAGAAAGTTCGACAGGCTGGGGGTCATCGTTTTTCATCAGAAAATAGATTTTTTGGGACATTACAAAAAATGATTCATATTGTCAATTGGATCTTGCCTCATGTTGGATAACCTCTTTTTAAAGCCTCACAGTGACCAAAATAACTATTTTTACAGATGTTTCCTCCTATTCGAAGCTTCTATTTTGACCGATTTCTGGCAGGAAAATGACTCTAAACACAGTTATTTTAGCTCAAAAAGTGAGAATTCACTTCCAACTGTCATTTACAGTCAAAAGATTAAACATTAAAAAATCACCATTAATGACCATCTGAAGAAGGTTCGACAGGCCGGGGGTCATCGTTTTTCATCAGAAAATAGATTTTTTGGGACTTTACAAAAAATTATTCAAAATGTCAATTAGATCTTGCCTCATGTTGAATAACCTCATTTAAAGCCTCACAGTGAACAAAATTGCCATTTTTATAGACTTTTCCTCCTACTCAGAAGCTTCTATCTTGACCATTTTCGGGCAGGAAAATGACTCTAAACACACTTATTTTTAGTTCAAAAAGTGACAATTCACATCCATTTACAGTCAAAAGATTAAACATTAAGCCATTTTTACAGATGTTTCCTCCCTCCTAATAAGCTTCTATTTTGACCAATTTCGGGCAGGAAAATGACTCTAAACACACATATTTTAGTTCAAAAAGTGACAATTCACATGTAACAGTCATTTATAGTCAAAAGATTAAACAATAAAAATCACCATTACTGACCATCTGGAGAAAGTTCGACAGGTCCGGGGTCATCGTTTTTCATCAGGAAATTTGATTTTAGGACTGTACAATTTTTTTTCAAAATGTCACTTAGATCGTGCCTCATATTGAATAACCTCTTTTTAAAGCCTCACAGTGACCAAAATAGCTATTTTTACAGATGTTTCCTCCTACTGAGAAGCTTCTATTATGACCGATTTCGGGCAGGAAAATTACTCTAAACTAACTTATTTTAGTTCAAAAAGTGACAATTCACATCCATTTACAGTCAAAAGATTAAACATTAAGCCATTTTTACAGATGTTTCCTCCTTCTAATAAGCTTCTATTTTGACCAATTTCGGGCAGGAAAATGACTCTAAACACACATATTTTAGTTCAAAAAGTGACAATTCACATGTAACAGTCATTTATAGTCAAAAGATTAAACAATAAAAAATCACCATTACTGACCATCTGGAGAAAGTTCGACAGGTCCGGGGTCATCGTTTTTCATCAGGAAATTTGATTTTAGGACTGTACAATTTTTTTTTCAAAATGTCACTTAGATCGTGCCTCATATTGAATAACCTCTTTTTAAAGCCTCACAGTGACCAAAATTGCCATTTTTACAGACTTTTCCTCCTACTCAGAAGCTTCTATTTTGACCGATTTCGGGCAGGAAAATGACTCTAAACACACTTAATAAAGTTCAAAAAGTGACAATTCACATCCAACAGTCATTCACAGTCAAAAGATGAAACATTAAAAAATCACCATTACTGACCATCTGGAGAAAGTTCAACAGGTCGAGTGTCATTGCTTTTCATCAGAAAATTGATTTTTTGGACTGTACAAAAAATTATTCAAAATGTCAATTGGATCGTACCTCACGTTGAATAACCTCTTTTTAAAGCCTCACACTGACCAAAATAGCTATTTTTACAGATGTTTCCTCCTACTCAGAAGCTTCTATTTTGACCGATTTCGGGCAGGAAAATTACACTAAACACACTTATTTTTGTTCAAAAAGTGACAATTCACATCCAACAGTCATTTACAGTCAAAAGATTAAACATTAAGCCATTTTTACAGATGTTTCCTCCTACTAATAAGCTTCTATTTTGACCGATTTCGGACAGGAAAATGACTCTAAACACACTTAATAAAGTTCAAAAAGTGACAATTCACATCCAACAGTCATTTACAGTCAAAAGATGAAACATTAAAAAATCACCATTACTGACCATCTGGAGAAAGTTCAACAGGTCAAGTGTCATCGTTTTTCATCAGAAAGTTTTTTTTGGACTATACAAAAAATGATTCAAAATGTCAATTGGATCGTGCCTCATGTTGGATAACCTCTTTTTAAAGCCTCACAGTGACCAAAATAGCTATTTTTACACAAGTTTCCTCCTACTCAGAAGCTTCTATTATGACCGATTACAAGCAGCAAAATTACTCTAAACACACTTATTTTAGTTCAAAAAGTGACAATTCACATCCAACAGTCATTTACAGTCAAAAGATTAAACATTAAGCAATTTTTACAGATGTTTCCTCCTACTAATAAGCTTCTATTTTGAGCGATTTTGGGCAGGAAAATGACTCTAAACACACATATTTTAGTTCAAAAAGTGACAATTCACATTCAACAGTCATTTATAGTCAAAAGATTAAACATTAAAAAATCAAATTAGATTTTTTGGACTGTACAAATTTCTTTTCAAAATGTCAATTAGATCGTGCCTCATATTGAATAACCTCTTTTTAAAGCCTCACAGTGACCAAAATTGCCATTTTTACTGACTTTTCCTCCTACTCTGAAACTTCTTTTTTGACCGATTTTGGACAGGAAAATGACTCTAAACACACTTATTTTAGTTCAAAAAGTGACAATTCACATGCAACAGTCATTTATAGTCAAAAGATTAAACATTAAAAAATCAAATTTGATTTTTGGACTATACAAATTTCTTTTCAAAATGTCAATTAGATCGTGCCTCATATTGAATAACCTCTTTTAAAGCCTCACAGTGACCAAAATTGCCATTTTTACAGACTTTTCCTCCTACTCTGAAGCTTCTTTTTGACCGATTTTGGTCAGAAAAATACTCCAAACACACTTATTTTAGTTAAAAAAGTGATAATACACATCCAACAGTCAATTACAGTCAAAAGATTAAACATTAAAAAATCACAATTTTTGAACATCTGGAGAAAGTTTGACAGGTCTGGGGTCATCATTTTTCATCAAAAATAGATTTTTCGACTGTACAATTTTTTTCAAGATGTCAATTACATCGTGCCTCATATCGAATAACCTCTTTTTAAAGCTTCACAGTGACCAAAATTGCCATTTTTACAGATGTTTCCTCCTACACAGAAGCTTCTATTTTGACCGATTTTGGGCAGGAAAATGACTCTAAACACACTTATTTTAGTTCAAAGAGTGAGAATTCACATCCAACAGTCATTTACAGTCAAAAGATTAAACATTAAAAATCACCATTACTGGCCATCTGGAGAAGGTGCGACAGGCCGGGGGTCATCGTTTTTCATCAAAAAATAGATTTTGTTTTGACTTTACAAAAAATGATTCAAAATGTCAATTGGATCTTGCCTCACGTTGAATAACCACTTTTTAAAGCCTCACAGTGAACAAAACTGCCATTTTTACAGACTTTTCCTCCTATTCAGAAGCTCCTATCTTGACCAATTTGGGTAGGAAAATGACTCTAAACACACTTATTTTAGTTCCAAAAGTGATAACTCACATGCAATAGTCATTTGCAGTCAAAACATTAAACATTCAAAAATCACCATTTCAGACCATCTGGAGAAAGTTTGACAGGTCATCGTTTTTCATCAGAATTTTTTTTGGACTGTATAAAAATGATTCAAAATGTCAATTGGATCGTGCCTCATGTTGGATAACCTCTTTTTAAAGCCTCACAGTGACCAAAATAGCTATTTTTACACAAGTTTCCTCCTACTCAGAAGCTTCTATTTTGACCGATTTCAAGCAGCAAAATTACTCTAAACACACTTATTTTAGTTCAAAAAGTGACAATTCACATCCAACAGTCATTTACAGTCAAAAGATTAAACATTAAGCAATTTTCACAGATGTTTCCTCCTACTAATAAGCTTCTATTTTGACCGATTTTGGGCAGGAAAATGACTCTAAACACACATATTTTAGTTCAAAAGTGACAATTCAGATGCAACAGTCATTTATAGTCAAAAGATTACACATTAAAAAATCACCATTACTGACCATCTGGATAAAGTTCAACAGGTCCGGGGTCATACGTTTTCATCAGGAAATTTGATTTTTTTGGACTGTACAAATTTCTTTTCAAAATGTCAATTAGATCATGCCTCATATTGAATAACCTTTTTAAAGCCTCACAGTGACCAAAATTGCCATTTTTACAGACTTTTCCTCCTACTCAGAAGCTTCTATCTTGACCAATTTCGGGCAGGAAAATGACTCTAAACACACTTATTTTAGTTCCAAAAGTGATAACTCACATGCAATAGTCATTTACAGTCAAAAGATTAAACATTCAAAATCACCATTTCAGACCATCTGGAGAAAGTTCGACAGGCCAGGGGTCATTGTTTTCATCAGAATATTTTTGGGGGACTGTACAAAAAATGATTCAAAATGTTAATTGGATCGTGCTTCATGTTGGATAACCTCTTTTAAAGCCTCACAGTGACCAAAATAGCTATTTTTACACAAAGTTTCCTCCTACTCAGAAGCTTCTATTTTGACCAATTTCAAGCAGGAAAATTACTCTAAACACACTTATTTTAGTTCAAAAAGTGACAATTCACATCCAACAGCCATTTACAGTCAAAAGATTAAACATTAAGCCATTTTTTACAGATGTTTCCTCCTACTAATAAGCTTCTATTTTGACCGATTTTGGGCAGGAAAATGACTCTAAACACACATATTTTAGTTCAAAAAGTGACAATTCACATGCAACAGTCATTTATAGTCAAAAGATTAAACATTAAAAAATCAAATTTGATTTTTGGACTGTACAAATTTCTTTTCAAAATGTCAATTAGATCGTGCCTCATATTGAATAACCTCTTTTAAAGCCTCACAGTGACCAAAATTGCCATTTTTACAGACTTTTCCTCCTACTCTGAAGCTTCTTTTTGACCGATTTTGGGCAGGAAAATGACTCTAAACACACTTATTTTAGTTCAAAAGTGACAATTCACATGCAACAGTCATTTATAGTCAAAAGATTAAACATTAAAAAATCAAATTTGATTTTTGGACTGTACAAATTTCTTTTCAAAATGTCAATTAGATCGTGCCTCATATTGAATAACCTCTTTTTAAAGCCTCACAGTGACCAAAATTGCCATTTTTACAGACTTTTCCTCCTACTCTGAAGCTTCTTTTTTGACCGATTTTGGTCAGAAAAATGACTCTAAACACACTTATTTTAGTTCCAAAAGTGATAACTCACATGCAATAGTCATTTGCAGTCAAAACATTAAACATTCAAAAATCACCATTTCAGACCATCTGGAGAAAGTTTGACAGGTCATCGTTTTCATCAGAATTTTTTTGGACTGTATAAAAATGATTCAAAATGTCAATTGGATCTTGCCTCATGTTGAATAACCTCTTTTTATAGCCTCACAGTGACCAAAATAGCTATTTTTACAGATGTTTCCTCCTACTCAGACCATCTGGCTAAACTTCAACAGGTCATCGTTTTTATCAGGAAATTTGATTTTTGGACTGTACAATTTTTTTTCAAAATGTCAATTAGAACGTGCCTTATATTGAATAACATCTTTTAAAGCCTCACAGTGACCAAAATTGCCATTTTTAAATACTTTTCCACCTACTCTGAAGCTTCTATTTTGACCAATTTCGAGCAAGAAAATGACTCTAAACACACTTATTTTAATTCCGAAAATGATAATTCACATGCAATAGTCATTTACAGTCAAAAGATAAAACAATAAAAAATCACCATTACTGACATTCTGGAGAAAGTTCGACAGGTCCGGGGTCATCGTTTTTCATCAGAAAATTGATTTTTTTGGGACTTTACAAAAAATGATTCAAAATGTAAATTGGTTCATGCCTCATGTTGGATAACCTCTTTTTAAAGCCTCACAGTGACCAAATTTGCCATTTTTACAGACTTTTCCTCCTACTCAGAAGCTTCTATTTTGACCGATTTCGGGCAGGAAAATGACTCTAAACAAACTTAATAAAGTTAAAAAGTGACAATTCACATCCAACAGTCATTTACAGTCAAAAGATGAAACATTAAAAAATCACCATTACTGACCATCTGGAGAAAGTTCAACAGGTCGAGTGTCATTGCTTTTCATCAGAAAATTGATTTTGGACTGTACAAAAATTATGCAAAATGTCAATTGGATCGTGCCTCACGTTGAATAACCCTCTTTTAAAGCCTCACACTGACCAAAATAGCTATTTTTACAGATGTTTCCTCCTACTCAGAAGCTTCTATTTTGACCGATTTCGGGCAGGAAAATTACACTAAACACACTTATTTTTGTTCAAAAGTGACAATTCACATCCAACAGTCATTTACAGTCAAAGATTAAACATTAAGCCATTTTTACAGATGTTTCCTCCTACTAATAAGCTTCTATTTTGACCAATTTCGAGCAGAAAAATTACTCTAAACACACTTATTTTAGTTCCAAAAGTGATAACTCACATGCAATAGACATTTACAGTCAAAAGATTAAACATTCAAAAATCACCATTTCAGATAATCTGGAAAAAGTTTGACAGGTCCGGGGTCATCGTTTTTCATCAGAAAGTTTTTTTTTGGACTATACAAAAAATGATTCAAAATGTCAATTGGATCGTGCCTCATGTTGGATAACCTCTTTTTAAAGCCTCACAGTGACCAAAATAGCTATTTTTACACAAGTTTCCTCCTACTCAGAAGCTTCTATTTTGACCGATTTCAAGCAGCAAAGTTACTCTAAACACACTTATTTTAGTTCAAAAAGTGACAATTCACATCCAACAGTCATTTACAGACAAAAGATTAAACATTAAGCAATTTTCACAGATGTTTCCTCCTACTAATAAGCTTCTATTTTGACCGATTTTGGGCAGGAAAAGGACTCTAAACACACATATTTTAGTTCAAAAAGTGACAATTCAGATGCAACAGTCATTTATAGTCAAAAGATTACACATTAAAAATCACCATTACTGACCATCTGGATAAAGTTCAACAGGTCCGGGGTCATCGTTTTCATCAGGAAATTTGATTTTTTGGACTGTAGAAATTTCTTTTCAAAATGTCAATTAGATCATGCCTCATATTGAATAACCTCTTTTAAAGCCTCACAGTGACCAAAATTGCCATTTTTACAGACTTTTCCTCCTACTCAGAAGCTTCTATCTTGACCAATTTCGGGCAGGAAAATGACTCTAAACACACTTATTTTAGTTCCAAAAGTGATAACTCACATGCAATAGTCATTTACAGTCAAAAGATTAAACATTCAAATATCACCATTTCAGACCATCTGGAGAAAGTTCGACAGGCCGGGCGGGGGTCATCGTTTTTCATCAGAATATTTTTGGGGGGACTGTACAAAAAATGATTCAAAATGTCAATTGGATCGTGCTTCATGTTGGATAACCTCTTTTTAAAGCCTCACAGTGACCAAAATAGCTATTTTTACACAAGTTTCCTCCTACTCAGAAGCTTCTATTTTGACCAATTTCAAGCAGGAAAATTACTCTAAACACACTTATTTTAGTTCAAAAAGTGATAATTCACATCCAACAGTCATTTACAGTCAAAAGATTAAACATTAAGCCATTTTTACAGATGTTTCCTCCTACTAATAAGCTTCTATTTTGACCGATTTTGGGCAGGAAAATGACTCTAAACACACATATTTAGGTTCAAAAAGTGACAATTCACATGCAACAGTCATTTATAGTCAAAAGATTAAACATTAAAAAATCAAATTTGATTTTTTGGACTGTACAAATTTCTTTTCAAAATGTCAATTAGATCATGCCTCATATTGAATAACCTCTTTTTAAAGCCTCACAGTGACTAAAATTGCCATTTTTACAGACTTTTCCTCCTACTCTGAAGCTTCTTTTTGACCGAGTTTGGGCAGGAAAATGACTCTAAACACACTTTATTTTAGTTCAAAAAGTGACAATTCACATGCAACAGTCATTTATAGTCAAAAGATTAAACATTAAAAAATCAAATTTGATTTTTGGACTGTACAAATTTCTTTTCAAAATGTCAATTAGATCGTGCCTCATATTGAATAACCTCTTTTTAAAGCCTCACAGTGACCAAAATTGCCATTTTTACAGACTTTTCCTCCTACTCTGAAGCTTCTTTTTTGACCGATTTTGGTCAGAAAAATACTCCAAACACACTTATTTTAGTTAAAAAAGTGATAATACACATCCAACAGTCATTTACAGTCAAAAGATTAAACATTAAAAAATCACAATTTTTGAACATCTGGAGAAAGTTCGACAGGTCTGGGGTCATCATTTTTCATCAAAAAATAGATTTTTTTGACTGTACAATTTTTTTTTCAAGATGTCAATTACATCGTGCCTCATATCGAATAACCTCTTTTTAAAGCCTCACAGTGACCAAAATTGCCATTTTTACAGATGTTTCCTCCTACACAGAAGCTTCTATTTTGACCGATTTTGGGCAGGAAAATGACTCTAAACACACTTATTTTACTTCAAAGAGTGAGAATTCACATCCAACAGTCATTTACAGTCAAAAGATTAAACATTAAAAATCACCATTACTGGCCATCTGGAGAAGGTGCGACAGGCCGGGGTCATCAGTTTTCATCAAAAAATAGATTTTGTTTTGACTTTACAAAAAATGATTCAAAATGTCAATTGGATCTTGCCTCACGTTGAATAACCACTTTTTAAAGCCTCACAGTGAACAAAACTGCCATTTTTACAGACTTTTCCTCCTATTCAGAAGCTCCTATCTTGACCAATTTGGGCAGGAAAATGACTCTAAACACACTTATTTTAGTTCCAAAAGTGATAACTCACATGCAATAGTCATTTGCAGTCAAAACATTAAACATTCAAAAATCACCATTTCAGACCATCTGGAGAAAGTTTGACAGGTCATCGTTTTTCATCAGAATTTTTTTTTGGACTGTATAAAAATGATTCAAAATGTCAATTGGATCTTGCCTCATGTTGAATAACCTCTTTTTATAGCCTCACAGTGACCAAAATAGCTATTTTTACAGATGTTTCCTCCTACTCAGACCATCTGGCTAAACTTCAACAGGTCATCGTTTTTATCAGGAAATTTGATTTTTGGACTGTACAATTTTTTTCAAAATGTCAATTAGAACGCGCCTTATATTGAATAACATCTTTTTAAAGCCTCACAGTGACCAAAATTGCCATTTTTAAATACTTTTCCACCTACTCTGAAGCTTCTATTTTGACCAATTTCGGGCAAGAAAATGACTCTAAACACACTTAATAAAGTTAAAAAGTGACAATTCACATCCAACAGTCATTTACAGTCAAAAGATGAAACATTAAAAATCACCATTACTGACCATCTGGAGAAAGTTCAACAGGTCGAGTGTCATTGCTTTTCATCAGAAAATTGATTTTTGGACTGTACAAAAAATTATGCAAAATGTCAATTGGATCGTGCCTCACGTTGAATAACCTCTTTTTAAAGCCTCACACTGACCAAAATAGCTATTTTTACAGATGTTTCCTCCTACTCAGAAGCTTCTATTTTGACCGATTTCGGGCAGGAAAATTACACTAAACACACTTATTTTTGTTCAAAAGTGACAATTCACATCCAACAGTCATTTACAGTCAAAAGATTAAACATTAATCCATTTTTACAGATGTTTCCTCCTACTAATAAGCTTCTATTTTGACCGATTTCGAGCAGAAAAATGACTCTAAACACACTTATTTTAGTTCCAAAAGTGATAACTCACATGCAATAGACATTTACAGTCAAAAGATTAAACATTCAAAAATCACCATTTCAGATAATCTGGAAAAGGTTTGACAGGTCCGGGGTCATCGTTTTTCATCAGAAAGTTTTTTTTTGGACTATACAAAAAATGATTCAAAATGTCAATTGGATCGTGCCTCATGTTGGATAACCTCTTTTTAAAGCCTCACAGTGACCAAAATAGCTATTTTTACACAAGTTTCCTCCTACTCAGAAGCTTCTATTTTGACCGATTTCAAGCAGCAAAATTACTCTAAACACACTTATTTTAGTTCAAAAGTGACAATTCACATCCAACAGTCATTTACAGTCCAAAGATTAAACATTAAGCAATTTTCACAGATGTTTCCTCCTACTAATAAGCTTCTATTTTGACCGATTTTGGGCAGGAAAATGACTCTAAACACACATATTTTAGTTCAAAAAGTGACAATTCAGATGCAACAGTCATTTATAGTCAAAAGATTACACATTAAAAAATCACCATTACTGACCATCTGGATAAAGTTCAACAGGTCCGGGGTCATCGTTTTTCATCAGGAAATTTGATTTTTTTGGACTGTAGAAATTTCTTTTCAAAATGTCAATTAGATCATGCCTCATATTGAATAACCTCTTTTTAAAGCCTCACAGTGACCAAAATTGCCATTTTTACAGACTTTTCCTCCTACTCAGAAGCTTCTATCTTGACCAATTTCAGGCAGGAAAATGACTCTAAACACACTTATTTTAGTTCCAAAAGTGATAACTCACATGCAATAGTCATTTACAGTCAAAAGATTAAACATTCAAATATCACCATTTCAGACCATCTGGAGAAAGTTCGACAGGCCGGGCGGGGGTCATCGTTTTTCATCAGAATATTTTTGGGGGGACTGTACAAAAAATGATTCAAAATGTCAATTGGATCGTGCTTCATGTTGGATAACCTCTTTTTAAAGCCTCACAGTGACCAAAATAGCTATTTTTACACAAGTTTCCTCCTACTCAGAAGCTTCTATTTTGACCAATTTCAAGCAGGAAAATTACTCTAAACACACTTATTTTAGTTCAAAAAGTGATAATTCACATCCAACAGTCATTTACAGTCAAAAGATTAAACATTAAGCCATTTTTACAGATGTTTCCTCCTACTAATAAGCTTCTATTTTGACCGATTTTGGGCAGGAAAATGACTCTAAACACACATATTTAGGTTCAAAAAGTGACAATTCACATGCAACAGTCATTTATAGTCAAAAGATTAAACATTAAAAAATCAAATTTGATTTTTTGGACTGTACAAATTTCTTTTCAAAATGTCAATTAGATCATGCCTCATATTGAATAACCTCTTTTTAAAGCCTCACAGTGACCAAAATTGCCATTTTTACAGACTTTTCCTCCTACTCTGAAGCTTCTTTTTTGACCGATTTTGGGCAGGAAAATGACTTTAAACACACTTATTTTAGTTCAAAAAGTGACAATTCACATGCAACAGTCATTTATAGTCAAAAGATTAAACATTAAAAAATCAAATTTGATTTTTTGGACTGTACAAATTTCTTTTCAAAATGTCAATTAGATCGTGCCTCATATTGAATAACCTCTTTTTAAAGCCTCACAGTGACCAAAATTGCCATTTTTACAGACTTTTCCTCCTACTCTGAAGCTTCTATTTTGACCAATTTCGGGCAAGAAAATGACTCTAAACACACTTATTTTAGTTCGAAAGTGATAATTCACATGCAATAGTCATTTACAGACAAAAGATAAAACAATAAAAAATCACCATTACTGGCCATCTGGAGAAAGTGCGACAGGCCGGGGGTCATCGTTTTTCATCAAAAAATACATTTTTTTGGGACTTTACAAAAAATGATTCAAAATGTCAATTGGATCTTGCCTCACGTTGAATAACCACTTTTTAAAGCCTCACAGTGAACAAAACTGCCATTTTTACAGACTTTTCCTCCTATTCAGAAGCTCCTATCTTGACCAATTTCGGGCAGGAAAATGACTCTAAACACACTTATTTTAGTTCCAAAGTGATAACTCACATGCAATAGTCATTTGCAGTCAAAAGATTAAACATTCAAAATCACCATTTCAGACCATCTGGAGAAAGTTTGACAGGTCATCGTTTTTCATCAGAATTTATTTTTTGGACTGTATAAAAATGATTCAAAATGTCAATTGGATCTTGCCTCATGTTGAATAACCTCTTTTTATAGCCTCACAGTGACCAAAATAGCTATTTTTACAGATGTTTCCTCCTACTCAAACCATCTGGCTAAACTTCAACAGGTCATCGTTTTTATCAGGAAATTTGATTTTTTGTACTGTACAATTTTTTTTTCAAAATGTCAATTAGAACGCGCCTTATATTGAATAACATCTTTTTAAAGCCTCACAGTGACCAAAATTGCCATTTTTAAATACTTTTCCACCTACTCTGAAGCTTCTATTTTGACCAATTTCGGGCAAGAAAATGACTCTAAACACACTTATTTTAATTCTGAAAGTGATAATTCACATGCAATAGTCATTTACAGTCAAAAGATTAAACAATAAAAAATCACCATTACTGACAATCTGGGAACGTTAGACACGTCCGGGGTCATCGTTTTTCTTCAGAAAATTGATTTTTGGACTGTACAAAAATGATTCAAAATGTCAATTGTATCTTGCCTCATGTTGAATAACTAATTTTTAAACCCTCACAGTGACCAAAATTGCCATTTTTACAGACTTTTCCTCCTACTCAGAAGCTTCTATTTGACAAAATGTCGGGCAGGAAAACGACTATAAACACACTTTTTTTAGTTCCAAAAGTGATAATTTACATGCAATAGTGATTTACAGTCAAAAGATTAAACATTAAAAAGTCACCATTACTCACAATCTTGAGAAAGTTTGACAGGCTGGGGGTCATCGTTTTCATCAAAAATAGATTTTTGGACTGTATAATTTTTTTCAAGATGTCAATTAGATCGGTTCTCATATCGAATAACCTCTTTTTAAAGCCTCACAGTGACCAACATTGCCATTTTTACAGATGTTTCCTCCTACTCAGAAGCTTCTATTTTGACCGATTTTGGGCAGGAAAATGACTCTAAACACACTTATTTTAGTTCAAAAGTGAGAATTCACATCCAACAGTCATTTACAGTCAAAAGATTAAACATTAAAAAATCACCATTACTGGCCATCTGGAGAAAGTGTGACAGGCTGGGGATCATCGTTTTTCATAAAAAAATAGATTTTTTGGGACTTTACAAAAAATGGTTCAAAATGTCAATTGGTTCATGCCTCATGTTGGATAACCTCTTTTTAAAGCCTCACAGTGACCAAATTTGCCATTTTTACAGATGTTTCCTCCTACTCAGAAGCTTCTATTTTGACCGATTTCGGGCAGGAAAATTACTCTAAACACACTTATTTTTGTTCAAAAGTGACAATTCACATCCAACAGTTATTTACAGTCAAAAGATTAAACATTAAGCCATTTTTACAGATGTTTCCTCCTACTAATAAGCTTCTATTTTGACCGATTTTGGGCAGGAAAATGACTCTAAACACACATATTTTAGTTCCGAAAGTGATAATTCACATGCAATAGTCATTTACAGTCAAAAGATTAAACATTAAAAAATCACCATTACTGACTATCTGGAGAAAGTTCAGACAGGCTGGGGTCATCGTTTTCATCAGAAAATAGATTTTTGGGACATTACAAAAATGATTCATATTGTCAATTGGATCTTGCCTCATGTTGGATAACCTCTTTTAAAGCCTCACAGTGACCAAAATAACTATTTTTACAGATGTTTCCTCCTATTCGAAGCTTCTATTTTGACCGATTTCTGGCAGGAAAATGACTCTAAACACAGTTATTTTAGCTCAAAAGTGAGAATTCACTTCCAACTGTCATTTACAGTCAAAAGATTAAACATTAAAAATCACCATTAATGACCATCTGAAGAAGGTTCGACAAGCCGGGGTCATCGTTTTTCATCAGAAAATAGATTTTTGGGACTTTACAAAAAATGATTCAAAATGTCAATTAGATCTTGCCTCATGTTGAATAACCTCATTTAAAACCTCACAGTGAACAAAATTGCCATTTTTATAGACTTTTCCTCCTACTCAGAAGCTTCTATCTTGACCAATTTTGGGCAGGAAAATGACTCTAAACACACTTATTTTAGTTCAAAAAGTGACAATTCACATGCAACAGTCATTTACAGTCAAAAGATTAAACATTAAAAAATCACCATTACTGACCATCTGGATAAAGTTCAACAGGTCCGGGGTCATCGTTTTTCATCAGGAAATTTGATTTTAGGACTGTACAATTTTTTTTTCAAAATGTCAATTAGATCGTGCCTCATATTGAATAAGCTCTTTTTAAAGCCTCACAGTGACCAAAATAGCTATTTTTACAGATGTTTCCTCCTACTCAGAAGCTTCTATTATGACCGATTTCGGGCAGGAAAATTACTCTAAACTAACTTATTTTAGTTCAAAAAGTGACAATTCACATCCATTTACAGTCAAAAGATTAAACATTAAGCCATTTTTACAGATGTTTCCTCCTCCTAATAAGCTTCTATTTTGACCGATTTCGGGCAGGAAAATGACTCTAAACACACTTAATAAAGTTCAAAAAGTGACAATTCACATCCAACAGTCATTTACAGTCAAAGAGATGAAACATTAAAAATCACCATTACTGACCATCTGGAGAAAGTTCAACAGGTCGAGTGTCATTGCTTTTCATCAGAAAATTGATTTTTGGACTGTACAAAAATTATTCAAAATGTCAATTGGATCGTACCTCACGTTGAATAACCTCTTTTAAAGCCTCACACTGACCAAAATAGCTATTTTTACAGATGTTTCCTCCTACTCAGAAGCTTCTATTTTGACCGATTTCGGGCAGGGAAAATTACACTAAACACACTTATTTTTGTTCAAAAAGTGACAATTCACATCCAACAGTCATTTACAGTCAAAAGATTAAACATTAAGCCATTTTTACAGATGTTTCCTCCTACTAATAAGCTTCTATTTTGACCGATTTCGTGCAGGAAAATGACTCTAAACACACTTAATAAAGTTCAAAAAGTGACAATTCACATCCAACAGTCATTTACAGTCAAAAGATGAAACATTAAAAAATCACCATTACTGACCATCTGGAGAAAGTTCAACAGGTCGAGTGTCATCGTTTTTCATCAGAAAGTTTTTTTTGGACTATACAAAAAATGATTCAAAATGTCAATTGGATCGTGCCTCATGTTGGATAACCTCTTTTTAAAGCCTCACAGTGACCAAAATAGCTATTTTTACACAAGTTTCCTCCTACTCAGAAGCTTCTATTTTGACCGATTTCAAGCAGCAAAATTACTCTAAACACACTTATTTTAGTTCAAAAAGTGACAATTCACATCCAACAGTCATTTACAGTCAAAAGATTAAACATTAAGCAATTTTTACAGATGTTTCCTCCTACTAATAAGCTTCTATTTTGACCGATTTTGGGCAGGAAAATGACTCTAAACACACATATTTTAGTTCAAAAAGTGACAATTCACATGCAACAGTCATTTATAGTCAAAAGATTAAACATTAAAAAATCAAATTTGATTTTTTGGACTGTACAAATTTCTTTTCAAAATGTAAATTAGATCATGCCTCATATTGAATAACCTCTTTTTAAAGCCTCACAGTGACCAAAATTGCCATTTTTAAAGACTTTTTCTCCTACTCAGAAGCTTCTATTTTGACCGGTTTTTGGGCAGGAAAATGACTCTAAACACACTTATTTTAGTTCAAAAGTGACAATTCACATCCAACAGTCATTTACAGTCAAAAGATTAAACTTTAAGCCATTTTTACAGATGTTGCCTCCTACTAATATGCTTCTATTTTGACCGATTCTGGTCAGAAAAATGACTCCAAACACACTTATTTTGTTCAAAAAGTGATAATACACATCCAACAGTCATTTACAGTCAAAAGATTAAACATTAAAAAATCACCATTTTTGAACATCTGGAGAAAGTTCGACAGGTCTGGGGTCATCATTTTTCATCAAAAAATAGATTTTTTCGACTGTACAATTTTTTTTTCAAGATGTCAATTACATCGTGCCTCATATCGAATAACCTCTTTTTAAAGCCTCACAGTGACCAAAATTGCCATTTTTGCAGATGTATCCTCCTACACAGAAGCTTCTATTTTGACCGATTTTGGGCAGGAAAATGACTCTAAACACACTTATTTTAGTTCAAAGAGTGAGAATTCACATCCAACAGTCATTTACAGTCAAAAGATTAAACATTAAAAAATCACCATTACTGGCCATCTGGAGAAGGTGCGACAGGTCGGGAGTCATCGTTTTTCATCAAAAAATAGATTTTTTTTTACTTTACAAAAATGATTCAAAATGTCAATTGGATCTTGCCTCACGTTGAATAACCACTTTTAAAGCCTCACAGTGAACAAAACTACCATTTTTACAGACTTTTCCTCCTATTCAGAAGCTCCTATCTTGACCAATTGGGCAGGAAAATGACTCTAAACACACTTATTTTAGTTCCAAAAGTGATAACTCACATGCAATAGTCATTTGCAGTCAAAATATTAAACATTCAAAAATCACCATTTCAGACCATCTGGAGAAAGTTTGACAGGTCATCGTTTTTCATCAGAATTTTTTTTTGGACTGTATAAAAATGATTCAAAATGTCAATTGGATCTTGCCTCATGTTGAATAACCTCTTTTATAGCCTCACAGTGACCAAAATAGCTATTTTTACAGATGTTTCCTCCTACTCAAACCATCTGGCTAAACTTCAACAGGTCATCGTTTTTATCAGGAAATTTGATTTTTGTACTGTACAATTTTTTTCAAAATGTCAATTAGAACGCGCCTTATATTGAATAACATCTTTTTAAAGCCTCACAGTGACCAAAATTGCCATTTTTAAATACTTTTCCACCTACTCTGAAGCTTCTATTTTGACCAATTTCGGGCAAGAAAATGACTCTAAACACACTTATTTTAATTCCGAAAATGATCATTCACATGCAATAGTCATTTACAGTCAAAAGATAAAACAATAAAAAATCACCATTACTGACATTCTGGAGAAAGTTCGACAGGTCCGGGGTCATCGTTTTTCATCAGAAAATTGATTTTTTGGGAATTTACAAAAAATGATTCAAAATGTCAATTGGTTCATGCCTCATGTTGGATAACCTCTTTTAAAGCCTCACAGTGACCAAATTTGCCATTTTTACAGACTTTTCCTCCTACTCAGAAGCTTCTATTTTGACCGATTTCGGGCAGGAAAAAGACTCTAAACAACATATTTTAGTTCAAAAAGTGACAATTCACATGCAACAGTCATTTATAGTCAAAAGATTAAACATTCAAAAATCACCATTACTGACCATCTGGATAAAGTTCAACAGGTCCGGGTTCATTGTTTTTCACCAGAAAATTGATTTTTGGACTGTACAAAAAATGATTCAAAATGTCAATTGGATCTTGCCACATGTTGAATAACCAATTTTTATACCCTCACAGTGACCAAAATTGCCATTTTTACAGACTCTTCCTTCTACTCTGAAGCTTCTATTTTGACCAATTTCGGGAAGGAAAATGACTCCAAACACACTTATTTTAGTTCCAAAAGTGCTAATTCACATGCAATAGTCATATACAGTCAAAAGATTAAACATTAAAAAATCACCATTACTGAACATCTGGAGAAAGTGCGACAGCTCAGGGGTCATCATTTTTCATCAGAAAATAGATTTTTTGGGCTGTACAAAAAATGATTCAAAATGTCAATTGGATCTTGCCTCATGTTGAATAACCACTTTTTAAATCCTCACAGTGACCAAATTTGCCATTTTTACAGACTTTGCCTCCTACTCAGAAACTTCTATTTTGACCAATTTCGTACAGGAAAATGACTCTAAACACACTTATTTTAGTTCCAAAAGTGATAATTCACATCCAATAGTTATTTACAGTCAAAAGATTAAACATTAAAAAATCACCATTACTGACCATCTGGATAAAGTTCGACAGGTCCAGGGTCATTGTTTTTCATCAGAAAATTGATTTTTGGACTGTACAAAAAATGATTCCAAATGTCAATTGGATCTTGCCTCATGTTGAATGACCACTTTGTAAAGCCTCACAGTGAACAAAATTGCCATTTTTACAGACTTTTCCTCCTACTCAGAAGCTTCTATTTTGACAAATTTCGGGAAGGAAAACGACTCTAAACACACTTATTTTAGTTCCAAAAGTGATAATTTACATGCAATAGTGATTTACAGTCAAAAGATTAAACATTAAAAAGTCACCATTACTCACCATCTTGAGAAAGTTTGACAGGTCTGGGGTCATCATTTTTCATCAGAAAATTAATTTTTGGGACTGTACATAAAATGATTCAAAATGTCAATTGGATCTTGCCTCATGTTGAATAACCACTTCTTAGAGCCTCACGGAGACCAAAATTGCAATTTTTACAGACTTTTCCTCCTACTCAGAAGCTTCTATTTTGACCGATTTTGGTCAGAAAAATGACTCCAAACACACTTATTTTAGTTCTTAAAGTGATAATTCACATCCAACAGTCATTTACAGTCAAAAGATTAAACATTAAAAATCACCGTTTCTGAACATCTGGAGAAAGTTCGACAGGTCCGGGGGTCATAATTTTACATCAAAAATTGATTTTTGGGAATGTACAATTTTTTTTCAAGATGTCAATCAGATCATGCCTCATATTGAATAACCTCTTTTTAAAGCCTCACAGTGACCAAAATTTCCATTTTTACAGATGTTTCCTCCTACTCAGAAGCTTCTATTTTGACCAATTTTGGGCAGAAAAATGACTCTAAACACACTTATTTTAGTTCAAAAAGTGAGAATTCACATCCAACAGTCATTTACAGTCAAAAGATTAAACAATAAATAAAAAATCACCATTACTGACTATCTGGATAAAGTTCAACAGGTCCGGGGTCATCAGTTTTCATTAGGAAATTTGAATTTTTGGACTGTACAATTTTTTTTTCAAAATGTCAATTAGATCGTGCCTCATATTGAATAACCTCTTTTAAAGCCTCACAGTGGCCAAAATTGCCATTTTTACAGACTTTTCCTCCTACTCTGAAACTTCTATTTTGACCAATTTCGGGCAAGAAAATGACTCTAAACACACTTATTTTAGTTCCGGAAGTGATAATTCACATGCAATAGTCATTTACAGTCAAAAGATTAAACATTAAAAAATCATCATTACTGACAATCTAGATAAAGTTCGACAGGTCCGGGTTCATTGTTTTTCACCAGAAAATTGATTTTTGGACTGTACAAAAATGATTCAAAATGTCAATTGGATCGTGCCTCATGTTGAATAACCTCTTTTTAAAGCCTCACAGTGACCGAAATTGCCATTTTTACAGACTTTTTCCTCCTACTCAGAAGCTTCTATTTTTACCGATTTCAGGCAGGAAAATGACTCTAAACACACTTATTTTAGTTCAAAAAGTGACAATTCACATCATACAGTCATTTACAGTCAAAAGATTAAACATTAAAAATCACCATTACTGACCATCTGGAGAAAGTTCGACAGGTCCGGGGTCATCGTTTTTCATAAGAAAATTGATTTCTTGGACTGTACAAAAAAATATTCACAATGTCAATTGGATCGTGCCTCATGTTGAATAACCTATTTTTTAAAGCCTCACAGTGGCTAAAATTGCCATTTTACAGATGTTTCCTCCTACTAAGAAGCTTCTATTTTGACCGAATTTGGGCAGGAAAATAAGTCTAAACACACTTATTTTTGTTCAAAAAGTGACAATTCACATCCATCAGTCATTTACAGTCAAAAGATTAAACATTAAAAATCACCATTACTGACCATCTGGAGAAAGTTCGACAGCTCCGGGGTCATATTTTTTTCATCAGAAAATAGATTTTTCAGACTGGACAAAAAATAATTCAAAATGTCAATTGGGTCTTGCCTCATGTTGAATAACAACTGTTTAAAGCCTCACAGTGACCAAAATTGCCATTTTTATACATGTTTCCTCCTACTCAGAAGCTTCTATTTTGACCGATTTCGGTGAGGAAAATGACTCTAAACACACTTATTTTAGTTCAAAAAGTAATAATTCACATCCAACAGTCATTTACAGTGAAAAGATTAAACATTAAAAAATCACCCTTACTGACCATCAGGAGAAAGTTCGACAGGTCCGGGGTCATCGTTTTTCATCAGAAAATTAATTTTTTGGAGTGTACAAAAAATGATTCAAAATGTCAAATGGATCGTGCCTCATGTTGAATACCCTATTTTTTAAAGCCTCACAGTGACCAAAATTGCCATTTTTACAGATGTTTCCTCCTATTAAGAAGCTTCTATTTTGACCAATTTCGGGCAGGAAAATGACTCTAAACACACTTATTTTAGTTCAAAAAGTGGCAATTCACATCCAACAGTCATTTACAGTCAAAAGATTAAACATTAAAAAATGAAAATTACTGACCATCTAGAGAACGTTCGACATTGTTTTTCATCAGAAGCTTCTAATTTGACCGATTTCAGGCAGGAAAATGACTCCAAACACACTTATTTTAGTTCAAAAAGTGATAATTCACATCCAACAGTCATTTACAGTGAAAAGATTAAACATTAAAAAAAACACCATTACTGACAATCTGGATAACGTTCGACAGGTCCGGGGTCATAATTTTTCATCAGAGAATTCATTTTTTGGACTTTACAAAAAATGATTCAAAATGTCAATTGGATCGTGCTTCATGTTGAATCACCACTTTTTAAAGCCTCACAGTGACCAAAAAAGCAATTTTTACAGACTTTTCCTCCTACTCAGAAGGTTCTATTTTGACCAATTTCGGGCAGGAAAATGACTCTAAACACACTTATTTTAGTTCCAAAAGTGATAATTCACATACAATAGTCATTTACAGTGAAAAGATTAAACATTAAAAAATCACCATTACTGACCATCTGGAGAAAATTCAACAGGTCCGGGGTCATCGTTTTCATCAGAAAATTGATTTTTTTGGGAAGGTACAAAAAATTATTCAAAATGTCAATTGGATACTGCTTCATGTTGAATAACCTCTTTTTAAAGACTCACAGTGACCAAAATTGCCATTTTTACAGATTTTTCCTCCTACTCAGAAGCTTCTATTTTGACTGATTTCGGGTAGGAAAATGACTCTAAACACACTTATTTTAGTTCCAAAAGTGATAATTCACATACAATAGTCATTTACAGTGAAAAGATTAAACATTAAAAAATCACCATTACTGACCATCTGGAGAAAATTCAACAGGTCCGGGTCATCGTTTTTCATCAGAAAATTGATTTTTTGGGAAGGTACAAAAAATTATTCAAAATGTCAATTGGATATTACTTCATGTTGAATAACCACTTTTTAAAGCCTCACAGTGACCAAAATTGCCATTTTTACAGATTTTTCCTCCTACTCAGAAGCTTCTATTTTGACTGATTTCAGGCAGGCAAAATGACCCTAAACACACTTACTTTAGTTCCAAAAGTGATAATTCACATACAATAGTCATTTACAGTCAAAAGATTAAACATTAAAAAATCACCATTACTGATCATCTGGGGAAAATTCAACAGGTCAGGGGTCATCGTTTTTATCAGAAAATTGATTTTTTTGGACTGTACAAAAAATTATTCAAAATGTCAATTGGATCTAGCCTAATGTTGAATAATCACTTTCTAAAGCCTCACAGTGACCAAAATTGCCATTTTTGCAGACTTTTCCTACTAATCAGAAGCTTCTATTTTGGCAAATTGCGGGCAGGAAAATGACTCTAAACACACTTATTTTAGTTCCAAAAGTGATAATTCACATGCAATAGGCATTTACAGTCAAAAGATTAAAGATTAAAAAAAATCACCATTACTGACTATCTGGGAAAAGTTGGACAGGTCCTGGGTCATCATTTTTCATCAGAAACTTTTGGGGGTAACCGTAGAAAAAAATTTCAAAAGGTCAATTGGATTATGCCTCGTGTTGAATAACCACTTTTTAAAGTCTCTCAATGACCAAAAAGCCATTTTTTAGACTTTTCCTCCTGCTCAGAAGCTGCAATTTTGACCAATTTCGGGTAGGAAAATGACTCTAAACACACTTAGTTCCAAAAGTGATCATTCACATGCAATAGTCATTTACAGTCAAAAGATATAACATTCAAAAATCACCATTATGACCGTTTGGAGAAAGTTCCTCTGGTCCGAGGTCATTGTTTTTCATCAGAAAATGGATTGTTTCGACTGTACAAAAATTATTCAAAAAGACAATTGTATCATGCCTCATGATGAATAACCATGCTACTCAAAAGGTTGTATTTTGCCCAATTTCAAGCATGGAATTTACTCTAGACACACTTTAGTTCCAAAAGTGATCATTCACATCCGACAGTCATATAGAGTCAAAAGATTAAACATTCAAAAAATCACCATTATGACCATTCAGAGAAAGTTTCTCAGGTCCGGTGTCATCGGTTTGTTTTATTACAAAATTGATTTTTTGGACTGTACAAAAAATGATTCAAAATATCAATTTTATTGCACCTCATGTTGAATAACCACTTTATAACGCCTCCCAGTGACCAAAACTGCCATTTTTATAGACTTTTCCTCTTACTTAGAAACTTGTATTTGGCCTGATTTCGAGCATGAAAATGACTCTAAACAAACTTACTTTAGTTCCAAAAGTGATGATTCACATCCAACAGTCATTTTCAGTCAAAAGATTAAACATTTAAAAAATCACCATTATGACCATTCGGAGAAAGTTCCTAAGGTTCAGAGTCATCATTTTTCATTAGAAAATTGATTTTTTGGACTGTACAAAAAAATGAATAAAAATGTCAATTGTATCGTGCCTCATGTTGAACAACCCCTTTATAAGGCCTCCCAGTGACCAAAATTACCATTTTTACAGACTTTTCCTCCTACTCAGAAGCTTGAATTTTTGCCAGATTTCGAGCATGAAAATGACTCTAAGCACACTTATTTTAGTTCCAAAAGTGATGATTCACATCCTACAGTCATTTTCAGTCAAAACATTAAACAAAAAATCACCATTATGACCATTCGGAGAAAGTTCCTCAGGTCCAGGGGTCATTGTTTTTCATCAGAAAATTGATTTCTTACATTATTAAAAAAATGATTCAAAATGTCAATTGTATCGTGCCTCATGATGAATAACCACTTTTTAAGGCCTCAAAGTTACAAAAATTGCCATTTTAAAGACGTTTCTTCCTATTCAGAAGCTTGTGTTTTGACAGACTTTGAGCATGAAAAGGACTCTAAACACACTTATTTTAGTTCCAAAAGTGATGAATCACATCCGACACTCAATTAAAATCCCAAGATTAAATATTCAAAAATATCACCATTATGACGATTCAGAGAAAGTTCCTCAGGTCCGGGGTCATCGTTTTTCATAAGAAAATATATTTTTTAGACTGTACAAAAAATGATTACAAAAGTCAATTGTATCGAGCCTCGTGTTGAATAACCACTTTATAAGGCCTCACAGTGACCAAAATTGCCATTTTTATAGGCTTTTCGTCCTACTCAGAAGCTTGTATTTTGACTGATTTCACGCATGAAAATGACTCTAAACACACTTATTTTAGTTCCAAAAGTGATGATTCACATCCGACAGTCATTTTCAGACACAAGACAAACATTAAAAAAACACCATTATGACCATTTGGAGAAAGTTCCTCAGGTCAGGGGTCATCGTTTCTCATCCGAAAATTGATTTTTTGGACTGTACAAAAATGATTGAAAATGTCAGTTGTATTGCGTCTCATGTTGAATAACCACTTTTTAAGGCCTCCTATTTGCCAAAATTGCCATTTTTATAGAATTTTCTTCCTACTCAGAAGCTTGTCTATTGACTGATCTTGAGAATGAAAATTACTCTAAACACTCTTATTTTAGTTTCAAAAGTGATCATTCACAACCGACAGTCATTTACAGTCAAAAGATTTAACATCCAAAAAATCTATATTATGACCATTTGGAGAAGGTTCCTTAGGTCTGTAGTCATCGTTTTTTCATCAGAAAATTGATTTTTTGGACTGTACAAAAAATGATTTAAAATGTCAGTTCTATCGCGCCTCATGTTGAATAACTACTTTATACGACCTCCTCGTGACCAAATTGCCATTTTTATAGACTTTTCCTCCTACACAGAAGGTTGTATTTTGCCCAATTTCAAGCATTCAAAATTACTCTAAACACACTTATTTTAGTTCCAAAAGTGATCATTCACATCCGACAGTCATAAAGAGTCAAAAGATTAAACATACAAAAAATCACCATTATGACTATTCAGAGAAAGTTCTTCAGGCCCAGGGTCATCGGTTTTTTAACTAGAAAAGGGATTTTTTGGGCTATAAAAAATTATTAAAAATGTCAATTGTATTGCACCTCATGTTGAATAACCACTTTTTGAAGCCCCCAAGGACGAAAATTGTAATTTTTATAAACTTTTACTCCTACTCAGAAGCTTGCATTTCACCTGATTTCGAGCATGAAAATGACTCTAAACACACTTATTTTAGTTCCAAAAGTGATCATTCACATCCGACAGTCATTTTCAGTCAAAAGATTAAACATTCCAAAAATCACCATTATGACCATTCAGAGAAAGTTTCTCAGGTCCGGTGTCATTGTTTTTTTTTTTTTTAAATTGATTTTTTGGGACTGTACAAAAAATTATTCAAAATATCAATTGTATCACGCCTCATTTTGAATAACTACTTTTAAGGCCTCACAGTTACCAAAATTGCATTTTTTAAAGACTTTTCCTCTTGCTTAGAAGCTTGTACTTGGCCTGATTTCGAGCATGAAAAACACTCTAAACACACTTATTTTAGTTCCAAAAGTAATGATTCACATCCGACAGTCATTAACAGTCAAAAGATTAAACATTCAAAAAATCACCATTATGACCATTCAGAGAAAGTTTCTCAGGTTCGGGGTCATCGTTTTTCATCAGAAAATTGATTTTTTGGACTGTACAAAATATCAATTGTATCATGCCTCACTTTGAATAACTACTTTTTAAGGCCTCCCTGTTACCAAAATTGCCATTTTTATAGACTTCTCCTCTTACTTAGAAGCTTGTATTTGGCCTGATTTCGAGCATGAAAATGACTCTAAACAAACTTATTTTAGTTCCAAAAGTGATGAGTCACATCCAACAGTCATTTTCGGTCAAAAGATTAAACATTAAAAAAATCACCATTATGACCATTCGTAGAAAGTTCCTCAGGTCCGGGGTCATCATTTTTCATTAAAAAATTGATTTTTGGACTGTACAAAAATGAATGAAAATGTCAATTGTATCGTGCCTCATGTTGAACAACCACTTTATAAGGCCTCCCATTTACCAAAATTGCCATTTTTATAGACATTCCTTCTACTCAGAAGCTTGAATTTTTGCCAGATTTCGAGCATGAAAATGACAATAAACACACTTATTTTAGTTCAAAATGTGATGATTCACATCTGACAGTCATTTTCAATCAAAAGATAAACATTCAAAAATCACCATTATGACCATTTGGAGAAAGTTCTTTGGTTCCCAGCTCATCATTTTTCATAAGAAAAATGATTTTTTGGACTGTACAAAAAATGATCACAAATGTCAATTGTATTGTGCCTCTTGTTGAATTACCACTTTGTAAGGCCTCCTAGTTACCAAAATTGCCATTTTTATAGACTTTTCCTTGTACTCAGAAACTTGTATTTTGCCCATTTTCAAGCATGAAAATGACTCTAAACACACTTATTTTATTTCCAAAAGAGATCATTCACATCCGACAGTCATTAACAGTCAGAAGCTTAAAAAATCATAAATCACCATTATGACCATTCGGAGAAAGTTTCTCACGTACAAGGTCAACGTTTTTCATTAGAAAATAGATTTTTTGAACTGTACACGCCTTATGTTGAATAACTACTTTATTAGGCCTCCCAGTGACCAAAATTGCTAATTTTATAGACTTTTCGAGCATGAAAAATGACTCTAAACATCCGACAGTCATTTACAGTCAAAAGATTGAACATTCAAAAAATCACAATTATGACCATAAGGAGAAAGTTCCTCAGGTCCGGGTTCATCGTTTTCATCAGAAAATTGATTTTTGCATTATAAAAAACATGATTCAAAATATCAATTGTATCGAGCCTCATGTTGAATAACCACTTTTTAAGGCCTCCCAGAGACGAGAATTGCCATTTGTAGAGACTATTCCTCCTACTCAGAAGCTTGTATTTTGACTGATTTCAAGCATGAAAATGACTCTAAACACACTTATTTTAGTTCCAAAAATAATGATTCACATGCGGCAGTCATTTACAGTCAAAAGTTAAAACATTCAAAAATCATCATTATGACCATTGAGAGTAAGTTCCTCAGGTCCGGTGTCATCGTTTTTTTTAATTAGAACATGCATTAAGGCATTACAGTGACCAAAAGTGCCATTTTTACAGACTTTTCCTCCTACTCAGAATCTTGTATTGTGCAAAATTTCAGGAATGAAAATTACTCTAAATACACTTATTTTAGCTTCAAAAATGATAATTTACATAAAACAGTCATTTACATAAAAAGAATAAACATTAAAAAATCGCCGTTACTGATCATTTGGAGAAAGTTCCTAAGGTCCGGCGTCATCGTTTTTTCATCAGAAAATAGATCTTTTGGACTGTGCAAAACTTATTCAAAATGTCAATTGGATCGCATCTCATGTTGAAAAACCACTTTATACAGCGTCACAGTGAACAAAATTGCCATTATTATAGAATTCTCCTCGCCATAAGCTTGTATTTTGCCCGATTTCGTTCATAAATGACTCTAACACACTTATTTTAGTTCCAAAAGTGATAAATTACATCCAACAGTCATTTACGGTTAAAATATTAAACCTTCAAAAATCACCAATGCTGACCATCTGGAGAAAGTTCTTATGGTCTGGGGTCATTGTTTTTCATCAGAAAATTGATTTTTGGACTGTACAAAAATGATTCAAAACCTCAATTGGATCGTGCCTCATGTTTAATAACCCTTTTTAAGGTCTCGCAGTGACCAAAATTGCCATTTTTGCAGACATTCCTCCTACTCAGAAGCTTGTATTTTGCACATTTTCAGGCATGAAAATGACTCTAAACACATGTATTTTAGTTCCAAAAGTGATATTTTACACCCAACAGTCATTTACAGAAAAAAGATTAAACATTCAAAAAATCACCATTAATGACCGTCTGGAGAAAGTTCATAAGGTCCGGGGTCATCATTTTTCATCAGAAAATGGATATTTTAGACTGTACAAAATATGATTCAAAATGTCAATTGGATCGTGCCTCATGTTGAATAACCACTTTTTAAAGCCTCACAGTGACCAAAATTGCTATTGTTACAGACTTTTCCTCCTACTCAAAAGCTTGTATTTTGCACAATTTGGGGGATAAAAATTACTCTTACCATACGTATTTTAGTTTCAAAAGTGATCATTTACATCCAACAGTTATTTAAAGTCAAAAGATTAAATATTCAAAAAATCACCATTACTGACCATCTCGAGAAAGTTCATAAGGTTCGGGGTCATCGTTTTTCAACAGAAAATTGATTTTTTGGACTGTACAAAAAATTATTTAAAATGTCAATTGAATCGTGCCTTATGTTGTAACACCACTTTTTAAGACCTCACAGTGACAAAAATCACAATTTTTACGGACTTTTCCTCCTACTTATAAGCTTTTATTTTGCTTGATTTTGTTCATGAAAATGACTCTAAACACACTTATTTTAGTTCCAAAAGTGATAATTTACATCCAACAGTCATTTAGAGATAAAAAGTAAAAAATTCAAAAAATCACCATGAATGACCATCTGGAGAAAGTCCATAAGGGTCATCGTGTTTCATCAGAAAATAGATTTTTTTGACTGTAGAAAAATGTATTCAAAATTTCATTTGGATCGTGCTTCATTTTGAAAAACCACTTTTTAAGGCCTCACAGTGACCAAAATCGCCATTTTTGCAGACTTTTCCTCCTACTCATAAGCTTGATTTCGCACAATTTCAGCCATGAAAATGACTCTAAACACACGTATTTTAGTTCCCATAGTGATAATTTACATCCAACCGTCATTTACAGTCAAGAGATTAACCATGCAAAAAATCACCATTACTGACCATCTGGAGAAAGTTCATAAAGTCAGGGGTCATCGTTTTTCACCAGAAAATTGATATTTTGACTGTAATAAAAATAATTCAAAATATCAATTGGATCACGTCTCATGTTGAATAACCACTTTTTACGGCCTCACAGTTCGCCAAAATTGCCATTTTTATAGACTTTTCCTCCTACTCAGAAGCTTCTATTTTGACCTATTTCAGGCAGGAAAATGACTCTAAACACACATATTTTAGTTCCAAAAGTGATAATTCACATGCAACAGTCATTTACATTCAACAGATTAAACATTCAAAAAATCACCATTACTGATCATTCGGAGAATGTTCCTAAGGTCCGGCATCATCGTTTTTCATCAGAAAACGGATTTTTTGGACTGTACAAAAATTATTCAAAATGTCAATTGGATCGTGTCTCATGTTGAAAAACCACTTTTTACAGCCTCACAGTGACCAAAATTGCCATATTTATAGACTTTTCCTGGTCATAAACTTGTATTCTGCTCGATTTCGGGCATGAAAATGACACACTTATTTCAGTTCCAAAAGTGATAAATTACATACAACAGTCATTTATGAGTAAAATATTAAACCTTCAAAAAATCACCATTGCTGACCATCTGGAGAAAATTCATAAGGCCTCACAGTGACCAAAAATTGCTATTGTTACAGACTTTTCCTCCTACTCAAAAGTTTGTATTTTGGAAAGTTTGGGGCATGGAAATGAGTCTTAACACATGTATTTCAGTTTCAAAAGTGATAATTTACATCCAACAGTCATTTACAGTCAAAAGATTAAGGGCCTGATTCTGATGCGGGTTGGAAAGCTCCCCGACCGAATCAGTTTGGAAATGGTTTCCGACCCACTCGGATCGAGAGAGTCCGACCGACGGAGTACGATGCATCCGGATGCTTCCAGATACGATTTGGTTGGACTCCGATTGACTTCAATGGGAGCATATGTTCCTAACCACATCAGAATTGGGCCGTGGGTCGGGAAAACACGTTCCCGATCCGATTTGGAAGGAGCAAATGCCATTAGGAGGCCTTTCTAACCGCATCAGAATCAGGCCCTAGGTGGTAATGCTTTCCTAACCGCATCAGAAGCAGGCCCTCAATGTTAAAAAAAATCACTATTACTGATCATCTCGAGAAAGTTCATAAGGTTCGGGGTCATCGTTTTTCATCAGAAAATTGATTTTTTGGACTGTACAAAAAATGATTCAAAATGTTAATTAGATCCTGCCTTATGTTGGAAAACCACTTTTTAAGGCCTCACAGTGACAAAAAATCGCCATTTTTACAGACTTTTCCTTATACTCAGAAGCTTGCATTTTGCAAAATTTCTTGCATGAAAATGACTCTAAATACACTTATTTTAGTTCCAAAAGTGATAATTTACATCCAAGAGTCATTTAAAGATAAAAGATTAAAAATTCAAAAAATTACCATTACTGACCATCTGGAGAAAGTTCATAAGGTCCAGGGTCATCATTTTTCATAAGAAAATTGATTTTTTGGACTGTACAAAAATGATTCAAAGTGTCAATTGGATCGTGCCTCACAGTGAATAACCACTTTTTAAGGCCTCACATTAACCAAAATTGCTATTTTTACAGACTTTTCCTCCTACTCAGAAGCTTGTAGTTTGCACAATTTCGGGCTGAAAATGACTCTAAACACACATATTTTAGTTCTAAAAGTGATAATTTACACCCAACAGCCATTTACAGTCAAAAGATTAAACATTCAAAAATCACGATTACTGACCATCTGGAGAAAGTTCATAAGGTCCAGCGTCATTGTTTTTCATCAGAAAAAAGATTTTTTTGACTGTAGAAAAATTGATGCAAAATGTCATTTGGATCGTGCCTCATTTTGAAAAACCACTTTTTAAGGCCTCACAGTGACCACAATTGCCATTTTTACAGACTTTTCCTCAGACCCAGAAGTTTGGATTTCGCACAAGTTCGGGCATGAAAATGACTCTCAACACACAATTATTTGAGTTCCAAAATTGATATTTTACATCCATCGGTCATTTACAGTCAAAAGATTAAACATTAAAAAAATCACCATTACTGACCAGCTCGAGAAAGTTCATATGGTTCGGGGTCATCGTTTTTCATCAGAAAATCGATTTTTTTGAGTGTAGAAAAATTGATTCAAAATGTCAATTGGATCGCGCTTCATGTTCAATAACCACTTTTAAGTCCACAGAGTGACCAAAATTGCCATTCTTACAGACTTTTCCTCCTACTCAGAAGCTTGTATTGTGCACAATTTCGGGCATGAAAATGACTCTAAACACAATTTTTTTAGTTCCAAAATTGATATTTTACATCCAACAGTCATTTACAGTCAAAAGATTAAACATTAAAAAAATCACCATTACTGACCAGCTCGAGAAAGTTCATAAGGTTCGGGGTCATCGTTTTTCATCAAAAAATAGATTTTTTGGACTCTACAAAAAATGATTCAAAATATCAATTGTATTGTGCCTTATGTTGAAACACCACTTTTTAAGGCCTCACAGTGACCAAAATCGCCATTTTTACAGTTTTTTCCTCCTACTCAGAAGCTTGCATTTTGCACAATTTCTCAACATAGTTATTTTAGTTCCAAAAGTTATCATTCATAACCAACAGTCATTTACACTGACTACATTGACAAAGGGCCTGAGTCAGAGGTTGGGTAACAGAGTACAGGCTGTCAGGGTTGGAGAGCACATTATGTCTGCCAGCCTTCTATTGAACCCTATGATTTTGTATGAGTCTCTGCCACACTGGTTCATACAAAACCATTTAAAAGTTTGGTCATTTTTAACAGATAATTGCACTAAACTTTTAAAAGTTGATTTCTTTTCCCACAGTGGGAGTTTGTTGTCGCGGAAGAAAGAACTAATGGCCTCAACATCATGGGATTTTTCTCCCATGGTGTGGGGGTCGTTTTTTAAAATTTTATTTTAATTTTATTTTTTTACGGTCCCTCACCACCAGGAGAGTGCTGACATTGATGAACAGTAAAATAAAAAGCCATCCGACCGCCCACTCTAAATAGGGTGAACGGTCACATATCTTACCACGGATGGTCCGTACTCTGTAGGATATTTGGAGGAAGGTTTAGGCCGATGGAGTAAAATTTACTCCATCTGCATAAACCTGGTGGTCTGCTCAACTCAGAATAGGGTTGGTGTACAAGTTACTCCATCACTGTTGTTAGGGAGTACCCTTTCTGCCATACTCTATATCAGGCCCACAGAATCTAAGTCTGACTATGTTGACCTTAAAGAATTCATGTTAATGAGGAGCCGTGGCTAGGGTTATTGCAGCTTTCAGTGTTTGCGCCCGCAAGTGTGCAATTTTTCACTAGGTATCTTGCAGATGATGTCAGCAGGCTAGGTTTTTGTGTCAGTCACTTCTATGGTACAGTAGTTGATTTGTACCCTGGTTCTCTGCAAGGGTCCCTTTAGGAACGGTTTAACATTGTTATTCTCACCAAGAACTTGTGCACTATTTGATGCACTGTTTTGCCAACTGTACATTGTGTATATGTATATATTTGTACTTTTATGTGTAGTATTTAGCTTTGTAAACATTAAAGTACGTTATCTTTTTTTTTTTTTTAAAAGCACTGATTGAACAATGATTTACTGAGTGTTATTATGTTTGTTATGGCATTTCCAACCCATATCACCTCCCTGAGAGAGCCATGCTCTTCTGTCGCTACCTCCAGAGTGTTGAAAGTGTGAGCTTGGTTTTCAGTCTCAGGTAACAACAGCACAGGGACCCCAGGACACCAGGGGTAAACAACCTCAGCTATCACAAGTGAGGCCATATTCCAATTCCAGTATTCATTAATAGCATTTAATAAGTCCAGTTTTCACCTATAGCCTGTGGAGAAAAGAACAATTAGCAGAGCTGAAGGCTCTGAGACAAAGGTGGTCCAAAGATATTATTAGGGAGAACTAAAAATGGAGGATATGGACTTTCCCAAACCTAATGCCAGAGATGGAGACTTTGTATGCTGGTTTAAAGGGTTATAGCTATGCACCTGGTTGATAGGTGCAAAGAGTGAGAGGTGATATGTGGAAATAAAGTACCTGTTTCCAATAGAGTGATCAAAGGCTAATATTTTATTTGAACCTGAACAGTACACATGTATGAAAATGACTCTTCTATAAAGGCATGAGGAATGTGAAAAGTATCCACATAATGTTTGGAAAGATGGGGAAGGACTCAACTAGCTGGGAGACTATAGAAAATACTTAGGGGTCGAATATGATGGTGGTCCTAGGCACCTCCGCAGTGCTGGCGGTGGCGGAAAGCGTCCATTTACTTACTCCTGCGGCGGTCCTCGCGTCCGCCATATTACAATGGGCAAAGATAGCCCATTTCCCGTCCGTCGCGGTGTTTCCGGATCCACGAGATTTTTTGTTCTGCAACGGTGGCGGAGGGAGCCAATAGAGAAAGACCACCGTGCGGAATGACATTACGACCGCTGGACAAATCACGATGCCTCAAACAGCCCATCAGAACACAGCGGAGAAACCAGCCACCCGGAGACGGCGGAAGCACAACTGCGGAGATAGAAACTCGAATCCAAGCCACCTGCACACGTTCCTGGCCACCATGGATCCAGCTCTACAAGCCCTTCCGCTGCTGTACCTCATCCACTACCAGCAGATAAGACGCCGTCGCGGTCAACACCGCAGGTAAGTCAATAACACATCCCCGCATACAACCACAACACACAACTGCTGTGCTGAAATAAGTGTCCTGTCTACATCAGACACCCTGGTGGAGACAGGAATATATATATCCCCCAGTGTACGTACACATGTCCTGCTTGTCAGAAATTGACACCTGTGCCCTGGGGTCACCCATCACCATAGAAATCACTGCAACTAGCCCAGTCGTGCCGGTCATGTCACCGCAGCGGTGAAGCCGCGGGAAAACCTGCCCACAATGTAGTAAGAGTCCATGACATTGTCCCAGACAAGCAAGACCAACATCACAACATCCACACCACATGTAACATAAAAGAAGCACCACTCAGCACAACATATCTACAGCAAGAAGTCATGTGCAGGGACACTCTCAACAGTGACATCTCATTAAGATCATCACCAATTGAATAGGAACATGAGTGTGGGGTGAGGCAAGAGTGCCTCAAAAATGACTATAGTCATCATAGCACACAAATAAGGGTCAGTCCACATACAATGTGGAACAGAGGAGGGCAGACCAAGTAGGGTGTGTATGTGTACTTCACAGTAGTCCAACAAGGTGTTGGAGTGAGTCAGTGAGCCCAGATAGATGACACAGCATATTACACACCACTGCCACACAATCACAGATCACCACAGCCCACAAGCAGACATTGATAGGCCCATCACATACAATGGCAGACCATATCACACAATCACAGCCCATACCATGCAACACAGAACAACATTTCTGACTCAAACAGAAAACTCAAAGTAAGCACCACTGTGCATTTCACTCACAAGTGTACTGCTGAAATAAATGATACCATGTGAGTATGTCCAGTACATCAACAACACTGACTATACTCCCAACTCACAGAACACCCACACACCATCACTCCACCTCAACAAAGGGAGCACCAACTACTAAGTAGTGAATGAATGCCAGAGTGTCAGGAAGAGTCCATCTTGACAGCAGGAAACTCTGACCTGACACTCAGGACAACCCTCCTCCTCACATCTGCCTTCCACTCATATGAATCAAAGTGAGTAATTGAAGAAGTGAAGAGTCACTGTGCAGATTAACTACCATGGAACTGTGCACACTGCATGTCAAGTCCCTCACACAGCTCACACACTGAAACTTAGCCTCATACACATACCATAAGTTAGCAGCAATGCATGACAATAAATAGACTAGCCTAAAGTGGAGTGCCCAGTGCAGGAAAAACATGGAGAAACACACATAGCATTTGTACATGACATGCAAGAGGAGCAACATATCACACTACACCTAGGCCATCAAATCAGACATGGGTGGCACAGTGATTGAAATTGAACTAAAGTAGCATCTGTGCAATATCCCTATCATACAGCAATGCAAGCTATGCATTGGCCCAGGAATGATAGGAACTGTCATAAGCCATACAGTGACCAGCCCCACATCTGTGTCAACTACCTTGACATGTGTATGTCGCACAACACTCATGGCTCATTGTCACACTCCCTGACTGTCAACCCCAGGTATGACCTTCACACATACCCCTCATCTACCCATCTCACACCTTCACTACTCAACACCTGTGGGAAACACAGATAAAGGTGCAAATAAGGTCCTGTGAGTTTCCTGATAAACAATCCCACACCCTGGTGTGTATCTACAAATGTCAGATTCCCACTCAGGGATGTCTGAACCAATGCAGATCAAAATCCAATTGCCAAACACATGCCTCACAAACAACATCCAAAGAAGTCCAACAGGCTCAGCCATGTGCCGGAAAACAGTGGATAGGCAATGTGACCCCAGACAGCACAGGAATACACAATATCTCACTCTGGCCAACTGCACAGACATCATCCCCCAACCCAATCAGAAAATGCATTATCAAATGCCAATCATGAACAATAACTGTGATCAATAGGACAAATCTGCTAACACAGACATAGACACTACACCACTTACCAAGTGAGCATGGTTTTAATGTGTAGCACAAGCATGCCCATGCACACTCCTGACAAGTGACAGGTCAAATATAGGAGGACATAGCACTATTGTGCACTCAAAACAAGCTCATGAACAAGACTCCACATTGCTGCATGTGACATTCACACAAGAAATGCACACTACACATTCAACACACATCAGAATGTATTACAATGCACAAACTCCTCACACACAATGTCATGCAAATATAACATTACACACACATGGACCTGTCAGTAGAAAGAGCCAACACAGGCCAAAGACTGCATCCATCAACAACAAAAACACAACATATGCACATACAAAATCATCACATAGCAAACTCAGATAGACATCAGGGGGACTCACACCAGCCAAGGACAAGGCAACATACACTGACAGCAGTGCATGCACAGTAAGCAGTGTGTGAACTCCCACAAAACCAGTATCACACATATCTGAGTGCTCCACCATGAACTTCAACATCACAAATCATCACAGGCCACAGATCACATCACACTCAGGAAGGGTAGCAGTACCTCAGCAAACAGACATACACTTTATCTATCACCTACTGATGCACAACTCTGGAAAACACAGATGCATCGAACATGACTAGAGGACTGTGCTGGTAAAACATATGCACTGTACATGAGCAACCATGACTGCAATCAAGTAGAAGAAAATAGCACATAACAAATGGTGAAACTGTCCTGGGTGGCACATTGGTCCTGGACACAGATCATCCTCCCACAGTATACTGTCACACTATGAAGTGGTGGGGAGGGTCACACACTGGCAAGGCATGGGGTGGGGTGGAATATATTAGACTGAAGTGGTGTGTACATTACTACTGGACAGGTGAGGAGTGTACAGTGCAAGAACTCATAGAGGAGCAACTCACAATGTGTATGCATCAAAAGCCCCTATAGGGGATGGTATGACTCTTCATACCACATACTTGTGCCATAAAGGTGTCAAGTGACAGCAATGTATGAGAAAAGTCACATATAATGTCAGTTTGCCTGAGCAGGTCAGCACAGTGAGCACAAATGTAAACAAGAGCCATGGCAGATCAACAAACCACAACACAGACATTGCTGTGACACACTGCATACTCACAACTGACAGTGCCAACAAATAGGTGTACCCCAGGATTGCAAGGTCACACCGACACACTGCACAGTGCTCAACAAACAACTCCTACATGTGCCCACAATCTAAAGCACATGTCTGATAATGTAAACAAACAGGCACTCATTACCTGGCTTAACCATGTATGTAGGTGTCATGTTCAGGGGCACATACACCTCAACACTTCTGACAATGACAGGCCAATCACACTGTATGACTACTCAAGTGCACACATTCAAATCTACCCATGTGACTATGAAGCCAGGCCTACACAAGATGACTACACATCTACACTGCTGTTCACACATTAAGATAGATCCCACAAATATGACGGACCCTGTCTACCACGCAAGTTATCTTGTGGATAGAATTAACTTCTGATGTGGTACAGCATCCGAATATGACATGTGTACAAAATTGGAGACCTGACAATAGAATGATTAGGATAAGAGGAGATCATCACAGACAACCATCATTGCACCCTCAAGCCTCTGAGTCAAGAAGCACAAAAGTGCCTGTAACCTCTGACAACCTCTGAAAAAGAAAATCAAGTAATTGCCAATGTGAATGCGGCATATAGAGCATGTGTCACATGAACATATACACATACATTGCACTTTTTCATTAGCAAGGGCAGCGACAAAGCACACAACATGAGTAACAGTCTTTATTACATGATCTCTGGATAGGCATCAAAAGTGCAAAAGATCAAGGCCATTGGCCAGTCCAAATTTAAAGTCCGCACATATGTGCATGAGAACTTGCACATCAAATGGGTAACACAGTCCACTGCCATGGGAATCACCACAGGTCAGGGGCTTCGAATGGGCAGTCCAGGCACCGCTGTGGGAGTAATGGTGTGGGGAGGGGGACTTGGCTTCAACTTTGGCTTGAAGTTGAACTGGGAGGGGGCTGATTGTCGGGGCCAGTTGGAGGACTGGACTTGGGAAGGAGAGAACTGGCTGAGGTAGAGGGGTCTGTGGATGTGGGAGCCTGAAGGCTGCTTGGACCGGGTGGAGTGGTGGCACGGGGAGGTGGCGACATGCTGTGTGGAGGCTCAGTGGCTGAGGGCGAATGCTGAGGGCTGGGTCTCAACTGTTTGGGGATCCGATATCCCACAAGTGTCTTTGCCGGAGTGAGAAGTGAGGTGGGCACAACAGCCTCACTCTTCCCCAAAGGTGTAGCAGGTGCAGGTGGCTCTCCCCGTGGGGATTTGCTGGACCTGGTGGTACGCTGGGGGTGGCCTTGCCTTTTCCCCTGCATCCCCTGTTTTTGAGGTAAACCCCCCTCTTTGCTCTCTTGTCCCTGCTTCACAGGGGTGTGGGTGGGAGTTGAAGTTTTGGGTGAATCTGCCTTTGGAATGTGTTTGAGCTAAGTTGTGGCAGGCACCAGGTTCACAGCAGACAGGGCAAGTGTTTGTGTGTCTTTGGGATCAGGTGTGGGGATGGGAGTGCCCTTGGATGGTGATGATTTGGAGGAATGTAATGTAGATGCATGCTTCTTTGCCCAATGTGCCTGAGTGTCCTGTGATGGGCTTTTTGTTTTGCGGTCATGTGTGCTTGTTTTGTGTTATGGTGATGGTGTCTGGTACGCTTAGACTGCTGCTGTTGTGTGCTGCGTGTGGATGGCTGGGTGCCTGAGTGCTCTGGCGTGTGTGTACTCTCATCAGGTGGGGCCACTGGCAGGGTGGTCACTGAAGGGACAGCAGCTGGACTGGGAGCTTGGGACTGCTGAATGACTGCTGTCACTGTGGAGGACAAAGATGAGACAGTTCTGTGTAGGCCACCCACGTCCGAATGAATGCCCTCCATGAACGCAACAGCCTGTAACAACTTGTTTCCATGATCCTGGAGGGTATTCAGGAGAGCAGTCTGACCCACACACAGCTGGTGCAAAATTTCTACGGCCTCCACACTGAGGGCAGCAGGGAAGACAGAGGCAGGGGCAGCAGTGCATAGGAGGAAGGAGACTCTACCCTTCTTAGGGCTGCGGGCACGGACAGCACTTGGGGGAGCATCCGGGAGGGTGGGCACTGGACGAGGTGTGGTGGAAGAAGAGGCAGATCTGGAACTTCCGTTGCCCCCAACATCGAGGAGACACCACTTGACTGGGAGATATGGAGGTTGGTGTTTCCGGACGTGAATCCTCCAGGGCACTCCTGTCACCCTACGAGGTGCTGGTCCCCTCAGTGTCACTGAACTTCTGTGTCCCAGTCGTGCCAGTAGCTTCCCCAACACTGTTGGGCTCCCGTCCTTCCCTGCCCTCGGTAGATGCTGCAAGAGACAGCAACATAGGTTCAGTATAGTGCCATACTCACAAACATCATATGCAATCAAAACTCCAAACTAGAAAATGAATCTACCATGTTTAACTAGTCTATGTACTTTCAGCATATGCCACAATAATGCAATCATCAGATGATGCATGGAAACACGCATAGTTGATAGTCATGCTCCATGTTGCGTTGACAAAGCCAAAAAGCTGGCCCTGTGCCTCCCTGTAAACACACATTAAATTGTCTGTATGCACACCTACGTGCCTGTAGGTAAGATAGCTATACATTAAAACATGTTGTCTCAGTCACATATGGAGTATATTCCATGGAACACCACAGATACAAAGTCCAATATGTCCTTTTGCAAGGGCAAACAACTCCTGACATCCTCTATGTTGGGCTTTGAAGTACAACTACACTTGTCCATTGGTGTCAGCTGTGTAGATTTTACAAGTTATTTGTTGTGCACAGCACACATCTATGAATGCACACTAACATGATGCTCACTGCTGTTCACTGCCAGTTGATGTCTCTGACACTCACACTGCAGAATATGTCACAAGGCCACATCTTATTTGTTAACGAAGTGCAAATGTGCACCATTTAACAATGTAGTCACAAACACAATGCACAATAGTATGAGAATGGCAAATTAATGCAAGGCCTTCATAGGTTGTGACATGTCACATACCAACATGTGCACAAGTCCCTGACAGGCCCTTATTGATCCAAGGCAGGATTGTGTCTTCTGTTGATGATGAAGTTGGTGGCCTCCATTAGGACAGCTAATGTGTGACAATACCTAGGGTCTGGCATATGACATCCCTACGTTGTGCTGACTGATGACATTGAGGACACATCAATGTGCCAATAAGTCACACACTGATCACAAGCATTAGCCACAACTTCACCATGCACTGATGCACAAGGACACCCCTCCACAATGCACACACACTGAGGACTGACAATCTGAGTAACCTTTGCTCATTATCATCCTTCAAATTACTGTACAACACCTCAGTCACATAACAATTTGCCATACCCACTGATCACATCCAACCATGTTAAGCCATAGTGCCCAAACAATTTCGCAATTGCGAGGTTCAGCTTCATTGCAGTTAAGTCACAGAGTCTAACCAGCCTAGTCATGTTGCCATGTGCACAAATGGCAAAGGTAATTTAGCCAATGCATCACTGCAATCATCACCATCTACACCATCAGCACCTGTGTGCACTTGCTGTCACTATGGCAGGTAATTACATCATGTTATGCCATGCTGCTGATATTGGGCTAATATACTTCACAATGATGCTGTCCTCTCTATCATTGTGAAAAAAGGGACCCATGGGACAGGTGTGACCCTTACCAACTCACTGCTCCCTGAGTCCACATCTGTGCATGTCTGTAGCCACTAACACATCATCACATGAGCACACTATTGAGCTAGCCACACATCGCATACAAGCCTGACAAGTGTACTGGGCTACCCACTTCACACAATGAATTATCCTGTGTAGGAAGGTCTCAGTTCAGACAACATTAATACAATGTGAGATGAAAAAATGGCAAGATGATTTTATGTGACAAGGTTCATAGGTTTCAAAACATGAGAAACAAAATGTCGTACAAATGCAGAACAGCTGCACTCAACACTGAGACCACTTAGAAGCCATTGCATCACACTAGAGACATCACAGAGGTCTGCACTGGCTCAGAGCTGGGATTCATGCAGTCACTCATACGCAAAGTCACACTTTGCACAATACTCACCCCCACCTTGCTGCTGATGGGCCCTCAAGCATCCATCCAGCTCTGGCTGTGTCACTGCCAAGATACGGGCCATTGGTGGTGTCATGCTCCTGAGCGCCAACCTGCCACTTCGAGGGAGCACCCCCAGCATCATCTCAGCAACGTTTTTGCTCAGGCGGCAGATGTCATCCCACCTCTTGTGGCAGTGTGTATGACGTCAGTTTGAGACACCTAGAGACCGCACCTTGCGTGCAATGGCCCTCCATATGGCCTTACGCTGATGGATCTTAAGCTGCAGGCATGGGAGACAAGAAGAGGGGATTTCTGTGACACTGTGTTGTGTACCACTGTGTGACAGTACAGGAACATGAAAATACATAGCACACTAATACATCAATGGAGAGCAGAGCCCATACAGCATGTCACATAGTACACGTGGATCAAACCATATCATTGATATGTATACATATATGATGATGGACAAACTACATGCCCATCTCATATACATGCAGAGTGCCAGCACAGAAACCAATGTAAAAATGGCCCTCAGCTGTGATGCACTATGTGAGTGAGCATGACATACAATACACTGGAAATGATGTGTAGAGGTCAGACTCACTGTGTCCTACACTACACACCCCTTAATGTCCTTGTCCATTGCCTAGCTACATGTGTCATGGTGGCTACATTTATGGCCCTGATCTTACAATCTCACACTCTTCTCACAAGGAGGAGTCCTGTCTTGTGCAATCCTCAGGCCTATTATGGCTCATTGATAAATAGGGTGGTAGACAACACATATGTTTCACTCAGTCCTTTTGGTGATGGGTCCTTGTAACATTGGGCAGTTTCTGTGCAGGCCAGAGTGCCTCACACTGAGGATAAACGTGGGCCATCACAGAAATCACATGCATGTACAAAATGAATGGAGAAACAGTGCATACACATGCGAGACTCAACACATCATGTAATCAATAGTAGTATGGCATGTCCACCTCACATTTAGCTGATGTGTCTTAGGTGAATTACCACAAATATCAAAAGGGAGAGAGAGGAATGGTACTGGAGCCAGTTCACTTCCCCATTAATGTGTGTTTAAATCAAAAAGAACTAGCTACAACATAGGTGCTCCTAGTATATATTTGTTCATGAGAAAACACATTGGTTTTTTATGAAGACCCTCACTCACCAACCTAGTTGGTGACATGCTTCATCATTGGGTCCCACCCAAGGTCCCGAATGTTCCTTGGGTGTGCTTCAATGCCTGGATACAGCGGAGCTGGTTTTGTGCAGTGAGTGTGCAGTGAAAGGTGAATGAATGTAGATTAAAAGACTGTCCTGAGGGTCCCAAAAGAAGAAAAGACTCGTTTAATATCTGGGCCCTTGGCAGTGGTTAAAAACGAGAGGCGGATATCCTTGGAGGTCTTTAGTAACTCCGATATCCTTATTGGTCAACATGTTTCAGCCATGCTCCCTTTATTAAGATGGCTTTCGTCAGGACCTAAAGTGAGTGAGTGCTAATGTGGTCTAAAAGGGTAGTGTGTTAAAGTCCAACTATGTGGTGCACACGCTTTGGTGCGTTATGTGGTAGAGGAGAGTTTCCTCTAACGACGCATTCCTGTGAGGGAAAGAAGTTGACAGACAAACATACACACACAGAACATTTAGAAGAACGATTGCCTCATAATAAATATAGTGACTGTGGAGCGTGGTATCCGTGCTCTATACGGGCAAAAGCGTTGTGAGAACGGAGCGTGGCGTTAGGTGAATTTATACTACGCCTCATATATATGCGGTATTGAGTGGTAGTCAAAGCAATTTCATCATAGTGCACATGTAAAACAGAGACTGTTTGCAATGCGGAGTGCTTACTCAGAGATTTTCTGGAAAATGCCCCATGAGTTCCGGTTTGGGGGCCCGACCTATTGTCACACTCTGTGTGTTGCGGGAAAGAAACAAAAAATACAAAAAGATCGTATTTTGTTTAAAAAGAGAAGAAAGCCAAATCGCGTTTGGCTGCATGTGTACCTGGCAGCATGTCTCCGGGATTCAGAAGACCTCCCAAATAAGTTTAAAAGAAAACCCAACTTACTTCTACAAAGTCAAGGACCCGCCTCTGTACCTACTGCGGCCGCATCAGAACTCCGTTGATGTGTGCCTGCTGCCGAGCGGGGTTATAAATACTCTCCGGTAGACTTCAGGTGCCGGCAATCTAGTCCCGAGAGTAGCGTCTGAAAATGAAGATAGAAGACAGCGCGTGCACGTGTTTGTGTGTTACGCTGTTGCGCATAAAGTTTTGTTGAGACCATAACGTCTTAGAAATTTCGTGTAACTTAAGAATGGTCTGTAAATTAATTCCAGTCATGCTAGGAGTCTACGTTTGGTATGTGAAATATATCGCAAAAATTACCAAAGGGAAGAAAGACTATGGATTCCTATGGAAAGGTATCACCTTCGTGGCGCTTGTGATCGGCATATGTCTGCTCGTGATATGTAGGCATTTTTATATCTGTTTTGGCAGTAGACAAAGGGGCTGGGAGTCTAAGTTTGGTATGTGAAATATTTTGCAGAAATTGCAAAAGCGAGGAAAGACTATGGATTCCTATGGAAAGTGTCACCTTCGTGGCGCTCGTGATAAATCGGCATATGTCTGCTCCTGATATGTAGGTGTAGTCATATCTGCTTAAAGCAGTAGACAAGGGGGTATGTAGAGCTCGCACGAATGTCATCATCTGCATAGTTCCCATGATAGACCGGGATCTACACACCGGCTGGGCTCTGTTCGTGATGAGTAGGTCTATTCACACCTGCTTGGCAGTGGTTATCACGTGGTATGGATAAATGGTGTTTCATAAAAGCGTTAAAGCTAAGTTTGTATGTCTTATGCTGTAATCTGATACCGCATGCTCATTGATGGGATATCTGGGGCTCAATTGTTATTAGACCTATGGTGTCATCATTGGGTCCCACCCAAGGTCCCGAATGTTCCTTGGGTGTGCTTCAATGCCTGGATACAGCGGAGCTGGTTTTGTGCAGTGAGTGTGCAGTGAAAGGTGAATGAATGTAGATTAAAAGACTGTCCTGAGGGTCCCAAAAAGAAGAAAAGACTCGTTTAATATCTGGGCCCTTGGCAGTGGTTAAAAACGAGAGGCGGATATCCTTGGAGGTCTTTAGTAACTCCGATATCCTTATTGGTCAACATGTTTCAGCCATGCTCCCTTTATTAAGATGGCTTTCGTCAGGACCTAAAGTGAGTGAGTGCTAATGTGGTCTAAAAGGGTAGTGTGTTAAAGTCCAACTATGTGGTGCACACGCTTTGGTGCGTTATGTGGTAGAGGAGAGTTTCCTCTAACGACGCATTCCTGTGAGGGAAAGAAGTTGACAGACAAACATACACACACAGAACATTTAGAAGAACGATTGTCTCATAATAAATATAGTGACTGTGGAGCGTGGTATCCGTGCTCTATACGGGCAAAAGCGTTGTGAGAACGGAGCGTGGCGTTAGGTGAATTTATACTACGCCTCATATATATGCGGTATTGAGTGGTAGTCAAAGCAATTTCATCATAGTGCACATGTAAAACAGAGACTGTTTGCAATGCGGAGTGCTTACTCAGAGATTTTCTGGAAAATGCCCCATGAGTTCCGGTTTGGGGGCCCGACCTATTGTCACACTCTGTGTGTTGCGGGAAAGAAACAAAAAATACAAAAAGATCGTATTTTGTTTAAAAAGAGAAGAAAGCCAAATCGCGTTTGGCTGCGTGTGTACCTGGCAGCATGTCTCCGGGATTCAGAAGACCTCCCAAATAAGTTTAAAAGAAAACCCAACTTACTTCTACAAAGTCAAGGACCCGCCTCTGTACCTACTGCGGCCGCATCAGAACTCCGTTGATGTGTGCCTGCTGCCGAGCGGGGTTATAAATACTCTCCGGTAGACTTCAGGTGCCGACAATCTAGTCCCGAGAGTAGCGTCTGAAAATGAAGATAGAAGACAGCGCGTGCACGTGTTTGTGTGTTACGCTGTTGCGCATAAAGTTTTGTTGAGACCATAACGTCTTAGAAATTTCGTGTAACTTAAGAATGGTCTGTAAATTAATTCCAGTCATGCTAGGAGTCTACGTTTGGTATGTGAAATATATCGCAAAAATTACCAAAGGGAAGAAAGACTATGGATTCCTATGGAAAGGTATCACCTTCGTGGCGCTTGTGATCGGCATATGTCTGCTCGTGATATGTAGGCATTTTTATATCTGTTTTGGCAGTAGACAAAGGGGCTGGGAGTCTAAGTTTGGTATGTGAAATATTTTGCAGAAATTGCAAAAGCGAGGAAAGACTATGGATTCCTATGGAAAGTGTCACCTTCGTGGCGCTCGTGATAAATCGGCATATGTCTGCTCCTGATATGTAGGTGTAGTCATCTCTGCTTAAAGCAGTAGACAAGGGGGTATGTAGAGCTCGCACGAATGTTATCATCTGCATAGTTCCCATGATAGACCGGCATCTACACAGCGGCTGGGCTCTGTTCGTGATGAGTAGGTCTATTCACACCTGCTTGGCAGTGGTTATCACGTGGTATGGATAAATGGTGTTTCATAAAAGCGTTAAAGCTAAGTTTGTATGTCTTATGCTGTAATCTGATAGCGCATGCTCATTGATGGGATATCTGGGGCTCAATTGTTATTAGACCTATGGTGTCATCATTGGGTCCCACCCAAGGTCCCGAATGTTCCTTGGGTGTGCTTCAATGCCTGGATACAGCGGAGCTGGTTTTGTGCAGTGAGTGTGCAGTGAAAGGTGAATGAATGTAGATTAAAAGACTGTCCTGAGGGTCCCAAAAAGAAGAAAAGACTCGTTTAATATCTGGGCCCTTGGCAGTGGTTAAAAACGAGAGGCGGATATCCTTGGAGGTCTTTAGTAACTCCGATATCCTTATTGGTCAACATGTTTCAGCCATGCTCCCTTTATTAAGATGGCTTTCGTCAGGACCTAAAGTGAGTGAGTGCTATTGTGGTCTAAAAGGGTAGTGTGTTAAAGTCCAACTATGTGGTGCACACGCTTTGGTGCGTTATGTGGTAGAGGAGAGTTTCCTCTAACGACGCATTCCTGTGAGGGAAAGAAGTTGACAGACAAACATACACACACAGAACATTTAGAAGAACGATCGTCTCATAATAAATATAGTGACTGTGGAGCGTGGTATCCGTGCTCTATACGGGCAAAAGCGTTGTGAGAACGGAGCGTGGCGTTAGGTGAATTTATACTACGCCTCATATATATGCGGTATTGAGTGGTAGTCAAAGCAATTTCATCATAGTGCACATGTAAAACAGAGACTGTTTGCAATGCGGAGTGCTTACTCAGAGATTTTCTGGAAAATGCCCCATGAGTTCCGGTTTGGGGGCCCGACCTATTGTCACACTCTGTGTGTTGCGGGAAAGAAACAAAAAATACAAAAAGATCGTATTTTGTTTAAAAAGAGAAGAAAGCCAAATCGCGTTTGGCTGCGTGTGTACCTGGCAGCATGTCTCCGGGATTCAGAAGACCTCCCAAATAAGTTTAAAAGAAAACCCAACTTACTTCTACAAAGTCAAGGACCCGCCTCTGTACCTACTGCGGCCGCATCAGAACTCCGTTGATGTGTGCCTGCTGCCGAGCGGGGTTATAAATACTCTCCGGTAGACTTCAGGTGCCGGCAATCTAGTCCCGAGAGTAGCGTCTGAAAATGAAGATAGAAGACAGCGTGTGCACGTGTTTGTGTGTTACGCTGTTGCGCATAAAGTTTTGTTGAGACCATAACGTCTTAGAAATTTCGTGTAACTTAAGAATGGTCTGTAAATTAATTCCAGTCATGCTAGGAGTCTACGTTTGGTATGTGAAATATATCGCAAAAATTACCAAAGGGAAGAAAGACTATGGATTCCTATGGAAAGGTATCACCTTCGTGGCGCTTGTGATCGGCATATGTCTGCTCGTGATATGTAGGCATTTTTATATCTGTTTTGGCAGTAGACAAAGGGGCTGGGAGTCTAAGTTTGGTATGTGAAATATTTTGCAGAAATTGCAAAAGCGAGGAAAGACTATGGATTCCTATGGAAAGTGTCACCTTTGTGGCGCTCGTGATAAATCGGCATATGTCTGCTCCTGATATGTAGGTGTAGTCATATCTGCTTAGAGCAGTAGACAAGGGGGTATGTAGAGCTCGCACGAATGTTATCATCTGCATAGTTCCCATGATAGACCGGCATCTACACACCGGCTGGGCTCTGTTCGTGATGAGTAGGTCTATTCACACCTGCTTGGCAGTGGTTATCACGTGGTATGGATAAATGGTGTTTCATAAAAGCGTTAAAGCTAAGTTTGTATGTCTTATGCTGTAATCTGATAGCGCATGCTCATTGATGGGATATCTGGGGCTCAATTGTTATTAGACCTATGGTGTCATCATTGGGTCCCACCCAAGGTCCCGAATGTTCCTTGGGTGTGCTTCAATGCCTGGATACAGCGGAGCTGGTTTTGTGCAGTGAGTGTGCAGTAAAGGGTGAATGAATGTAGATTAAAAGACTGTCCTGAGGGTCCCAAAAAGAAGAAAAGACTTTTTAATATCTGGGCCCTTGGCAGTGGTTAAAAACGAGAGGCGGATATCCTTGGAGGTCTTTAGGAACTCCGATATCCTTATTGGTCAACATGTTTCAGCCATGCTCCCTTTATTAAGATGGCTTTCGTCAGGACCTAAAGTGAGTGAGTGCTAATGTGGTCTAAAAGGGTAGTGTGTTAAAGTCCAACTATGTGGTGCACACGCTTTGGTGCGTTATGTGGTAGAGGAGAGTTTCCTCTAACGACGCCTTCCTGTGAGGGAAAGAAGTTGACAGACAAACATACACACACAGAACATTTAGAAGAACGATTGTCTCATAATAAATATAGTGACTGTGGAGCGTGGTATCCGTGCTCTATACGGGCAAAAGCGTTGTGAGAACGGAGCGTGGCGTTAGGTGAATTTATACTACGCCTCATATATATGCGGTATTGAGTGGTAGTCAAAGCAATTTCATCATAGTGCACATGTAAAACAGAGACTGTTTGTAATGCGGAGTGCTTACTCAGAGATTTTCTGGAAAATGCCCCATGAGTTCCGGTTTGGGGGCCCGACCTATTGTCACACTCTGTGTGTTGCGGGAAAAAAACAAAAAATACAAAAAGATCGTATTTTGTTTAAAAAGAGAAGAAAGCCAAATCGCGTTTGGCTGCATGTGTACCTGGCAGCATGTCTCCGGGATTCAGAAGACCTCCCAAATAAGTTTAAAAGAAAACCCAACTTACTTCTACAAAGTCAAGGACCCTCCTCTGTACCTACTGCGGCCGCATCAGAACTCCGTTGATGTGTGCCTGCTGCCGAGCGGGGTTATAAATACTCTCCGGTAGATTTCAGGTGCCGGCAATCTAGTCCCGGGAGTAGCGTCTGAAAATGAAGCTAGAAGACAGCGCGTGCACTTGTTTGTGTGTTACGCTGTTGCGCATAAAGTTTTGTTGAGACCATAACGTCTTAGAAATTTCGTGTAACTTAAGAATGGTCTGTAAATTAATTCCAGTCATGATAGGAGTCTACGTTTGGTATGTGAAATATATCGCAAAAAATTGCCAAAGGGAAGAAAGACTATGGATTCCTATGGAAAGGTATCACCTTCGTGGCGCTTGTGATCGGCATATGTCTGCTCGTGATATGTAGGCATTTTTATATCTGTTTTGGCAGTAGACAAAGGGGCTGGGAGTCTAAGTTTGGTATGTGAAATATTTTGCAGAAATTGCAAAAGCGAGGAAAGACTTTGGATTCCTATGGAAAGTGTCACCTTCGTGGCGCTCGTGATAAATCGGCATATGTCTGCTCCTGATATGTAGGTGTAGTCATATCTGCTTAAAGCAGTAGACAAGGGGGTATGTAGAGCTCGCACGAATGTTATCATCTGCATAGTTCCCATGATAGACCGGCATCTACACACCGGCTGGGCTCTGTTCGTGATGAGTAGGTCTATTCACACCTGCTTGGCAGTGGTTATCACGTGGTATGGATAAATGGTGTTTCATAAAAGCGTTAAAGCTAAGTTTGTATGTCTTATGCTGTAATCTGATGGCGCATGCTCATTGATGGGATATCTGGGGCTCAATTGTTATTAGACCTATGGTGTCAAAAGGGTCTAAAAGTATCAATTCAGGCTGTTCCAGGGGATATTATCGTTTAATCCTGTCTTGTGGGTAGACAGGTGATAAATCCAATGTTGTTCTTTCAGTAGTAATGTCCTATCGTTTGTGGTATTTTAGGTGTCTATTTTTTCAATTACAGTCCACCTCAGGTCATTGGGTGAATGGCCTGCCTGTATGAAATGATCAGTTAGTTTGCTCACGTTCTTTTTGCAGCGTATGGTGCTTCGGTGTTCAACTATGCGTGTTCTTACTTTGCGGCTTGTCATGCCCACATAGCGTAGGACGCACATGCATGTGATAAGGTAAATTACATTTGTGGAATTGCAGTTTGTGTGCTTGATTTGATGCCAGGTTTTTCCCGCTTCCAGGTCCAGTGTTTTGGTGGCCTGGGTAAGGTGGCAAATGCTACAGTCTCCGCAGGGGTAGTGGCCCATTATACCTGGGAGCCCCCAGGCGATGAGTACTGTATTGGTCTTGGGAGTCCTGGGTTTCTTGGGTCTGGTGGAGACCAGGCGGTCCCGCAGGCTTCCTGCTTTTTTATAGGCAAAGAGTGGTTGTTACAAAAACCACAAAAGCCCCACGTTGTGTGGAGAAGGGAACGAGAGGCACGGGGTCTTAGGAGCTAGCAGCCTCCAACACTAACAGTCTAACCACAAAAAGCTGCTCCTAACTGAATTGCCACTACGAGGTTTGGGATTAATTTGTAAGTGAAGGCATCTCACAAAAAGTAACGGACTGGTCTCACACACCACCTGGTGTCATGCTTCATCATTGACCAGTCCTCGCCCTCTAAAACCTTGGTTTGATAGAGGGCGGGCATACACCTGACGACAGGGATGCACTTCTAAGCTAAGTGGGGGCCCAAAAACGAAAAAGTGTGGTTAAAAATCATTATAGTTATCTTAATCATGTTTTTAATGTGAAAGGTAACTATCTGATATTAAAATCAAGTGACGGTATGTGGGGGAATTAATGTCCCCTACCCGTTATGTGAGAGGTCAACATGTTTCTGCCTTAATGGCCCGCTTGGGTCCAGGGCATTCGTCAGGACCTTAAAAAGAACATGGAGGGCTCCGTTCTTACCAGCTAGTGGTAAGATTAAACCACTGTGTGGGCGTGAGCACTGCCACACTCCACAACTTGATGGCTTCTAATTTCAAGCCTGTAAAAGAGAAATTTATTGAAAGAAATATATACACTGCCAAACCTTCTAAGTAGTTGAGAACTGAACACAAAACATGCATTGTTTCAGAAAAACGTAAGTGACTACTTATGTGACATGTGACACTCTATTTGTGTACATGAAACCAGATAAAATAGTGAGAATATGAATCTCACTGTTCTTACCCTAGATACCAAAGCTACTTGCCCCATGGGAGGAGGGGAGGGGAAACCCCTGTAGTCAAACCCTGTTGAGAAACCATAGAACACATTTGAAATAATTCTCAATAAGAATAAAATAAACTGAAGATGAAAGACCAGAATTTTGATCTGTGGCAAAATAAACCTACACATACAACATCATCTGCCTATCGGGTAATTGAACAACCATACATTCAATTAATTCTCATTTACACCCTTACTGCATCAAGGGAAATTTCCCATGTGGATCCTAGGCGACTGCTCCCGGTCCTCCCTGGTGTAGAAATGAGGTAGAGGAGGTCGCACTATATATAGTGCACTCTATCACACTAATTATCACCAAATGGTTCACAGGTGCTGATAATAATCCTATGATGTTTGGTTTCCTGTGTCACAAGAAAAGGCAGCCTGAACTACCCATGGCGATCGTATGCACATGCTCAGAGTGAACTACGACTAATCAGTAGGAAAAAGGTGTGCGACTTCCTGTGTCTACTGAAAACGAGTGCCTGATTCTAAAATGGCCGTGCATGCTCGCATACAACGAGAGTTTCCTTTTCAAGTTTCTACAAATGCTCAAAGTGGCTAAATGTACGCGCATGTACAAGGCTGTAAATACGCGTGTGTCCTATACTGTTTAAAATAGCGCGCGATAAAAATTGCCAATCATACTTCGATGCCTGATCCATGAAGGACAATGCCTGGTTCAAGGATGGCCACAAGACGTGCATTCTTAGTCACGTAACAAAAGACGTATGTATCGTGGGAAAAACAGCTAAAGACTTTAAGAGTAGTCAAGTTATGTGCATCCTCAAGGTGGCCAACAATGAATCAGCCCACCACGATCAGCAAAAGGGGGGTGTTTGCAGGAGTTAACACCTTACCCTAGGAAAAAATAAATAAATAATTCCTAGGACTCCAAGTCTCCTGTCGTATTCACTAAATTACAGCGCTTAATAACAGTCAGACATAGCCAAACGTTCTATCAGGTAAATAACAACAGATAGCTACACCCACACAGTGAAGTAAAGTGTGGCGCATGGGTAGAAAGGAGACTATACAATTATGAGTCACCAGCATGTCGGGAGCACTATTCGCAAGAGGGGGTGGGGGTATAGTACTCAGATATGCACAATGAGGGTCTCGGTCAGTTAAATGTAGCCTCACAGATTGTCAGTGCCTTATGGAGTGGATCCTAAGGTCTGCCTACTATAAATAACCCTATGGGGCCCGAACAGGGACTAGGACGAAATGTTACGGATCGAGTTCTGCTGAACAAGAAACAATAGTTGCAGAAGAAATTAAAGCTCATTCAAGTGCTAGTGAATCCAGAAGTCAGTGATTAAAAGTAGGCGTGCCCAGGACATATAGATAATGTATAGAAATTAAATTAAAGATGGTGATTAGGGATTCCTATTGTCCCATCTGGAGCCATGGTATTTCATCGTTGAGGCCTTGTTGCCAAGAGCGGAGACGGAACACCCATCGTTGTTCCCTCACATGTAGAGCTTTTGTAAGATCAAACTTGCGTTTCTTCATCACTTCCAGGATTGACCATCTCAGGTCTGTGTCATTATGGTTTTTTTCTGTGAAATGACGCGTCAGTTTGGTGTTATTCTTTTTACATCGGATGGTACTCCGATGTTCACTGATTCGTACCTTGATTTTCCTAGTGGTCATGCCTACATATCTGAGGCCGCAAGGACAGGTTAGGAGGTACACAACATTCTCTGTGTTACAGTTACTGAATCCTCGTAACTTCCAAGGTTTTCCGGTCCCTGGTGGGTCTGGACATCGAAAGCCTTTATACTAGCCTCCCACAGGACGAAACATTACGGGTCTTTAAAAACATGCTGTTTGAAACCACATGGGAACATACCACTCCAAGGGAGTTTATACTACTCTGTGCAACCCTGGCATTAAAACAGAACTATTTTGAATTCGAAGGAGAGTTCTATCTACAGACCAATGGAACATCCATGAGTAGTGTCTTCGCCCCGAGTGTGGCTGGACTCTCCGTCTACCACTTCGAGAAAGAACACATTTTGCCCACAACCAACCCCTACAAAACCAACCCTCAGTTTTGGCATCGTTACATCGACGATATCCTCATGATATGGACAGGATCCAATCATTCACTCACCAACTTCCTCACATGGCTCAATGAGAGGGACCCCTTCTTACGCTTCACGAGCAGCATCAGCGCTTCCAGCATTGCTTTTCTGGACCTCAACATTGATGCCACAGAAAGAAAACTTCAGACAACTACCTACCACAAACCCACATCCAGGAACTCCCTCCTACAATTTGGGAGTTTTCACACTAGGCCTTTGAGGGAGAACCTCCCATATGGCCAATTTTTGCGCATACGCCGCAATTGCAGCCACATACAGGATTACAAGCAACAATGTACAGACCTGGCTAATAAGTTGAAGGAGTGAGGATATCCCGAAAAAATAATCCAAACCACTCAAAAACGGGCCAACAACCAACCGAGGGAAGCCCTATTAGAAGACACACAACGAGAAAACACTGCCATCCAACTAACATGCGTCACCACATACAATGTGGCCTCCAATCAAGTGGCTAAAATAATGAAAAGGAACTGGCGCATACTCACTACTGGCAACCTCAAGTGGGAACAACCACTCTTTGCCTATAAAAAAGCAGGAAGCCTGCAGGACCGCCTGGTCTCCACCAGACCCAAGAAACCCAGGACTCCCACGACCAATACAGTACTCAGCGCCTGGGGGCTCCCAGGTATAATGGGCCACTACCCCTGCGGAGACTGTAGCGTTTGCCACCTTACCCAGGCCACCAAAACACTGGACTTGGAAGCGGGAAAAACCTGGCATCAAATCAAGCACACAAACTGCAATTCCACAAATGTAATTTACCTTATCACATGCATGTGCGGCCTACGCTATGTGGGCAGGACAAGCCACAAAGTAAGAACACGCATAGTTGAACACCGAAGCACGATACGCTGCAAAAAGAATGTGAGCAAACTAACTGATCATTTCATACAGACAGACCATTCACGCAATGACCTGAGGTGGACTGTAATTGAAAAAATAGACACCCAAAATACCACAAATGATAGGACATTACTACTGAAAGAACAACATTGTATTTATCGCCTGTATACCCACAAGACAGGATTAAACGATAATATCCCCTGGAACAGCCTGAATTGATACTTTTAGACCCTTTTGACACCATAGGTCTAATAACAAGTGAGCCCCAGATATCCCATCAATGAGCATGTGCCATCAGATTACAGCATAAGACATACAAACTTAGCTTTAATGCTTTTATGAAACACCATTTATCCATACCACGTGATAACCACTGCCAAGCAGGTGTGAATAGACCTACTCATCATGAACAGAGCCCAGCCGGTGTGTAGATGCCGATCTATCATGGGAACTATGCAGATGATAACATTCGTGCGAGCTCTACATACCCCCCTTGTCTACTGCTTTAAGCAGATATGACTACACCTACATATCAGGAGCAGACATATGCCGATTTATCACGAGCGCCACGAAGGTGACACCTTCCATAGGAATCCATAGTCTTTCCTCGATTTTGCAATTTCTGCAAAATATTTCACATACCAAACTTAGACTCCCAGCCCCTTTGTCTACTGCCAAAACAGATATAAAAATGCCTACATATCAATCAATCAATCAATCAATCAGGACATTTGTAAAGCGCACTACTTACCCGTGCGGGTCTCAAGGCGCTGGGGGGGGATGCTGCTACTGCTCGAAAAGCCAGGTCTTGAGGAGTCTTCTGAAGGTTAGTAGGTCCTGGGTCTGCCGTAGGAGGATGGGGAGGGTGTTCCAGGTTTTGGCGGCGAGGTGGGAGAACGATCTGCCGCCGGAGGTCGCTCTTTGGATGCGGGGGACTGTGGCGAGGGCGAGGTCGGCGGAGCGGAGCTGGCGGTTGGGGGTGTAGAAGCTGAGTCATCTGTTGAGGTATGCTGGTCCGGTGTCGTGTAGTGCCTTGTGTGTGTGGGTGAGGAGCTTGAAGGTGATCCTCTTGTTGACGGGGAGCCAATGCAGGTCTCTCAAGTGGGGTGTGATGTGGCTGCGGCAAGGGATGTCGAGGATCAGGCGAGCCGAGGCGTTTTGAATGTGCTGGAGTCGTTTCAGTAGTTTGGCCGAGGCTCCTGCGTAGAGGGCGTTTCCGTAGTCCAGCCTGCTGCTGTTGAGGGTCTAAGTGACCGTTCTTCTTGTTTCGGTGGGGATCCACCTGTAGATCTTGCGGAGCATGTGGAGGGTGTTGAAGCAGGAGGACGAGACGGCGTTGACCTGCTTTGTCATGGAGAGAGTAGAGTCGAGGATGAACCCTAGGTTGCGCGCGTGGTCGGTGGGTGTTGGAGCTGTGCCCAGTGCGGTCGGCCACCAGGAGTCGTCCCAGGCCGAGGCGGGGGAGCCGAGGATGAGGACTTCTGTCTTGTCTGAGTTCAGCTTCAGTCGGCTGTTCTTCATCCAGTCAGCGACGGCTTTCATTCCTTCGTGGAGGTTGGTTTTGGCGGTGAGGGGGTCCTTGGTGAGGGAGAGGATCAGCTGGGTGTCGTCGGCGTGGGAGATGATGTTGAGGTCATGCAGTCGGGCGACGTGGGCGAGCGGTGCCATGTAGATGTTGAACAGAGTTGGGCTGAGGGACGAGCAGACATATGCCGATCACAAGCGCCACGAAGGTGATACCTTTCCATAGGAATACATAGTCTTTCTTCCCTTTGGCAATTTTTGCGATATATTTCACATACCAAACGTAGACTCCTAGCATGACTGGAATTAATTTACAGACCATTCTTAAGTTACACTAAATTTCTAAGACGTTATGGTCTCAACAAAACTATATGCGCAACAGCGTAACACACAAACACGTGCACGCACTGTCTTCTATCTTCATTTTCAGACGCTACTCCTGGGACTAGATTGCCGGCACCTGAAGTCTAACGGAGAGTATTTATAACCCCGCTCGGCACCAGGCACACATCAACGGAGTTCTGATGCCGCCGCAGTAGGTACAGAGGCGGGTCCTCGACTTTGAAGAAGTAAGTTGGGTTTTCTATTAAACTTATAGGGGAGGTCTTCTGAATCCCGGAGACATGCTGCCAGGTACACACGCAGCCAAACGCGATTTGGCTTTCTTCTCTTTTTAAACAAAATATGATCTTTTTGTATTTTTTGTTTCTTTCCCGCAACACACAGAGTGTGACAATAGGTCGGGCCCCCAAACCGGAACTCATGGGGCATTTTCCAGAAAATCTCTGAGTAAGCACTCCGCATTACAAACAGTCTCTCTTTTACATGTGCACTATGATGAAATTGCTTTGACTACCACTCAGTACCGCATATATATGAGGCGTAGTATAAATTCACCTAACGCCACGCTCCGTTCTCACAACGCTTTTGCCCGTAAAGAGCACAGATACCACGCTCCACAGTCACTATAATTATTATGAGACAATCGTTCTTCTAAATGTTCTGTGTGTGTATGTTTGTCTGTCAACTTCTTTCCCTCACAGGAATGCGCCATTAGAGGAAACTCTCCTCTACCACATAACGCACCTAAGCGTGTGCGCCACATAGTTGGTCTTTAATACACTACCCTTTTAGACCACATTAGCACTCACTCACTTTAGGTCCTGACGAAAGCCATCTTAATAAAGGGAGCATGGCTGAAACATGTTGACCAATAAGGATATCGGAGTTACTAAAGACCTCCAAGGATATCCGCCTCTCGTTTTTAACCACTGCCAAGGGCCCAGATATTAAAACAGTCTTTTCTTCTTTTTGGGACCCTCAGGACAGTCTTTTAATCTACATTCATTCACCTTTCACTGCACACTCACTGCACAAAACCAGCTCCGCTGTATCCAGGCATTGAAGCACACCCAAGGAACATTCTGGACCTTGGGTGGGACCCAATGATGAAGCATGTCACCAACTAGGTTGGTGAGTGAGGGTCTTCATAAAAAAACAATGTGTTTTCTCATGAACAAACATACACTAGGAGCACCTATGTTGTAGCTAGTTCTTTTTGATTTAAACATAGGTGAATTACCCCCAAAGAGTGATAGACTCAGGCACTGTACTCCTGTGCAGAATGGACACATCTCCATAGGGTCAATTTGATAACTGTACACACATTATTCTGTACCCTCTGGCCAAACTACATTTGTAATGTCACAAATGAGCATATGAACACTTAATGGACTAGGACATCACATAGCACAGGGAATGTGTGTTCAGACTTCGAGTGTCTCAAACCAGCAGTGTAACTGTGTAACTGCCAAACCACAGTATGTCATTCCCATCCTTAAATGCAGTCAGGTATCTGTGGAAATAAGGCTACACAACCCATTGACATGAAGTCAGCATGCTAGGCAGTGTCTCATACATTTACATTACCCAGTCTCAGAACAACATGTGTTTATTTTGGCTTAAGAAGAGCTGTACAGTGTCCATGTTGCCATCCTCCCCACATACTCAAGTGCAATTAGTACTAGGTCATGTATGGAGCATGCTGTTGGCAAAATATTGATGCATGCACATTGGCTTGCACGCACAGACTACTGTACAGTAACATCATGTGAGCATTCTGAGCACTCTCAAGCTTTTAGTCAGACACTTACCAGTACATCTGGAGCACCATATAGCCCCCCATACTGTGCAAGGACCTCGTCCACCAGGACCTCCAGCTCTTCTGTGGTGAAGGGGCGGGCCCTGATGTTCTCTGTTCACGCCATCAATGTGTCCAGAGTACAGGTAGAGCAGCAGTTGGTGGTGATGAATGGCAGACGGCAGTGTCTGAATGCAAGTGACATGTGTGGCTCTCTCACAGACATTTATAGGCCCTTAGGGTTGTTTCAGTGGTACTCTGCTGATGCAATTGGTCTGCCTGGTTTGCATCTTACAATTGTATCCTATGCCTGTGACCGCTGTGGCGGAGCACACCTACCACAAGTTTCAAAAATGCATTGCTCTACCTCAATGGTGGTTCCCATTGGCTGCAATGGCATTGGCATAGGCGGTGTCACACCGCGGGGCCAGGTGGTCTCTACCGCAATCCGGCATCTTTCAATTGTGGCCAATGCCTGTGACCACAGTGGTGGAGCATGCCTACCGTGAGTTTCAAAAATGCATTGCTCTACCGTGATGGCGGTTCCCATTGGCTGCAATGGCATTGGCATAGGCGGTGTCACACCGCGGGGGCCAGGTGGTCTTTACCGCAATCCGGCATCTTTCAGTTGTATCCAATGCCTGTGACCGTGGTGGCGGAGCACGCCTACCGCGAGTTTCAAAACTGTATTGCTCTACTGCGATGGCGGGTCCCATTGGCTGCAATGGCATTGGCATAGGCGGTGTCACACCGCGGGGGCCAGGTGGTGTCTTCCGCTAATCCGGCATCTTTCAAGTGTGGCCAATGACCGTGACCGCAGTGGTGGAGCACGCCTACCACGAGTTTCAAAACTGTATTGCTCTACTGCAATGGCGGGTCCCATTGGCTGCAATAGCATTGGCATAGGCGGTGTCACACCGCGGGGGCCAGGTGGTGTCTTCCGCTAATCCGGCATCTTGCAAGTGTATCCAATGACTGTGACCGCAGTGTGCTATTGCATTGGCCCTTTGCAATTTTCATCAGTGAACACTATACATTAACACTATGGGGTCGATTCCGATTCGGGCCGGAAAAAGCACCGACCGACACGGAGCCGGAAAAATTACCGACCGACACGTACCAGTGGCGCCCGACACGCCAAGTACGATGCAAGCCGCGATAAATCCGACCGACACGTTAGGAAACCAAGCCGACCGACCGAGCCGCTCGGGAAATAGCAATCCGGCCGGAAAAACACGCGAATCCAACCGACCGACACGCACCCGGAACAAATCCGACCGAATCGTACCCGCCAACTCCAAACCGCAAAGTACGATGCAAGGCGCGAAAAACACGACCGAGTCGGACGGAGGACAAGCCGTACGACCGACACGCATACAAAACCGAGCCGAAGCAACACAATACACCGCGACCGACGCGTACGCAGCATAGAAAACTGCACAAACACAGCGTGAACGAAACGGAAAACACCGTACGAGACCAATGCAGGGTCCGACTCGGTCACAAGAACGTTTCCAACATACACAAACAGCACAAAGGAAAAATCAACCAAAAAAAGGCCAAACAAGCAATTACCAAGCCAATAAATACTGGGGGGGTGGGGACAGAGAACAAAGACACACCCACAACTCCACCTATATAAAGGACACAAATCACTACCATGAGCCTTTGCAAATGCCATTCCACTGCCAGCACCCAAGAGAAAGCAACCACACACCCACAGCTCATCCCTCACACAAGCCACACACCATCAGCACACCAACAAATACCTACCTCACATACACCCAGCAAAACACACACTCACACACCCTCACCTGCACACCAACACACACATCACTCACCATCACCACCCATCACCATGCCCCCCAAGAAGAATCACAAGTTCCTAGATTGTGAATTGGAAGTCCTGGTAGACGAGATCCTCAGGGTGGAGCCACAGCTGTTTGGCACATTGGTCCAACAGACCCCCATGTCGCAGAAAACCAAGATGTGGGAGAGGATCATCAACAGGGTGAACGCCCAATCACCATGTCGGCGCACAAAGACCGACATCCAGAACAGGTGGTATGACGTGCGCAGGAGGGTACGGAAACTGCTGAAGCAAGACTACATCAACAGCCAACACACCGGCAGTGGCCCTCCTGCCAAGCCAATATACCTCAGGCCCTGGGAGGAGAAGGTGCGGGCCATCCTTCCGCCAGTGAGCGTATATGGACTGAGAGGACATCCCAGAGCCTGGTGAGTACACAACAAATGTACACAATAAACTGCCACAAAACACACACATCACTGTCAAGGGGAGAGTCAAACCATGCACTCATAGCAATTACACAGCAACTAGAACAGAATCATCCCAAAATGTGTATGTCAGTCAGATAAACACAACACATGCCATCAAAAAAGTCACATCCAACTGTGCCAACACATGTACAAACACAACCACAACTACAGCTAGGCAGTGGCACAAATAGAACTAACACACACATCCACACATGTAGCCACCACAACAACACCAACACACAGTGAAGACCACTCAAAGGAAGGAATTCTATGTATGCTGGCCAAGTCAGTGTAGCCAATAGCATCATGGGAGTCGCAGTCACACATATTGCCCCCCCACAACTGTCCCATCAACACCACCCTGAACCATGCTCACATCACAGGGAGTGGAGAAGGACTCACAAGATGGCTGACACTGGCTACTGCTGTGGGGAGCACAAGGCCCTGCTGCCAACTGTGCACCAACAAACAGCACTACACCACTGACTGACATCCTGAGAGACAACTTACACTCCCTGCAATGCAAGCACGTTCCATGGTGGGATATCTGGCTGGCTGGGTGGGAAGGGGGACTAGCAGCACTGACTATAGTCACCAGCACCTCCCCTCACCCCCCCCAACACAAACTCCACAGTACCCACCTGGTAGAATGCAATGCCCTCCATCCTAACACAAGATCCCACAAAGCACCACCACCCTGGGTTATGTTGTGTGAAGCACAGGGACACTCTTGGGACTCTTAGCCAAACAACTGCCAGGACAACACTCCCAGCCATCCTGTCAGCACAGCCAGCCCACCCCACAGGGAAGCAGAGTCAAAAGGAAGGAAGCATGGGCATGCTGGGAAGGGGGTGGAGGCAATAGCATGATGGGAGTCGTAGTCACAGACATAGCTCACCCTCACAACTGTCCCATCAACACCACCCTGAACCATGCTCACATCACAGGGAGTGGAGAAGGACTCACAAGATGGCTGACACTGGCTACTGCTGTGGGGAGCACAAGGCCCTGCTGCCAACTGTGCACCAACAAACAGCAGGACACCACTGACTGACATCCTGAGAGACAACTTACACTCCCTGCAATGCAAGCACGTTCCATGGTGGGATATCTGGCTGGCTGGGTGGGAAGGGGGACTAGCAGCACTGACTATAGTCACCAGCACCTCCCCTCACCCCCCCCAACACAAACTCCACAGTACCCACCTGGTAGAATGCAATGCCCTCCATCCTAACACAAGATCCCACAAAGCACCACCACCCTGGGTTATGTTGTGTGAAGCACAGGGACACTCTTGGGACTCTTAGCCAAACAACTGCCAGGACAACACTCCCAGCCATCCTGTCAGCACAGCCAGCCCACCCCACAGGGAAGCAGAGTCAAAAGGAAGGAAGCATGGGCATGCTGGGAAGGGGGGTGGAGGCAATAGCATGATGGGAGTCGTAGTCACAGACATAGCTCACCCTCACAACTGTCCCATCAACACCACCCTGAACCATGCTCACATCACAGGGAGTGGAGAAGGACTCACAAGATGGCTGACACTGGCTACTGCTGTGGGGAGCACAAGGCCCTGCTGCCAACTGTGCACCAACAAACAGCAGGACACCACTGACTGACATCCTGAGAGACAACTTACACTCCCTGCAATGCAAGCACGTTCCATGGTGGGATATCTGGCTGGCTGGGTGGGAAGGGGGACTAGCAGCACTGACTATAGTCACCAGCACCTCCCCTCACCCCCCCAACACAAACTCCACAGTACCCACCTGGTAGAATGCAATGCCCTCCATCCTAACACAAGATCCCACAAAGCACCACCACCCTGGGTTATGTTGTGTGAAGCACAGGGACACTCTTGGGACTCTTAGCCAAACAACTGCCAAGACAACACTCCCAGCCATCCTGTCAGCACAGCCAGCCCACCCCACAGGGAAGCAGAGTCAAAAGGAAGGAAGCATGGGCATGCTGGGAAGGGGGGTGGAGGCAATAGCATGATGGGAGTCGTAGTCACAGACATAGCTCAGAACCATGCTCACATCACAGGGAGTGGAGAAGGACTCACAAGATGGCTGACACTGGCTACTGCTGTGGGGAGCACAAGGCCCTGCTGCCAACTGTGCACCAACAAACAGCAGGACACCACTGACTGACATCCTGAGAGACAACTTACACTCCCTGCAATGCAAGCACGTTCCATGGTGGGATAACTGACTGGCTGGGTGGGTGGGTGGGAAGGAGGTCTGGCTGTCAACCAAACACAATCAATGCAGACCATGTTCACACCCCAGAGAATACATAGAAATGCCCAAATAATGCAGGACAATGTGCCACACCAATATCAACCCCTGACTGTGACGACTTAGGACAATACAATGTACAGGCCCGCACCCCGAGGCACAGTCACAACTGTCAGGTGTGTCAACCACTGATGCCTGCAGAAACATGACATACATTGTTTGTGTCTCCCAAAAACAGGTGATGATAGGGACACAGCAGCAGACGCTGAGGAGTCCCAGTCCCAGGCTCAAGAGGATGCCGAGCTCACTGGCGTCGTACAGCCTCTGTCCTCCTCGGACGATGAACAACCTGGCACATCCGGTGCAAGTCAAGATGCTGCACCAGCAGGACCACCAGCTGCAGCACCAGCAGGTCCACCAGCTGCACCCCCTGCACCCACCCCTCCAACGACTGTCACCACGAATACCATCCCTGCCGACATGGACGGAATAAGGAGCAACACCAGCGCAGTGACCCTGGACCAACCTGGGGCCATGGACACCACCACCACCACCAACCCCCAAGGTGGACCAGGGTCATCTGTGCGTGCAACTGCACACACTGCACATGTCAGCAGGGGTGGTGGGAGGGGTGGGAGACAGAGGTCGCTGCTTGCAGACGTTGCTGGTGTGCATGAAGACCCACAACTGGTACGCATAGCTGATGCGTACCAGTCCAGCACCGGAGAGCTCAGCCAGGTAGTGGGGCTCCTCAGAGACATCAAACAGCAGCAGGCTGCCCATCATGCCCGCTTGGACTCCCACATGTCCCGCGTGGAGTCCAAGTGGGATGTACTACATGAGATGACGGCGGTGCACAGGGACATTTTACAATGCCTCCGCCAGATGAACAGCAACCAGTCCACACCTCCCTGTGTGCCAACAACATCTGGTACAGAACAAACTGCAACTGCCACAGGGAGGGAGGAGGACTCTGGCGGAGAGTCCCCTGCACCGCAGCAGCCTGCACTTGAGGGCCCCCCCCAAGAAGAGGGGTCGTCCGAGGAGGGGAAAGTGAGAGGCTGATGGCCAAGCGCAACTCCCAGGAAGCCTGAACCTGTTCTGGATTTTCGCCTTTGTGCACAGACTGTTCACCCTGTTGGTGGCAACACTACTCCCACACATTGCATGGGGAGTACAAGTTGGAACAATGTGTCAGACAACTGTGGCCCCGATACTGGGGATCCTGTCTACCTGGACTTTCAATTCACCTAGGAACTTGGGATTGCAAGATTCATGTACAGCACAACCCATCCTATGCACTATTAACACAGATGTATCACAATAAACACACTAATACACCATACTTGCCTCTGTCGTGATTCCAACGTGGGTGCTGTTATGGGGATGATGAACTGCAAAATTACACTGTGTATGCGAACTGCAACAGCAAGGACAACACAGGCATGTGAGTACAGGCAACGTGACACATATGAGGGAGACACACCACCAGGGGTACACAACACATACACACCTAGGCCATCTGACTCATTGCCTACACTGATGTTGCCAGGGAAGACGGTGCAATGCACAGACACCACACCCATTCCCAGTTGTAGTCAAGTAGCCCACAGGTGCAGTAAGCAAATGGCAGTCAAATGTGTGACCACAGACAACGCACATCACAAAGTGAAGCACAGGTTTATTACACAGTAGCAACATGCCGTAACCACTACAGATGCAAGGTAACCCCACCTGGTAGCGGGCACACAGTCAACAACTGTAGACGGAAGGAAGTCCATGGGTGTGGCGCACATCACCTGTAGGGACACAATAGCTACCAGCCTGGATGTGCAATCACGTCGTCGGTGGACACAGTTGACCAAACGAATCTGAAAGTACCCTGTGAAGGACAGAAATGACACACAGTCAAAAGCAATGCAGTACAGGACAGATCAGCAAAACTCATGCACAATACATGTTACAAGATACCCACCCAGAACCAAGTTAGCATGTCAACACTGTTGGGGAGTACAGCCCACCTGTCACCACACATCGCAACACACATCCTGTCAAGTAGCCCATGGACACACTCCAACAGCACCAGAGCACCACCCACACATCATGCCAACTCACATCATTCACATGACACCTCAGGATACTCACATTCAGCTAAAGAAGTTGGTGATGAGCTGTGTGCGGACATCACCATCACCATCACCATCATCATCATCGTCACTGGCATCGTGGTCCAGGCCAGGATCCTCCACAGGTGGCGGATGTTGGTCATCGTCATCCTGGATAAGAGGCAACTCCTTCCGCACTGCCAGGTTGTGTAGCATGCAGCAGACGATGATAATCTTGCACACTTTCGCAGGGGCATATGGGAGGGACCCTCCGGTCTTGTCCAGGCAGCGGAAGCGGCTCTTCAGGAGACCAAAGGTCCGCTCAATCACTCTCCTGGTCCGACCATGTGCCTCATTGTAGCGCATCTGGGCAGGTGTCACAGGGTTCCTGAGGGGTGTCAGCAACCACGGCATGTTGGGGTATCCCGAGTCACCTACGGACAGACAAGTGCACATCAGCTGACTTGGAAAAGTGGGCGGAATACTACAGATCAGATCACACACAATGGCACAAAGTCAGTACACACCGACAAGCCAGGCACGCTGGTTCTGCATCTGTGCCATCAACCTGGGGATGCGACTACTCCTCATCACAAAGGCATCGTGTGCTGAACCAGGGAAACGGGCACACACGTGTGTGATGGTCATGTCTGCAAGACACACCACCAGTGCATTGACCGAGTGGTAGTGCTTGCGGTTCCTGTAGGCCTGCTCCTGGGCCTGTGGTGGTACCAAAGCCACATGTGTCCCATCAATGGAGCCAATGACATGCGGCATCCTCCCCAGGGCATAAAAGTCACTCTTCACGTCAGTGAGTCGTCGCAGTCTAGGGAAATAGATGTACCGGTTCAGGAAGAGCAACATTGCCGCCAAAACATCGCGGAGCACACGGCTGAACATGGTCTGTGACATCCCACCAGCAGACGCCACAGTATGTTGGAAGGTACCGGTGGCAAAGAAGTGTAGGGCTGCCATCACCTTCACCTTGGGGGTCAGCGCTGTAGGATACGGCCGGCCAGGCTGCAAATGTGGGGACAACTGCACTGCCAAATCCTCAATCAGCTGCCTGGTGAAGCGGTACCGTCGGATGCTGTCCCGTTCCACCATCGTTGCCAGGTCTGGGAATGGCCGATGGACAGCAGGAGCCCTGCAGTGCAGAGGAGAAGTAAGCAAGATCGTCAGTCACCCCACATATGCGGCATTGAACACACTCAAGATCCCAACATACATCATCATGAGGCACAACTACATGAAGTGTGCAGTACCGGAACGACATGTATGGTACATACATGGCCAACATCTGTCAACACGGTCCTACAGGTGGCATCAATTTGTCCCAGGTTGGCCCATTGGATATCATGATGCTGTGTCACAGTCACCCCCACAGTGACATGTGAGGACAGATGTGCCCCAGGCACCACAGCTCAACGACAGGCACATTCCCAGGGACCCTGTAATGCCACATGGACACTGGCATCACCTGGAGTATCATGTGTACACCACAGCAAAACAAACATGACCCCCACAGGTAGTGGCCACACTTGCCATGGCAGGACAGCCATGGACGTCTGTGACACACACGCACAACATCAGAGTCCATGCACACACAACGTGGATGTGGAGACTGTCTCCCATTGTGCACATGAAATCAGAGACATTGTAAACACTACATGCACAAAGACTGTGGAGGGCCATCACTATTGTGCCACTGGGACACCCTGGCTCAAACATACCGTCCCACATGGGACTCACGGGGTATGTGACATGACATACACAAACACCACTGTGAAATGTGACCATGACACATGCACAGATATGAACAGTTGCACATCACAGTGGTCACGTACACGTAACACCCAGGATCCTGTCCCCATGAACACGTGCACAGCCTGGGGGTGGCTGCCCACAGGTGACACCCACAGGACAACATGTACACCAACATACACACAATAGGAAATGCAGCCTTACATGCCTTATGATAAGGTTTGGACAGGCTGTCGTGATGTAGGTGTGCCCCTCACTCCCTGGGAGCTATCTGTGGCTGGCATATGTCCATCTGAGACAGGCATGCTGACCTATGCCAGTCACATATACAGTGATGCGTTGAACCGCAATGGACCGATCGGTGCCTCCGGCCGGCCCATTGCTTTCAATGTGTGCGGGTACGCGTTGTACCCCTGTGCGCGTTGAACTGCAATGGACCGATCGGTGCCTCCGGCCGGCCCATTGCTTTCAATGTGTGCGGGTACGCGTTGTACCCCTGTGCGCGTTGAACTGCAATGGACCGATCGGTGCCTCCGGCCGGCCCATTGCTTTCAATGTGTGCGGGTACGCGTTGTACCCCTGTGCGCGTTGAACTGCAATGGACCGATCGGTGCCTCCGGCCGGCCCATTGCTTTCAATGTGTGCGGGTACGCGTTGTACCCCTGTGCGCGTTGAACTGCAATGGACCGATCGGTGCCTCCGGCCGGCCCATTGCATTCAATGTGTGCGGGTACGCGTTGTACCCCTGTGCGCGTTGAACTGCAATGGACCGATCGGTGCCTCCGGCCGGCCCATTGCTTTCAATGTGTGCGGGTACGCGTTGTACCCCTGTGCGCGTTGAACTGCAATGGACCGATCGGTGCCTCCGGCCGGCCCATTGCATTCAATGTGTGCGGGTACGCGTTGTACCCCTGTGCGCGTTGTACCGCAATGGACCGATCGGTGCGCACCCATTGACAATGGGCTTGCCTGGCAACGGACGCGTTTTCGAATTTCGAACGAGTCGGTTGCTGGAAAATCAGTTGGTCACCCACAACAATGTTGCAAAATCATGTATGTCATGAAGTTGAAGTTTTGAAGGATGCTGTGGGCGTGTTTTGGTGCTGCTATTCCATGGATTGGCCAGATTCAGAAGATGCAAACGACTTGGACCTATCACTTTGGACACAAGGGACAGTATCTGCCTCTCCAGCACATATATATTGCTGCCTGTTCCCCTGAGAGCCCACTTGCCTGCACTACATGCTCCAGGACGACATCTGCCACTGCACTGCTGCTGTCTCTGCCCCTCTGGACCCTGCAATGGCACGTACTGTGGAGAGAGCCCCAGCCTTCAGCCTTGAGGAGAACCAGGCCCTGCTGGACAGCCTACTTCCACAGTACAGCAAGCTGTATGGGACACCAGGGGAGCAGGTGAGTGTTCTGTGCACTGCCTTTCTGAATGTGCATTTTGTCTGACTAGCAAGGCTGAGAGTCAGCACGCCACTGGCTAGCAGGCTCACTGAGTAGTTGTCACCCCCCATAGTGTGTGGTGACTTGCACTGGACAGGTATGGTGCAGTGACAGTGCTTCTGAACAGGGTTTTACTCCCCATGCAATGATACCATGTAGTGACTTCTGGAAAACTGTCCATGGGCAGCCGTGCACTGCCTGTGTACACCATGTGCCCCTGTGATTGCGACATGTATATGCAACTGTGTCATGCACGGATATGTTGCATGTGTAGTAATGGCCTTATCACTTTGTCATCCTGACAGGCTTCTGCCCATCGGAAGCATGAGATATGGAAGGACATCGTCCGGGCTGTCCGGTCCGTGGGGGTCTACAAGCGCCGGATCCGCAACTGCCAAAAGAGGTGGCAGGACCTTCGGGGCTGGACCCGGAGGATTGCACGGGTCCAGCTGAAGCTGTCGCCTCCTCGCAGGAGGGGCGGAACACGGACCCTGACCCCCCACATGCTCAGGATCCTGGCGGTGGTCTTTCCAGACCTGGATGGGCAGCTGAAGGCCAGAGAGCAGCAAGGAGGGGGTGAGTCAAAGACTGCACTGTGTACTCTGTCTAACATGCTATGTGCCCTCCTCGGGCCTGGTTAAACTGCCACAGTACAGCAGTCATGTTGTCCAGGAGCCATGTCCCTCTATTGTGCACTGCCCACTCCTCATCTGATACCCAGGTGTGGCCCTTACATGCAGGGAATTCTGTCACTTAGGACTGTGTCCTTGCAGTTTGCTTGACTCAAGGTGGGAGACAGCATCTGTTTCCCTGACTCTGTGGTGGGCATCATGGGTGGGTCCATTGCTTACACAATGCCTGTATTCTGACATGTATTCAGCGTGTTACTTTGATCTGTGGTCCAATTGCTGAGCTGATCCACCACATGTGGCTGGGGTACCTGGCACACACCCATGCTGCGGGTGGGAACAATGTTTGGGCCCCAGGAGTATGTATATGACGTGTGTCACACATACTTAGCCAGCTGCCTACAGTCCAGGGCTCATCCCTCATTCATGTGGGGCTGGACAGTCATGCCTACTCCAGGCCATACAATACACTCTGTACTCCCACTCCCGTGTATCAGCGGACACATTGTGCACAGTGATTTGACCCCTCAGGTGTCTGCCTCTGTGTCAGTGTGCTGTAGATTAGTCGCCAGGACTGCTGTGGAGTTTCTTGGTAGGGGCTCAGCATGCCACTGGAGATGTGACCATAGGAGACGATACTTGTGTGACACATAGGTGTCTGATCAGCTGCCCATGCAGACTGGGGCATGTAAATGTGAAGTTCAGGCAGCTGTTCCCCATGCATAGCAGAGTGTGAGGGGCTCAGGTTCAGAGGGTAGTGTCACAGGTCTCCCATATGTCCAATAGGTATGACCTGGACAGATGAGGGTTAAGAGGATGTGTTGTGGGGGGATGTACATGTGCACTTGTGCAGCTCCTGGACTTGCATTCCCCATGACCTACTATTGTGACACAGTGCAGAGTGTTGTTGTCTGGCTGCAAAGCCATACATCACTGAGACAGTGATGTATGACTTTGCAGGCATGCCTCCGCCATGGCATGTGTCTACTGATTGGTGAGCCTGCAGGGGAGTGACATGTGCTACATGCACACCATAGTGGCGCTGGCTATCAGGACATGGGTGCATCATGGTGTCTGTCGCTGGTATGCATCACATGCATTTCCTATTTGACTCTGGGCATCCCTTTCATCCGGAAACCTGTACTGACTCAGTGGCAAGAGCTGTGATGTGTCCACACCGTGTCCTCTGCACTGTCCAACTACTGTGTACTTGGTGCATGTGTCAACACTGGGGTGTTGCAATCCAACAGACACCAGACAGATGGGTGCAAGGCCATGTGGGATGTGAGTGCCATGCTTGGCATCAGACTGACAATTGACTTCTCCTGTTCAGTTAGGGCACTTTTAGCAATGTACAACTGATGATGCCAGGGCTTGCTCTGTGATGTGCTGTGCTCACAGTGGTGTGTGCGTTATGTGCAGGTGACTGATGTCTGTCTGTATCCCCATTGTTTGCAGATACATCCACGGCCACGGAAGGGGACAGCTCCACGGACCAGGAGGAGCCGGAGAGCCAGACTGGGTCAGCAGCCGAGGAGTGGTCGGAGGGACCCAGTGGCACGGAGGGCGAGGGGAGCCACACCGAGGAGTCCTCAGCAGCATCCACCTCAGCTGAGGACCAGAGCAACTCGGAGGATGACTCCCTTGTGGAGGCGGGTGTCAGCAGCCACCACACCCCAGCTAGTGTTGCTGTCCCCGCCACCACCAGCACCACCACCGCCCTCCCATCGGCTCCCATTCCCCAGGTCCGTGGAGGCTCCCATGTCCGGGAGCGTGTTTCCTTTGGGCCAGGCACCGCACCCCCTGCCCCTGTGTCCCCTGCTGCCCTGAGTGAGGAGTCTGTGTACCTCCTTCGCCAGCTCCATGTAGGGCAGACAGCCATGCTGAGTGTCCTCCATGCGCACACCGCGCTGTTGACTCAGCTGGTGTCGTTCATGGAGGGCATCTCATCGGGCATGTCTGACCTACAGAGGGGCAATAGGTCCATGGACTCCTCCCTGACGGCAGCAGTGTCCCTCCTCAAACGGTCCCTCACCCCTCCTGCCTCTGCTCCATCCACACTCCCCAGCACCTTACCCGTCCCAAGCACACACACACCGGCACAGGCACACACCAGCACACACACATCCAGCACACTGACACACACGCCAATGACAAAACGCACACGCACGCACATTCAGGGGACTGAAGCCAGACTCACAGGGGATGGGGCCCTGGAACACACACACGCATCCACATGCACTGCGCAGTCCTCAGTTCCCTCTCCCTCCAAAGCACCCTCCCTTGCCTCACATGCAACCCCAAAGTCACAGCAGCTCTTCCTCTGTGACCTCGGCCTCTTCCCCACCGATGAAGCTGCTCCAGCATCCCGGGGGAAGAGGAAGCCCACCCACACGGAGCAGAGTGCCCCTCGCCCCCGGACACCCTCCCCCAGGCGCAGACGGACTGAGGCCCCCACCCGCAAGTCCCCCGGAGTGGTAAGAGCAAGACCCCGCCACCGCCCTGCAGCTCAGGCACAAGGTCTCCGTCCTCCATCCCTCAGGCCCCCACTGCACAGGTGCCCCCACCACACCCTGCCCCAGGTTCCCCCACCCACAGATATACCATCCCCAAGATGCTCCGGCCTTCTCCCCCTGCCACTTGCTCTCCCAGCACCACACCCCCCGCTGCGCTTGTCTGTGCCACTGATGTGGTGAGGGTGTCCTCCCCCTCTGTCCAACCCACCTTGCCTGTTCCCCATTCTCCTCCCCTGGAGGTAGGCACTGCAGTGGAGTCCACTACCGCCCTGTCTGACTTGGGCACTGCAGTGGCGGACCTGTCCACCCCATCTGCAGGGTCCACTGCAGTTGTGCCGGCACCCACGACATCTGAGTCATGCCCCCCAGTTGTGCCGGCACACACCATGTCAGACACCTCCACTGCAGTTGTCAGTGGCTCTCCAGCACCCACCACCCCTTCCCTGACTCCCCCTGGTGAGCCCTGATCCTGTCCCTGCGGTGCCTGGCCTGCCCCCCGGTTGCCCCTCCTAGTGGATTGTCCCTGGTTTTGTGCAGGCATGCGTAGGGTGACATCTGCCAGTGTCACCCTGTTTGAACTTTGACAATGGACTGGCCATTGGCCTTTGCTCTAATTTCTTCTGGACGTCGTTATCAAACAACACATATGCTGAATAAAGCAACTTTCTTTTCTCTAGTGCTCATGTTTCAGATGTACATGTTGTTGGTGCAGCTAACCATGCCCTTGCTGCAGTGATGGTGATATCTGGTATCATGATTATGAAGTGTTACTGTGCAGGAACCCATGTGGTCCAGGGGGAATGTGTCCTATCATGTGGTGTATCCATGTCATCAATAGCAGCATCTGAGGGTGTCATGTGTTCAGTATTTGGCAATGGGTTTCCTACTTACATTGGCAATTTCATATCTGTGGCTTCCACCCCTGCACATCTGTTGTGCCTGCCATCGTTGCATTTGTCTACTTCCCTGACCGTGTTGCCATCTCCAGTGGACATGCAGGTTTGGGCATCAATGGGGAGGGACTCATCCGTGTAGTCAGTGCAACATTGCTATACAAGTGTGTTGGATCTGTGCTGATGATTCCGTTGGCACATCCATGACCAGGCTGATGTGATGGGAGCCCTCATTTGGTGCTAATTGTTGATTGTGTGACCAAGTGCTCAGCTGACATGATGGGGCCCTACTGAGGCAACATATGGCACAGCTTTCCTCACACAGGAGTGGAGTCCCCTCATGGCAGTGTGTACACGTGTGACATTGCCTGCGCCCAAGGTGTGTGTTGTATGTGCATGTCTGTGTGTTCACTTTCATTCATCTGCGCATGCTGTGATCCCTAGTGTTGTACCTGTTTGTGATGCTTGCTGACTTGAGCTATGTTCCCCCAAATTCTTCTCCCTGTGTTCTCTGTGATGTGGGTGCATGGCACATTACTGGTCATCAGGGTGTCACCCATAGGTGTGTTTGCTGTCAGGGCTGAGTTTGTGTGCAGACGCAGATGGGTCACAGTCAGGTTTCCCCTTGGCACTTGTTGTTTGCCCCTGTCATGTGATTTCCAGTTTGTGTTATCTTTCAGTGATTGTGACACGTTGTGTGTGTGACTGCTGGCACTCCTCAGGGTCCGGGCTGCAATGTTGGTTGTTGTCTATGTGTGTTCTTTGTGGGTGACCTTGGCTTCTTCATTGGTGTGTGACTGTGGCTGGGATCCCATTGGTCGGTGTGGTATTGCCGTCATGTCCATGTACAGCGTAGTGTGCAGTGTGTCAGACATTCAGGAGTCTTGTTGAGTGTCCATGTGTGATGTGTTTCTACACCTTGGTTCCCACCCACCACCCTGGAATAGTCATGGGTGCATGTGCAATGTCACCAGTGCATGTGTACTTCACTGCTGCACATTGTTGGAGGTCGAGGGGTGTGGTGTTGAGTGTGTGCAGATGAGAGTTGTTGCACGGCTAGGCCCCTGCCTCCATGTTGGCCTTGGCTTACTGGCCATGCTGATTGATTTGTGCTTGTGTAGGTGTGATGGTAGTTTGTTGCTCAGGACACCTGACTGTGGTTCACAGTGTGAACGACATTTAGCTTTGTCATCACAGTGGTATTTTTATTCAGCCCAGGGTCACCACATTGTGGGGGCCCTGGGGGTGGTGCTGTGGTGTGTCTGTGACTTGCTGTGTCAGTTGTTGTTCCTACGTGCCTGTGTGACATGTGTGTTTTGTGCTCCCTCTCACCTGACAATGCCTGCTTGCCCACATAGGGGATTTGGATCCATGAGTTACCTTAGTGTGGCAGTGTATGCACATCTGTATGATTGGTATTCAGCTCTCCTCATGTGTTGTGTGGTTGCCTGGGGACACTGGCACCCCCACCCCTCACCTGCTGTGTATGATGACAGTGTTGGTCTGCCTGTTTGTGTTTGTGCATCTGCACCACTGCATTGGCATATCTTGGGTGTGCCATTGGCTGTATGTTGTTTGGTGTGTTTCCCCTGCTGTCCCTGGGACTCATAGGTCATCGGTCAGCACAGTGATCATGGTTTGTGTGTCCCATTGCTGCCATGGTATGGTATCTGTTCACCTCACATCTGCTGTCTCCACAGGGTATCTGCATTTGTGTGCCCATTGGTGCAAATATGTGGTTCTGCATTCTGATGGTCACTTCTGTCATTGTGTCATTGATGACTGTTGACGGTCTCAGCCCCCATGGGTGTTGTTTGTCTGCACATGGCCAAAGGAATGTTTCATTTGCACTGCAGTATTTGGCTCCCCCAATTTATGTTGCAATGGGACACATACACTACTTTGCCACGGATGAGTTTTTGGTTCTGTGACCAGGAATGATCCATGCAGTTTGGCAGTTGCAGCTCTTTCTTTGTCAACAATTACCTTTTGGTCACTGTGATGATGAGGGTGTAGACCCCATTGCCACAATGGTCAAAATGTGCTTCAGCTATGGACCCCACACTTGCCTTTTGGTCACTGTGATGATGGGGGTTTAGACCCCATTGCCACAATGGTCAAAATGTGCTTCAGCTATGGACCCCACACTTGCCTTTTGGTCACTGTGATGATGGGGGTTTAGACCCCATTGCCACAATGGTCAAAATGTGCTTCAGCTATGGACCCCACACTTACCTTTTGGTCACTGTGATGATGGGGGTTTAGGCCCCATTGCCACAATGGTCATGGGCTGCTTGCATTGTGGGTGCCACACACATATATGTGTGGCACATGTGCTAGGGGGTCACATTGTATGTTGAAAGTCATGTTCGGTGTTGTAGGCATTTGACACAGCCTACACACGCTTGTCATGGTGGTGGGGGGATGTCTTAATCTTGCATTCCCTAGGTTGTGGTGTGCTTGTTGTGTCATGCATTGTCCATCCTATGAGTGGGGGTGGTAGTAGTGGTAGGCATCCAGCCCCCCTGGCTAAGGGTGGTAGTAGTGGTAGGCATCCTGCCCCCCTGGGTGAGGGTGGTAGTAGTGGTGGGCATCCAGCCCCCCTGGCTAAGGGTGGTAGTAGTGGTAGGCATCCTGCCCCCTGGCTAAGGGTGGTAGTAGTGGTAGGCATCCTGCCCCCCTGGCTGAGGGTGGTAGTAGTGGTGGGCATCCTGCCCCCCTGGCTAAGGGTGGTAGTAGTGGTAGGCATCCTGCCCCCCCTGGGTGAGGGTGGTAGTAGTGGTAGGCATCCTGCCCCCCGTGGGTGAGGGTGGTAGTAGTGGTGGGCATCCTGCCCCCCTGGCTAAGGGTGGTAGTAGTGGTAGGCATCCTGCCCCCCCCTGGGTGAGGGTGGTAGTAGTGGTAGGCATCCTGCCCCCCGTGGGTGAGGGTGGTAGTAGTGGTGGGCATCCTGCCCCCCTGGTTAAGGGTGGTAGTAGTGGTAGGCATCCTGCCCCCCCTGGGTGAGGGTGGTAGTAGTGGTAGGCATCCAGCCCCCCCTGGCTAAGGGTGGTAGTAGTGGTAGGCATCCTGGCCCCCTGGGTGAGGGTGGTAGTAGTGGTAGGCATCCTGCCCCCCTGGCTAAGGGTGGTAGTAGTGGTAGGCATCCTGCCCCCCTGGCTAAGGGTGGTAGTAGTGGTGGGCATCCTGCCCCCCTGGCTAAGGGTGGTAGTAGTGGTAGGCATCCTGCCCCCCTGGCTAAGGGTGGTAGTAGTGGTAGGCATCCTGCCCCCCTGGCTAAGGGTGGTAGTAGTGGTAGGCATCCTGCCCCCCGTGGGTGAGGGTGGTAGTAGTGGTGGGCATCCAGCCCCCCCTGGCTAAGGGTGGTAGTAGTGGTAGGCATCCTGGCCCCCTGGGTGAGGGTGGTAGTAGTGGTAGGCATCCAGCCCCCCTGGCTAAGGGTGGTAGTAGTGGTAGGCATTCAGCCCCCCCTGGCTAAGGGTGGTAGTAGTGGTGGGCATCCTGCCCCCCTGGCTAAGGGTGGTAGTAGTGGTAGGCATCCTGCCCCCCTGGCTAAGGGTGGTAGTAGTGGTAGGCATCCTGCCCCCCTGGCTAAGGGTGGTAGTAGTGGTAGGCATCCTGCCCCCCGTGGGTGAGGGTGGTAGTAGTGGTGGGCATCCTGCCCCCCCTGGCTAAGGGTGGTAGTAGTGGTAGGCATCCTGCCCCCCTGGCTAAGGGTGGTAGTAGTGGTGGGCATCCTGCCCCCCTGGCTAAGGGTGGTAGTAGTGGTAGGCATCCTGCCCCCCGTGGGTGAGGGTGGTAGTAGTGGTGGGCATCCTGCCCCCCTGGCTAAGGGTGGTAGTAGTGGTGGGCATCCTGCCCCCCTGGCTAAGGGTGGTAGTAGTGGTAGGCATCCTGCCCCCCTGGCTAAGGGTGGTAGTAGTGGTAGGCATCCTGCCCCCCTGGCTAAGGGTGGTAGTAGTGGTAGGCATCCTGCCCCCCCTGGGTGAGGGTGGTAGTAGTGGTGGGCATCCTGCCCCCTGGCTAAGGGTGGTAGTAGTGGTAGGCATCCTGCCCCCCTGGCTAAGGGTGGTAGTAGTGGTGGGCATCCTGCCCCCTGGCTAAGGGTGGTAGTAGTGGTAGGCATCCTGCCCCCCGTGGGTGAGGGTGGTAGTAGTGGTGGGCATCCTGCCCCCTGGCTAAGGGTGGTAGTAGTGGTAGGCATCCTGCCCCCTGGCTAAGGGTGGTAGTAGTGGTGGGCATCCTGCCCCCCTGGCTAAGGGTGGTAGTAGTGGTGGGCATCCTGCCCCCCTGGCTAAGGGTGGTAGTAGTGGTAGGCATCCTGCCCCCCGTGGGTGAGGGTGGTAGTAGTGGTGGGCATCCTGCCCCCTGGCTAAGGGTGGTAGTAGTGGTGGGCATCCTGCCCCCTGGCTAAGGGTGGTAGTAGTGGTAGGCATCCTGCCCCCCGTGGGTGAGGGTGGTAGTAGTGGTGGGCATCCTGCCCCCTGGCTAAGGGTGGTAGTAGTGGTGGGCATCCTGCCCCCTGGCTAAGGGTGGTAGTAGTGGTAGGCATCCTGCCCCCGTGGGTGAGGGTGGTAGTAGTGGTGGGCATCCTGCCCCCTGGCTAAGGGTGGTAGTAGTGGTAGGCATCCTGCCCCCCTGGGTGAGGGTGGTAGTAGTGGTAGGCATCCTGCCCCCCGTGGGTGAGGGTGGTAGTAGTGGTAGGCATCCTGCCCCCCGTGGGTGAGGGTGGTAGTAGTGGTGGGCATCCTGCCCCCTGGCTAAGGGTGGTAGTAGTGGTAGGCATCCTGCCCCCTGGCTAAGGGTGGTAGTAGTGGTAGGCATCCAGCCCCCTCTGGGTTGGGGTGGTGGCGCGCATTCAGGCCCCTGTGTGCATATGTGGCATTGGTGATGGGCATCCCGCCCCTATGGTGCTGCTGTTGCTGGTGTAAGTATATTCAGATTCCCCGTGTATGTGTGTGATGTGTCGTGTACGTGTTGTATGTGTTTTGTGGTTGGTGTCTGACTTACCTTCTGCGCCGTACGCGTCCGTGCCTGTTCCGGTAGTAGATGTAGAATATTGGTATGATCGGGACGAAGGGATTCATGGTTGGTTCGTGTCGTTCGTCCTTCTCGTTGCTTCGCGTCGTCCTCGTCGCTTCGCTTCGTCCTCGTCGCTTCGCGTCGTCCTCGTCGGTGCCGTGTTCGTCTCGTAGCCGTGGATCGTGTTGTGGCGCGATTTGGAGCTTATGTGCGCCTCTCCCGGATGCTTTGACGTGCCGTGCGTAGCGACGGGTTCGGCGCGTACGGGAAGCGCATCGTACTTGTCCGGCCGGACGGGGCTGCATTTTCCCTTCCGTGCGACTCGATTCGGCGTTTCCGGATTCGCCTCGGTCGGAGAACAGGACCTGGTTTGGGTGAGTACGGCTCGGCCGGAATTTTTGCTGTTGTGCGCATCGTACTTGCTCGTTCGGTGTGCTGTACGGATCGGTCGGGAAACTGGCTTTCGCATGGCTTTTTTCCCGACCGAATGGTATTGGGTGCGCCTCCGACCGAGATCGGAATCGGCCCCCATATTGTTGCACCTGGTTGTAAAGTGAAATGAGAGTGTGACATTTAACTCACTGATGCCCACACATGCCATGTCAGTGCACATGATTACATGCATTGGCATGTCCTTCCTCACATGTCACATATGATATTTGTGTGCATGTACACATATTTGGTGTCTAATGGAGTCTCATATTTGTGAACATGTCAATGTGTGAAATGGCTAATTAACCCACAGTAATGATGGACTGACCACATAATGTGCCTATTTCACTGTGTACATTGCTGTATTTATCTTCCTGATTTTTCTTCCATCAAGATCTCGGACGCAGCTGCCATCCACACTTGGATTACGGCATCTGTGAACACCTGCCTCCCTACTTCACTTAAGAAACTAAATAATCACCGCCCTCCTGCCCTATGGTTCACCGAAAAATTAAAAATTGAAAAAACAATATGTAAGGCCTTGGAAAGATGCTGGAGGAAGGATTATGCCTTAGAATCCAAGCATAGCTATAAAACTGCTAAGAGAGAATATAATTCCCTATGTAAAGCAGCGCGTGCTGAATATGTGAACAAAACTATTACATCAGCACATAATAATGCAAAAGTCCTGTTCAAATTAGTTGGGGATCTCTCGGGAGCAACTTGTCAACCGATACCCCCGATACTTGATGAAGCACACTGTGAAGTTGTGACGAAGTTTTTCATCGAAAAAGTAGAGAAGATTGATGCAGAACTTGAGACGGCAACTATCAATACGGAACAGCACATAATGAACTCATCCCCCACTCTAGACTGTAACAACCCAGTCGGGTCCCCTGATTCGGCCTCTACTATGAAAATAACAAACTGGCAACCCTTAGACCCTTTGTCTTTTAATATTATTCTAAACAGTCTTAAATCAGGCTCCCCTAACGACCCACTTCCAGTCAATATTTTTCAAAAACTAAATTCTTCCTCATTAAAGATCGTTATGGAGTTACTTAATGCCTCACTGAGGGAAGCCATCTTACCAGCAGAGTGGAAACACTCAATGGTTCTTCCCCTTTTGAAGAAACCAAATGCGGATCCAGCTGAGCCTTCCAACTTCCGCCCGATTTCCTTACTCCCTGTTTTCGCTAAGATCTTTGAAAAACACGTGAACCAACAGCTTACACAGTTTGTGGAATCTAATAACATCTTACACGGGTCCCAATCAGGCTTTAGAGCCGGATACTCCACAGAGACTACTCTCTTAGGAGTCACAGAAACAATACGCCAGCATCTGGATAAAGGGAAACGGTGGCACTCATCCTATTAGACCTGAGTGCCACCTTTGACACGGTGTCTCATCTTACCCTTTTAAAAGCACTCCAGTCCCTGGGGATTGCTGGCTCAGCTCTAGATTGGATTAAAAACTTCCTTACCGATAGGACTTTTCCAGGTCTTCTCCCCATCGGCTTGCTCCAAGACCTATGCATCTCCTTATGGAGTACCACAGGGCTCGATTCTCAGCCCCATGTTATTCAATCTCTCGTCAGCCCTTTAGCTACCATCGCGGAAGAGGCTGGGCTGTCGATCTTCTCTTATGCGGATGACACCCAGCTTCTCTTTTCATTATCCGCCAATGAAAACTCCAGAGTTTCATCCTTACAGGTAGGGCTGTATAAAATCGCCAGCTGGATGCACACTAACTGGTTAAAGCTAAATGGGGGAAAGACGGAGGTCTTGGTCATGGGGAAAGATAAAGATCTTTGGGGCCCGCACCACTGGCCGCCAGAAATGGGTGAACTTCCTAAACCGGTGCAAACTATACGTAATTTGGGCATAGTGATTGATGATCAGCTGTCCATGAAACAGCAAGTAGCTAAGACCACATCTATCTGCTTCACTATTCTTAAATGGCTCCGTAAGATACTATGGATGCTGCCTGAATCCACTCAAAGAACGGTTATCCAGGCCTTAATCATGTCGAGGCTGGACTATGGCAACATCCTATATCTAGGAGCGAATAGGGAGTTAGTACGCAAGCTGCAGGTGGTACAGAATTCCGCGGCCAGGTTACTTTGTCATGTACCCAAAACATCCTCCATCACAGGCACTCTTTGTGACCTTCACTGGCTCAGGACTGAGCACCGGACTAAATTTAAGGCCTTATGCTATATGCATAAGATTAAACTAGGCACAGCACCCCATTATCTATGCTCCCTAGCCCAGACATATCTTCCTACTCGTCTACGCCGTTCCTCATCCCAAGCCAATTTCCTGGTTCCCAGATTTAAACTATCATGCATGGGCGGACGCTCCTTCTCCTATCTGGCCCCAATGTTGTGGAACTCACTACCCTCTTCACTCCGCCATGAAGTCAGCCACAAAAGCTTTCGCAAAGGCCTTAAGACCTGGCTGTTTAACCAGTAAATGCTGTCTTCTCTGTTTGCAATTTGTCCTGGGCGCCGGGAAACCTCCGGGTAGCTGTGCGCCTTATAAATTTAATTTAATAATAATAATTAATAATAATAATTGATAGTTTACCAGCTTACACATACTGTGCTCATTGTGGAAAAATGTGGTGCTCAGTGAGACTAAAGCAAGAAGGTGTTGCAGGTACAGCATCTAAGTAGAAGTCATCAGTGTTGCTGTTTGCCACATGTGTTGTGTCACCTACACCCAGGGCTGGTGACACAAGATGTAGGAGTGTACCATTTAGCATTCACATAGTCTGAATCTGATTTGGAAGTAGTTAGTATGCACATACTGACCACATGTATGCCTACATGAGATCAAGGTGTCTCTGCATGTGACTTGTGTATTAAGCTGTTGTTACAGTCCTGCAAATGTTGGCGCTGTGTTAGTCAATATGTAAGATGTTTGCCACATCTCATTGGTGAATTTAATTTACATGTGTCCTCTTCCATAATATGTAGGAGACGACCAAATGTGCATCGGCCCTTCCCAGTGCTGGCGAACATGGAGGATGAGGACATCATAAGGAAATTCCGGCTGAATTGCCCTACCCTTCAAGAGCTATGTGCTCAGTTGGAGCACCATCTGAGGCCTCACAGAATCTATCCAACAGCTTTGACGCCAACAGTTAAGGTGATGGCTGCCCTGGATTTCTTTGCCACTGGCTCGTTTCAGTACACGGCGGCCATCGCCAGTGGGATGTCTCAAGCTATGTTCAGCATGGTGCTATGGCCGCAATGTTGACCTACAAGGACCGCTACATCCACTTTCCCAGGAGACATGAATTGGCAGATGTGAAGGGTGATTTTTATGATCTTGGACACATACCTAATGTGGTTGGAGCCATTGACTGCACACATGTTGGCCTAGTTCCACCACAGGCACGTGAGCACATCTACCGTAACAGGAAACATCACCATTCCATTAATGTGCAAGTGGTATGCCAAGCGGATATGATTATCTCCCATGTCTGTGCCAAATTTCCAGGTTCAGCACAAGACTCCTACATACTGCGTAACAGCATCATCCCACAATTGATGGAAAATCTACATCCGGAGCGTGCGTGGCTTGTTGGTGAGTACGCTGAGTCAAGTAGTGTGCTGTATGTGTGACATGCTGTTCTCGTCAACTGTTTATATTTGAATATTGGTCTGTGTATCTCACACCTAGGTGACTCTGCATATCCCAAACGGCCTTGGTTGATGAGCCCACTGAGGAATCCAAGGACCCCAGGGGAAGTCCGCTACAATGATGCACATGGGAGGACACGTTGTGTAGTGGAGCGTGCTTTTGGGCTTCTGAAGTCTAGATTCCGGTGTCTGGACAAGAGCGGTGGTGCACTACTCTACTCTCCCCAAAAGGTGTGACAGATCATAGTTGCATGCTGCATGCTCCACAACCTGGCGTTGCGCAAAGAGATCTCTCTGCTCCTGGACGATGATGAGCAGCAGATGACCCCCGCTGCAAATCCACACATGCCCAGTGACGATGATAGTGGAGAAGAGGAAGGTGTCGACCTGCGTCAACAGCTCATCGACAACTACTTCCCTTGAGTGTAAGTGACATTGTACAACAATGACATTGTCTGTTGGCTTTGATGGTAGTGGCAAGGCCTAGATGAGCTTTTTGGCTGCTGGCTGTTGTTGGCTCACTACTAATGGCTGATGTGTGTGGCACAGTGTATTGTTTTCCATGTACCTCATGTCTATGTTAATGTTGTTGGTCATTGTTATGTGTGATGGGTTTTGTACGGTGTTGACTAGTGGTGTGTATTTGCTGAAATGGCATCACCTGACAACTAAATGTCATTCTCTTGTGTCTTTCTAGGTCCGTTCACCCTATCAATGCCTCGTCACAATCAGAGCGTGTGGTACATTGGAATTTGAGTTGACATTGTACATACTGTGATAAACATGGAACTGACGCAAAGGCATAGGTGTGTAAAGAGTGTTTATTTTCAATAAGGTTTTGTTAAAGAAAAGTGATTGTTTGTAAAATTGTGCAAAGTGAGTGTATGAGTTGTCAGTGATGGTAAATGAGACAAATAGAGTGGTCACCACATTGATCTGATCACACAGTCCAACAAACTCCGGCCATCAACATGGCAATGTGGGTTAGGATACTTAACAAAGTCAATGTCAAGGGCAACACAAGTGCCATCATGGCTGGCTCAGCGACTTGGATTTGGTTGGTGCTTTGCCACGTGATCCTCCCGTGGTGTTTCTTGGATGTCCCCTCCTGCGTTTGGAAGGGGGGCCTCTGCTGCAGGCTCAGCGGTGTCTGAGGAGTCATTGTCTTGCAGCTCACCCCTCTCTGTGGCCGCAGCTGAGGTGGTGGGAGTATCAGCAGGCTGGCCACTGGAGGGGGGTTGAGCCGTCATTTGAGCTGCATGTCTGTCCCTCAGAACTCCCACAAGCTGGCCCATGAGATCCACAAGTTGGCCCATACGTGTGTCCATGGACCTCATCAGCAGGCGGAGCTCACGCACTTCTTCGACAACCTGGCCCATCTGTCCCTGGTTCTGTTGGTATGCACCAAGGACTCTTGCAACGGTGGCCAGGGCTTCTGTCTCAGTGTCCTCCTGTGATTGTCCCCCAGTTGCCCTCCCACCTGCCCTACTGACATGGGCCTGTGGCGTTGGGACTCGACACACCCGCACACTCTCTCTGGCATCCTCGGATTGTGTGGTGGTGTTGGTAACCACTGAGGCAGGGAGAGTGTTGCAGTCAGCAGTGGTGATGGTGGAGGTGGCTGCCGCACAGGTCGTTGTAGCAGGGGTCAGCGCTGTGGTTGTTGCTGTGGTGGTGGTGGTGGGGACAATGAGGCCCTGAGACGGAGTGCGCCCTGGCAGTCCTGAGGGGCCAGGTTGTTGCTCCTCATCCGAGAAACATAGAGAATCTGCATCAGAGAGTTCACGTTCCGGTGGTGGAGACAGGCTCTGCTGGTTGTTGGTGTTTTCAGCAGCAGTTGCTTGTGGATCACCTGTTGAACAGAGGTTAAATTGTCAGTTAAGTGCACTTGTAAAGATGGTGTGTTTACAAGGACATGTCATCATCTACCAACCTGGTGCACATCAACTTTTGATAATGCGTCTTTTTTGTTTACTCTTCATAGAATCAGTTTCAGCTATGCAAAAACTAGCCATTGGGATGTTATAAATGTTCTTTCATATCATGTACTTTTGTTTGTTTGTCAGATTGACCGTGCATGTTTTGGGTTCATATGGGCCTTCATGCTCTGACACCATGGCACTTACACATTGCATTATGTGCTGTGCATGATTGGGCCCTGAATTTACTACACAGGTGACTTGGTGAGTCAAAGTGTAATTTCTGGGAAAGTTACATGCGCTTAGCTGTCTGCACACTGGATGTAACTTTTGGATCTATGCCAAGTTGGCTGACATGTGAGGGCTGTTGTGGTCATATGGCTTCATGCATTTTGAGAAGGATGACAGGGTGCATGCACTGACTACCTACCTGTTAGGTAACACAGTGGAGGGAAATGGCTGCCACATGGTTCTGGGTGTGGGGAGTGCTCCATCCTGCTCAGCTGTGGGACAAGGGTGCCTGGTGGGAGTTGTAGTGCTGGCTGCCTATCCACAAAGCCCCCTCCCTGTTAAGATGGCTACCTACCTGTAAAAGAGCAATGAAATGGCTGCCACGTGGTTCTGGGTATGGGGAGTGCTCCATCCTGCTCTGCTGTGGGACAAGGGTGCCTGGTGGGAGTTGTAGTGCTGGCTGCCTATCCACAAACCCTCCTCCCTGTTAAGATGGCTACCTACCTGTAAGTTTGATAAGAGCAATGAAATGGCTGCCACATGGTTCTGGGTGTGGGTAGTGCTCCATCCTGCTCTGCTGTGGGACAAGGGTGCCTGGTGGGAGTTGTAGTGCTGGCTGCCTATCCACAAACCCCCCTCCCTGTTAAGATGGCTGCCTACCTTTAAGTTTTATAAGAGCAATGAAATGGCTGCCACATGGTTCTGGGTGTGGAGAGTACTCCCTCCAACCTGCTCTGCTGTGGGACAAGGGTGCCTGGTGGGAGTTGTAGTGCTGGCTGCCTATCCACAAACCCCCATCCCTGTTAAGATGGCTACCTACCTGTGAAGTGGAGCAGAGGAAGGGAATAGGTTACACATGGCTCTTGGGTGGGGGGAGTGTCCCATCTTGCTCAGCTGTGGGACAAGGGTGCCTGGTGGGAGTTGTAGTGCTGGCTGCCTGTACACATGCCCACATGGAAATATTGCTAGCTACCTTTGTGGTGATTCAGAGGAAGGAAATGTTAGATATGTGAGACATGTGTTGGGAAGAGTGTGTTGTACATAAGTGCATTTGGGTCTAGGAAGTCTAGCTTTCTAGTTGTGCAAGACAGTACGTAGCAGTGTAATGGTACTTACCAGCCTCCACTCCCCCGGGTATTCCTGTGAGACTCTCTGGATGCAGTATGGCAAGCACCTTCTCCTCCCATTCGATGAATGTTAGTGGTGGAATGGGAGGGCCACCGCCAGTCCTCTGAGCCAGCTCATGGTTCTTGTTGGCACGCTCTTTTATCCTGCTCTTGAGGTCATGCCACCTCCTCTTGATGTCACGCAGGGTGCGCAGGGTGGTCCCTACTGCATTGACTTTGTTGACTATCCTTTCCCACATCTGATTTTTTCTGGCTACTGGTGTCTGTTGTACCATGCTTCCAAACAAATGTGGTTCTACTCTGATTATCTCATCTACCATGACTGACAACTCATTGTCTGTGAATTTTGGCATTTTTTTCTGTGCCATGGTGTGTGTTGTGCAAATGTGTGACAAGTGCAGGTGTGAAGGTGGTGGTGGAGATGTGTGAGGTGTGTGTTGGTGTGGGTGGTTGTGATGGTGTGATGTGTGGTGATTTACCTCTTCTTTGTGCTGTGGTGTTTGGCCCTTCACTTCTGGAGTTGTGCAAAGGATGCTGGGCAGGGAAGGGGTTGGTTTTATACTCAGCTATGTGGGTGGGTCCAAATGGAGTATTCATGTCAGGTGTGTTATCTGGGTTGACCTGGGATTTGTATTTTTTTTTTGCCATGGGGATGTGTCATTGGGGTGTGTCAGATGTTTTTGGAGGCTGCGCAAAACAATCAGCCACACTTGGTAGCCTTGTTGTGTGGTTGCTTTCGATCGCCATTCCTCTTTCTGTGCGACCGCTGCGGTCTGAATGCAATGATCCTTCTTCCAGCTCTGCCATTCATCATTTCGCGTGACCGTGGCGGTCGGATACAACTGTTCCGTCCGCTGGCTCCGCCATCTTCTCATAATTTCACTTGCGGTCATTCCGCTGGTCGATCGGCCTTATTGGTTATTTCCGCGCATTACCGTCCGCCGCGGTGGGATTTACAGATTTTCTGGACGTTCCCGGCGGAGTTTTGTGGAATCCGACCGCCGCCGTCGGACTTTTTGTACAGTGCATCCTAATCTGACCGCCGGTTTTGCCGCGGTACATGCGGACGGTCTTTTTTCCGCAACCACGGCAGACGGAGTGCTTTTCCGTCCGCCATCGTAATGAGCTCCTTAGACATGTAAGTGGGAGTTTGAAGTAAAGGCGAATACACTGAATAGTGTTTTAGCAGAGATTATTCCACCTTTAGCAGATGCCTTAACCACTGAGCCGGTTGGTTCAGTAGTGCCCCTGAGAATGCTGGAAGGTCCAGGGAAGCTTCTAGGGGTTTTCACCAGGAGGGTGTAGTGGGCTCTAAGAAATCTGACCTAACAGTGAATCAGGATGAAATTACTTTGTGTCTTGGTATCCTACTAATATTTGCTGTGCATAGGAAAGCAGTCCCAGAAAATCTCATGTTAAAGGGCGTCCCATAAGGGAGAAGGCTTTTGAAGTAGCTGAGAGTAGTGGTAACTGTTGAGGAGACATCGGTTAGAGGTAGGGAGTGCTGTAATTTTCCTACATGGGCTGAAGATTGACCATGAAGACTTTCCCCGGCCACGAGGAATGTTTGACGCGTTACCTAGTAACCACTGTACCAAACTGACAGTGGTTTGGTTTTCGATCAGACAGCTTAACAAAGACTGATACAAATTGAATAGAATCCCATTCATTTCAGAGAAATAGCTCCACCTAGTGTCAACTTACCCAAGCTTGTGCAGAGCCCTTATAAACACAGATTTATATTTGATTTTGATTCTCAACAAGGGGCAAATATGGAGAGATCAAGCTCCCAGAATCAACCTGTCTGTGAGCTCACGGGGTAATTTATAAAAAGTTTTATGGAAGAGGAGCTTAGATCCTCAATTGAAGAGGTGGTAGATACTGCACCATCAAAGAGTAAAAGGGACGCCCCTGCAGAGATTGATTATTTCTCTTCCTCTGAAGGGGACTCCCCTTCTACCTCTGAACCAAGAAAAGAGGGAAATGTTTCTCATAAAAAGAAACACCTAGAGAAGGCACAAAACCCCGTCTGCAGTGTTCGTAGCCTAAGCGCTACAATAGAGAATGGTGCTCGCCGCAGCACAAGAGGAAAGGGCCACCTTCATGGGGCATAACGAACGGGTGTACTTAACGGCATTAATAGAAGGAGTGACCTTCATGGTTCACTAGAGATGCATGAAAATTTAGACTGCACAGAAGACAATTTGGAGAATGACGAGATGGTTTGGGATGAGTACGTATTCGACCCACTAGAAAGCTGTGATATTGCGGGATTGGATGATGATATAGAACAAGCCTCCACATCCACCGAAATAAGAGACCCACTTGGGTGTGTAATGTTTAATCCAACCTCAATTACACACTCGCGAAGTAGGGAATGGTAGCATATGGACCATGTATCAAAATAATTAAAATTATGGGACAGAAAACCCTTGGATAGGGAAACCCGCAATTTACTCAGAGCAGAGTGTCCAAGACTCTCTACGGAAAGTGAAGTCTGTAATACTTCCAACCTAGACACACATATTATCACCTTTTTATTCAAATCAGGAAAAGACCTGAGTAAGGGAATCGAAAAATGCCTCAAGCAAAGTGAGGATAAACTGCTTGACGTTTTGGGACCCCTCACCTACATTTTGGATATGGCCGAGGAAGCCAAATGTAAGGATGGCAAAGTAAATTAGAACATTTGAGAGGTTGGGCACAACGTGCCATCTGCTTACTGGACAATGCTAACGCAAATCTAATTTCTGAGAGACGCAAAGCAGTCCTCTTAAGAAGGAATACAAAATTGGCAGATTTGCCAACGAGAGAGAATAATGGAGATCCACAAGGCCTTTTGTTCAGCGAGAGCTTCGTCAAGACATTAGGTAAATATGTCTCGACTTTCACCGCCTTTAGTAAAGCCCAAAATAATGTGAGAACAGTCTTTGCATCAAGCCCCATTTTTTGGATGGGCTGGCAGGGTGGGACTGGCTGCCAGCCGGGCCTTGTTTAGGTCCTAGTATTACAATCAGGATACCGGAATCTACAGTAATTATGGAAGAGGCTATGGAAGGGGTTATCGCTCCGACCAACATTTTTATCTCCAGAGAGGGAGTTACACAAGATCCTGTGGAGGGAGATCAAGACCACAGGTCTCAGGTTCATAAAGTGAGTCTTCCTGGTTCTTCCCTATCAAAGGTTGGGGGAAGGTTATTTTGTGTCTTTAATGAAATCTTGATTCTCATTACACTACGCTTGGAGAATCGCCATTTCATTACAAGACCGGAGGCTACCATTATGTATGTTGGAAGCCCTTCAACACCACATTTGAAACATGCTTAATAGGTCTGAAGTAGTGCCTTGCAAAAGTACCTACATTTGACCAGTCTGCAGCTTTTAACATTTCTTGTAGCCAACTACCAGACAAATACAGTTTACTTGCCATAGCACCACTTAAAGAATGTGATTTGAATCTGTCTACGTCAACACCACTTTCTTTCATAACATTCTTTACCCACCTTGCAATCATTGCTGTGCTCACTGCACGATAAGGTTTAACATATGAAATCAACAATTGAATCTCTCCATCGTTCCTATGTTCTAATACCAAGCTCTCATACTCTAACATACAATTCACTACACACAATTTTCTTTCTTCTGCAAAAATTGGATAAAAAACTGAATCTGACATGGTTTTTGTTCTCTTTCAAATCTCAAAATACACTCTATTTGGTCCCATTAATTTGTTAAATACCTCTAGTGTCTTCACATCCGACACTTTCTTGTATGACACCAAACATAATAAACATGCCATCTACTCAGAAAGTCTTTTCAAGTCTAAGTACTTGTTTGCTGGCCATTGCAAAAAAGCGACAGCACAGCACAGACATCCCACAGCACACTGTAACGTGCTTTATGTGGTCTCTGAATTCTCATACTCTTCAAAACTCTACATACCATTACATTTGTTCCTGCAGATTTGTTGTCCACTTGAGAATGACCCACTGAAATTGCTGACCTGTAACAACTAATTGCCCGGTATCCTAACCCTTCCTCAAACTTTTCCACCAAACAATTAACTACCTCAACTACAGGAGCCTCCACAGGATCCAAACTCCTTTGCAAGCACCAACTAAACCATATTCTCCAAATTCCTTTATACCTACTCCTAGTTGCTGGATCCCAGGATTCTTCCAGCAACTCTGCAGCTTTATTTGAAAGTCCCTTGAAACCGCTAGATCTCCTGACACTTTCCAAACAAGAAGGTTCAAAACCCCACTTTGAACTAAAGGATGCTCCTCTTCCTCTGCGTTTCTCAGAAGACCTACCTTGGCAGGAATTAGAACTGGTTCTGCACGGCTAACTCCATCACCGTTGCAAACCAAACCTGTGACACCCAAAAATGTGTTACCAAGACTATCTGACACTCCTCCTGTCTCAATTTCAAGAGCACTCTCTGTATCATTGTGAATGGAAGGAAAGCATAAGCTCTCCTCCCTCTCCAATCTTGTTGGAATGCATTGAATTCTGACGCCAAGGGATCTGCTCTACAACTGAAAAACTCTTCCAACTTGTATGTTAATGAACTCGCAATAAAGTCTACCTCCAGAGAACCCCACACATTGTCTATCCTGCAAAAGCAACTGCAGTCCAGCTTCCAATCGCTGAAATCCATTAAATTCCAATCTGCACTTATATTCAATTCTCCCGGTAAGTATTCTGCCTTCACCACCATTCTGTGTTCCAGACAAAAATTCAGAAAATACTTTTCCAAATCTACTAGACATCGAGATATCGTCTCTCTTAACTTGTTCACATAAGTCACTGCAGACACTTTGTCCATTCTCATCAGCACAGTCTGCCCTTTCAGTTCCTTCCTGAAACTCTATAGAGCATGCAAGCCTGCTGTCAATTCCAAGCAATTTATGTGTCCTAACTTCTCTTCCTTTGTCCAAACTCCACCTGTCTCCACTTTCCTTAAATGTGCTCCCTAACCACTCAAGCTTGCAACCCACTCTAAGACATAATCCGAAGCACTTCCAAAAACTGTGCTCCCATTCCAGGCCTCTATATTGTTCATCCACCAAAGCAACTCTTCTTTTGCTTCTGCACTCCAAGATATCCTGTCTCTGCACCAAAACCTTTCCTTAACGCTTACCCTTTCAGCCTCTGCAACGCACAATAACTAAGGGGCTCTGGAAAGAAAACCTGTATTGAAGAAGATAGCAAACCTATTATACTTGCCAACTCTCTCAATGTTACAAACTCCCTTTTCAAATTCTGATGAATCTCCTTCTTTATCATTTTTACCATCTTCCCTCGTAGTCCCAAAAGACACTTTACTGTATCTACTTGAAACCCCAAGAACTCTAAAATGTGAGTAGGTTGCAGAACAGACTACTCCCTGTTCAGAATGAAACCTAATTCCTCTAATTTGCACACTACTTCCTTTATCTCTCTTCCAGCTCCTCCTGTTCCTGTGACAACAACAGGATATCATCCAAGTAGATTATCATTCATATCCCCTTCTGTCGAAAAAAATATACTACTACCCTCATCACCTTCGTGAAAGACCAAGGCGCTGTGCAAAGATCGAAAGGTAAACAAAGAACTTGCAAAAGTTTCCTTCTCCATCTGAACTGTACATATTTCTGGCTCTTTTGAGCCATAGGCACAGTAAAATAAGCATCCTTTTAATCCAGTTTCACTAACCAATCCTTTTCTGTCAACAAATCACTCAGACAATGAATCTCTTCCATTTTGAAATGTCGGTACAGTAAAAACCTGTTTAATTTTCTGAGATGTATGACCGGACGCCAGCCCTTGTCCTTCTTTTCCCCAAAAATAAATTGCTCACAAAATATCTCACTGACTCTCTTACCTGCTCTATCGCACCCTTTTGAAAAAGGGATTCTATCTCTGAATCCATGATTCCCTCCTGTTCCTTTGACATCCTTATCTCTCTTTGTTCTTCTCTTTGATATGGACAACTCACAACTCTATTGCATACCCCTGAATTGTGTTTAACACTCAAGGGTCCTGAGTCAACTTCTCCCATTCTTTTTGAAGTATTTTAAACGTCTTCCTACTCCCCTGTGGAAAGAACCAAAAATATTTTCCATACTCACTTTGTCATCCAGTATTGAGCAGTCCTCGTCCTCTCAAAAATCTTCTGCTTTGTCTCCCTGCTCTTCATCTGCTATGGTAAAACCCTGAGCTTTTTTGGAATTGATTTCAATACTGTGAATTGTATTGAGTACTGTATTGGGACTGCTGCAATCCACGGCCACTAAAGGTTCCTTCCTACTGGCCCTTCCAAAAACCTTTCTCATGTTCCCTTGCACTTTATCTAAAGCTGTAAAAGTATTCACATACTTCCCAATGTATGTATGATGGTATTCCGCAAGCCGGAATAACGCTGGCCGGAATCATGCTGTGCCTTCACAGCGCCGTCATTAGAATGAACGCGTCTTTAGTACACATTCGTTCAGCATGCAAGTCGTTAGGATTACTTGCCTTAGAGGGATGCTGGATTTTGGAATAGGTTAATTTACCGACTTTAAATCCAACACAATTCCACCAAGGCGCCCCCTAAGGCAAGTCATTATAACGACTTGCGTGCTGAACGAATGCATACTAAAGACGTGTCCATTCTATGGACAGCGCTGTGAAGGCAGAGCGTGATTACGGCTTCGTTCTAAAGGATGTTTCCTCTTCCCAATACCTTTCACTAGGCCTTCTCCAAACAGTAATCCCTTCGCATCCTCACTGGTCTCTTTCTGTGCCATGTCCCCCAATTTCAGATTGATCTTCATTAGGATAGTTCTCCTCCTTTTTTGTAATAAACTCGCATTAGCATTTCCCAGAAGGACCACAGCCCTTTGGCTCCATCCTCTCAATAAATCCAAATCTACCTGTTCTTCATTAGCATACACCTCCTCATCCATATCCAATATTCTGGCCAAGGGGCCTAAAACATTCATGAGTTTATCCTGGCATATCTTTAAGGACCCCTCCAATCCTTTGCTTGCGTCCCTACCCAAGCGAACCAAATAGCTTATGAGTTCCTGGTCCAAATTCGGGGTGGCACACATATCCTCATCAATTTTTGGCCTGGAACACTCTGCTCTCATCAATCTTCATACTTCCCTATCCAAGGGTTTCTGAATCCAAGTTTTAATAAACTTCCCCACATGTTCTACAGGACACCATTCTCGACTCCTAGGATGCTTAATGTTTAGGAGTGTAAACATATCTTCCCCAAAATGATCACTAACTGTATCATTTGAACAATCTACCTCCATATCCACAAAATCTTCAAATTCATCATCCTCTTGCAAATCTAAAACATATTCATCCATCTCTTTCATATTATTGCCAGACAAGTTCATATTCAATCCATTTTCAAACTCTTCCTCCTCCTGTGTGCTGCCAAGGACATACTTTCCATGCTTGCCGCTAAGGACACCCATTCTACTTGTGCAGCCAAGGACACCTTTCTTGGCAGTTGCCTGAAAGCCAACCTTGTTATGTTAAGACATATCAATGGCTTCTATATGTCTGGTCTTCTTTGTGAGCTTTCTTCCAATTTCACTACTTACTCCCCGTCCCTCAGAAAGGGAATAAAACTCTCCACCTGACTCTACCTCCTTCCTTTTCCTACCTTAAGAAAATCCTCCATTGTCTCCTTCACTTGTTTCTCCATCTCAAACTGAACTAGTTTTATAACAATCTCACTGACCATACTTCCAGTCACATTAAATTCACTACCCTGCTCACTCTCCATTCCTTTAAAATTCTCTTCATCTCTTCAAAAAATGCCCACAATTAAGCCAAATAAACAATTCTGCACAACAATATGGTTAACCACTAACAGTATCATTCAAACCTTCTCTCAGTTAAAAACTCAGCTGACAAGCGCTACCGATTGACAGTTCAAAGGTAACCGCACTGTCAACTTAAATTGCATCCTATTGTAAGCTCCCCTTTCCAAAATGGCCGCTCTCTTCTCACGAGAGTTGTCTGATTATACGTGTTGCACACGCATTCTCCTACGTGCTGCAACACGCGTTCCCTCTGTATCTAGCCTTACGTAGAGCGGTCCCGCAGGCCACAATGCCCTCACATGCATCGATCCTGGAGCGTTGAGGAGAAATCAAAGAATACGCAGCACCCCAGGTAAGAAGCAATTATGAATGCCGGCATTCTTTGAAGTTAAAACCCTGGATCACTCATGCCTATTCGCGCATTTCCTAACTATTATATGTCCGCGTCTAACACAGTACACAGCTCATTTAAACTTGACACACCCGGTACCAAATCCAAACCATACGATTTTTTTTAACTACGATGTTCTCTTATCAACTTTAACTACAGACACACTCTCACCCAAAAACCTCAGCTTCCATAATTTAGAAGCTAAGCTAAACATATTAAAAAAGTCTCAACTAGAGCATTATACCATATATTGAATTCATTCACATCTTAATAAATGTTTTCAAAAAAGGTACTTATATCTTCAAGAGCTGCAATTAAATGAGGAGGAATGTTCAGTGGAAGGATTACTTATGGACTGTAGGGTTAAAGCTGCTGCAGCAGCGGCATTAAAGATTATTTATGCATAATGGTAGCCTCCGGTCTTGAAATGAAATCCAACAGTCAAACAAAAGACTCAATAATGAGATGTCCAACTTAGTGCTTATCTTTTATGTAAAAAGAAATTACTTTTAATTTCACAGCAAAATTAAATAATACAAAATTGAATTGACATCTCACACAGGATTGTCATATTTTGAGCTAAGCGTAAGAAACTGCAACCCCCTTCCTTCTCTGTAACTGTACTCTCTCACACTGGGGTTGAGATCCTTCTATTAGCATCCCCTCTACACTATGGTTGTAGTCAAGGATAGGGATGAGGTGCAGATAACTCAAATGTTCTCATACATTAACTTAGGTGACGGAGTTCAATGTCTCTATCAGCTTTTATATTAAAGTCTCAAGCGGGATGTGCCAGTCACTTCCACAACTCAGTCTTCCTCATCCCCACATACAGATAAGCCTCACGTTGACCTATTGGTGTCCATGGTGTCCATCGGGACTGTGTGGTGTGCTCAAGTGGCGGTCCAACCCTCACTGAGTGGAATCCTCCACTGAAAGATAATGCAGACACTGCTGCACTCAGGATGAGCTTTGTAGGCTTAGATCTGTGAAGCAGACAAATGTGGAAGCACTAGTCTTTGGCAGTGGTGGTTCTGATGAGGTTCTGAGACCTTCTGTAGACCAGTACTCCACTTGTAATGCTTGCAGCTTCCAGGCAGAGTGACGACTGGGGGCAGTTGCGGCATCTTGTCATTTGGGCAGTCTATGGCAGCAGTGATTTGATCACGTCCTTGATAGCAGCCGCATTACCAGTCACTCAGCCAAGGGCAGGGTTCCAGACATAACAGAATCATTAGTCCTGGCAAAGTCTTATTCACAGCTCATAAAAAACTGCATAGACAGACCACGTGATCCCCTTTACAGTATCAGTCATTCTTGGATCGCTCACCTGTGGTCGAGCGCTTCAGGTGCTCTTCATGCTGGGTACACGCTGGGCCTTGGACAATCTCTCCTTTTGCAGGGGTAGGCATGCTTCTCCCCTCTCTAAGGAGGCAGGCAGGCAGGCTTTTAGGCACTCCAAGAAGATTCTCAACTCCTCCAGCAGAAAGTGTTCAATTCAGGTGATGTCTCCTGGCCTGTAGGAGACTGGCTGTCTGGCACACACCAGCCATGGTTATACAGAAGCTCTTTGAGGACTCTGCAGAGTACTCCCTTCCTTTGTCAGGAATTTGTGACTAGAACAATGTGGGGTGGTCTGGGTCCCACTTTTATAGACATTTTCTAGATATGGGCTGAGGTTTCGTTGTCTCCTGCTTCAGAAACAGTTGGGTTGATTCCCTTTCAAATGGCAATCTCAGCTTTCTCTCCAGACACAAGATTTGTAAAAAGTGATGCTTCTCACAGCAGGTAGCATTGGAGCTGGCTCGAAGCAGTAGTACCTCCTTACCTTTAACAAGTGTAGCTGCAGTCCCACCCTTCACTTCGCCATGCACTAAATGGCAGTGAACAGAAACAACTAATCAGCAGCCCTTTGTTAACAAAGACCTTGTTGAATTTCTAAGGGTAGACTTTTATATATTCGCCTCACTTCACTGTCTGTTTCTCCAAACTCCAGCCACAAAAATGTAGGCAATACACTGCCACTGTCTGTGGACGCTATCCTCACGCTCAGTCTTTCAGTATGCTACACCCAGGGGCAATGACATTAGATTCCATTAGCTTCAATTAGCACACCGAATCCTACTATCATTCATGTGCCACTTGCTTATCCTACACAGACTCATGCTTGCACGCACACGGGATACCCATGCCAGGTTCTGGGCCTTAAATAATAGCGGGACTTTACACTAGAGAGGTCAGTAGATTATAGCGTCTCAGATGGACAAGAAAAAAAGATCTGGTTGCACTATAATCATAAAACACAGTACTCTCCTACCAAAATGAAGCACCCATGACAGGGACCGTAGTCTGCTGTTTCTATAAGAGCATTCTTAGTATGTTCCTTCAAGTCACAGGACAGGTCCTGAACCTGCCATTGTCAGGGCAAGCCTAGGCCTCACCCTAAGCTAGTGTGGTGCCAGCATTAAAAGTAGAAGTCAGGATATCAGTTTCACATGCACTTGTGTCATGTTTCTATAGGAAAAGCATTTTTTGTTTTGCTTATAACGTTGCTGCCATTTGACGAATCTCCATGAAAGTTTTCAAAACCAACAAAAGTTCAGCCACCCCCTTCCCTCCTCCGAGGCCAAAAGCGGCTATTTTATTTTATTGGTGCCGTAAATATGTGGTGCAGATAAAAAAAAATGGGGGTCTCCCCTTTATTTAAAAAAAAAACCAGGGTGGGCTAGGGCCCAGGTGGCGGTGCAGTTACATTTTTTCATGGGCCACCCCCCTCCCTGAGCCTCCAAAAGGACCTATGTCTGTATTTAAAATTAAGGGGAGGGCACATGCCGCTCTCTCCTGAAGTCTCTCAAAGGCCCCGAGGATCCCGTCATGTGGGTCCATACTGTTTTGATGGGGTGGGAGGGCATGCAACCCCCTCCCCGAGCCTCTGAGAGGCCACCGGAGCCCATCCTCTGGGCTGTTTTTAAAATTAAGGGGATGGGGCATACAATCTCCCTGGGCTACTTGATTTATAGGGCAGGCCTCATCGGGCTCCACTCCCTGAGCCATAGATCGGCTCCAGAGACCCTAGAGCCTGGTCAAACTGTGTCCTGAGGAGCCCATCCCCCAGAAAATTGCTGTGTACCCTGCCCAGGTGGGTGCAGACAGGAAATGTAAACTTTATTCCCTGCCCGCCCTTTCCCAGGCAGGGAACACAACTTTGCTCACACCCGGGTGACAGCTGACTATGGCTAGCATGTCGTATGGTGCTGGCCGGGCACCAGGCAGAAGACACAGGGGCTTTTGGCTTCCCCCTATGGCTCCTGTTGACTGGCATTCAATAGGTGCCCTGCATGGGCACTGGGACATCCTCTTGAACACAAATTGCCAGCCTTTGCTGGAACCCACTCTGGGTGCTGGCTGGGGCAGCAGGTGCCTTGGGAATCCCCCAGCGACTCACCATGAATACCATATTGTGGGTGGTAAGGCAAGGGCTTGCTCCCAACCCCATACAGCGAAAGACATATTACATTCCAAATAGAAATTCACTGAAAAAAACAAAGTTTAAAGAGACATTAGAGTTAGGAATTGTAATTGTATGTACTTTAAATTAGAAAAAAAATCTTAGAAATTCAACTAACTATAACTAGTGCCCTCGCCATGCCTTACCTCACATATTACATCACTCCTGTCATGTTCTAAAGATCTAAAAAAAAAATTCACTGAACTGAGCAGACATGTTCTATGACATCATTGATAACATCACTGAAACATTTGAAATGACATCATTGATGTTAACACATGGTAAAGGCGCGAATGATAGTTACTTTAGGGCACGAATTATAGTTCCTTGAGATAAAAATAACTGGAGAATTTCAGTACTTTTTAAAACTGTATGCTTTAAATGACATTTTCATCTAATTATAACGTTCCTTTAAATTTTTTTCAGTGAGAAATTATATATATTTTACCCAGGGGGCGGTTGCCACTGGGTAGTTATAGGTCGGTTAGGTGTTCCATAGGAAAAACGTTTTATGTGTTGCTAATAAGTTTGACCTCGTCTGATAAATATCCAGGAAACTTTCCAAAAAGGTGCTACCTTTTGACTAATTTCTGCATAGAACGTTTCGGGGTGATCCATCTAGCTGGGGCTGAGAAAAAAAGAGAGGGGTCCTAAAATGCAAAGTTCCAATGCATTTTTCATAGACTTCTTTAACCCCTTCGATGCTCGTGACGAGCTCAGCTCGTCATGCTGCGCGGTCGCGCTGTGCGCATGATGAGCTGAGCTCGTCACGACCACACCCGCGATCGGAATGTCCAGCACACACGGAATTCCGATTGCGGTCAAGGGGTTAAGAAGGGCTAAAGCAAAAACTGCTGATCGGAATTACACCAAATTTGGCAGGAAGCTGGATCTTGGTCTGCAGATTGTGCTTTTTGTGATTTGGTGTAAATCCATTTTATTTTTTCAATTAAGGGTCAAAAATATTTGTATATCTGGATGGTTGGGTACAGGAGAGGCTTGAGAGACTCTCAGGGAGTGCTGATTTATAAATGGAGCTCTGATTGGCCCTGGAGGGGTTTTTTCCCTTGTACTAAGTCGCTCCTGTGGGAGTCAGAATCCCGAGGGAGCAATCGCTCTGATTGGTTGCCAGTGATGGAGCAGGAACTCAGAATGAGACTTGCTCGCAAGCAATCCTCTCACAGTATTAATTTATTAAAACTTTGTAATGCCTCTACTAATAAATGCACACATAAACACTATCCTAGTGAAGCTTGCCTATGTGTTTAAACTAATAAGTAACGCTTGTCTAAATCCAAAATGGCCGCTAATGCGCGGGAATTTCATTGCGCATGTGTCAACCATATCACGTGGTATGACGTCTTTCTTTGCTTGGTGGGAAAACTTTGCTTCTGCGCAGTGTGTATTAAAATGGCTGCTTATTGTTTTCACGTGCTAAAGCTTGCGCATATGCTGCAATTAAAACTGTGGTATTCTAATGCTATTAATGCGGGATAGATTTATAATTAAATGGGAATATAGTAAACATAGTGGGTATACAGTGAAAACATTTATTTGTGATTTTAATATTTTCTTCTTTGACTTTTATTAGTTTGTAAATGGGCCTGGGTTGGTTGAACTGCAGCTCGAGAGACATTGGTTCTGCGCATGCGCCCTGCAAGGCTAACCAGAGGAAGCGATGAAGTCAACTTGGAAGCCCTCCAAGGTCGCAAAGCCTGGTTCACAAGTTCATCTGAAATGTACCTGAAGTCGCAACAAATTTATACCAAATGTATTAAAGAATCAATGGGAAACGGGTGGGAAATAAAGCAAATGTATTAATTGTGAGGGGCGGTATTTTAAAACAATGGGCTTAAAGAAATTGAACTAAATTGACATGGTGTGAGGATCAACCCCCTGTCCCCGTCCAATCAGAAGTAGTGGGCCCATAATTTTGAAACATTAATGGGAGGTACCTGGGTGTAGAAGGGTATAATAGATATAGAATTAGCTAATTAGTTAGCAATAGAACGCTCTAGCTCAGACATACAAGCTGATCGATTGCAGACTGAACCGCTGTCCAGAGAGGTCCTGAGGTGGGGGCGGCGGATTCCATTAGAAGGAAGACACGGAAGAACTCGAGGAGGAGCGAAGTGTCAGAGAGGGGAACGACGCAGGCATCGTTGATAGAGAGGTCACCTGTCTTGTCCTGAACCTGGTCCGGAGGTCTTTGGTCTTCATCCTTCCTGGGACCTATCTTTCCAACTCCTTGGCCAAGGGGTTTGGTTTCTCGCACCTTTAGGTAAATATAAATGCAACTTTATCTGTGCTGCTGTCTCTATCTTCTTCTTTCTGAGGAACCGTCATTGATCAATAATTGATTATTATGCTTCATCCTTGATATACGATTAAGTATTATGTGGTTCTGTATTTTACTCTGCTAAAACTTTAGATAAACATTTAAAAACTTCCAGACTCAGTGATTATTTTAGAATTTATGGATTGTATTGAATGTCACTCATTTTAAACTTCCCAATTATCAAAGGGTCCATTGGTACGTCATTACTCTTCAATCAGAAAAGTAATTGGTAGCAGGGATATTGATAAAGAGTACAGCTGACCCACCAGCGGAAATTGCTAGCGTAGTATGAATGAATGGGCCCAGGTGAGTATTCGGTGTATGAATGCTTGTTGCTAGTAACCCGCTGGATCAGTTTTCTGGTTATCAGAGGGTGGTTGTTCTTTGTTAATTGGGTAATGAGAATTTTATTTTTATAAACTAACATCCGTTTGTTCAAAAGTTTTGTTTTATGTTGTCCAGAATTCCCCAGGGGAAAATTGAATAGCGGACAGTAAGTGGAAGCCATACTGCGGTGAGGTTATCTGTCAGGCAGAAATAGTACTGAAAAGTTAAGCAGGGCTATCAGTACTTGTTAGGGACTCTATGCGTGTGAGTAATAGCAAAGGAATACGTTGGTAAAAAATGTGATGTTATATCACCTAGAAAGGGTAAATTGAAGAAGTAGCAGGTATTTCTGAAGCTTACGTGAAGAGTAAACGGAAGGGTTTTACTCGTAGTGTATGTTTAGTAAACGGAAAGGTTTTACTAAGTGTGAGAGAAACTATCTTTTCTAATTTAGAGAAACTGGCACGATAGCGAATGTTTTATGTTATTATTGAATTTTAATAAGAAGTGTAGAGAAAATAAAGCTGTGCGTACGATTTTGTAAAGGGAGGGTCAGCTGCCGGAGAGGAAGCTGATGTCACAAAACGCCACGCTGGGATTGGTTAAAACAACGGGCGTGAAACGACTCTTGTAAAGGAGGGGTCAGTAGTCAGGAGTAATACTGACGTCACAGGTGTCGCGCTGGGATTGGTTGAAACAGCGAGGTACAGAGAAGCGCAGATTGTAAAGGAGGGGTCGTCAGACAGACGTCACTGAAAGCCGCGCTAGGATTGGTTCAGAGACAAATGTTAGCTGGAATTTAATTGGTTGTTAGCATAGAAGTCGAAATCCTAGTGGATAGTGGAGATTATATGTGGAAACGTGATCCGACTTTAACAGGAACTCGTCCGGATAGGAGATTCCTAGGTTTTGCAGAATATAATTTTATACACAGAGATTTACCCAAAATGTATGGAGAAAGGAGGAAGATGTCATTTTTACAAAAGATTAAGAATTATTTTAAGAAGGATAAACCCATCAAAACTAGAGAAGGAATTATCATTCCACCAGCAAAAACGCCCGCTTCATTCATGATGATGGAAAGAGGTTATCATACTTGCGTATGGTTAGAAAATTGGATAGAATATACCAAAAATGATGGAATATTAGCATTCCCAGAGAATGGTACTTTCAATGGGAGAATTCTTCAAAATTTAAGATTGAGGATGAATGACTTAGAACCCAGACCAAGATTAACTCAATACGAAGCCTTAGAAGAGTGGGAAACCGAGGCATTCGAACGTGACCGATCAAGAAGCAGTAGGGGTTATCTGGGATTTTTTCCTAGATACCAAAATGAGTCAAAAGACGGTCAGATGAAACAGTGGAGAAGAGCGATGCTTACAGAGGGTTTGTATCCAGTTTGTATAGCAGAAGAGTCGTTAGGGAGTAAATGCACAGAAAAGACAAAACACTTGACAGGGTTTGGAGATTCTGAAGATGAATTTATGGAAGAAATATTAAAGAACCCGCCACCATATCAGGAAGGGGCAAGTGGATGCACCCCAAGCGCACCACTGTTAAAAACACCATTGGTACTGCAAGTATTGCATAATCCCCCAGTTAATAGGGTACTTCAGGATAAAGAAAAGGAAGCTATAGACAGAAACAGAGCAGAATTGATACAGAAAATAACACAGTTGAATGTACATCCTGATTCCCTGACCATACCTGTAACAATTGGTCCAGTGGTTCCCTTATATGGTGACAAGGTAAATTATCCGAAACCATTAGTGATGCCTACACCTGTAGAAATCCCTAAACCTGAACCTGTAATAATTGATGATCAAATTAGTGATTGTGAATCTATGATATCCTTAATGGATTTACCGATTCGAGGATCTGTAAATACCACTCCTAGAAGAATAACACCTGGTTGCTCCAAAGATGTAAATATACTAACCTCATCTGGAACCAAAAGTGCCACAGTAGTAACTCCAGAAGACTTAGAAAGGTGGGCACAAGGATTAGACAGACAGAGTTCACCACCAAAGATCATGGACATCTATAAATTAAAAGTTGAGTTAGAAGAAATGATAGCAGGAAATGTAGGAGTAGATCGGCTAAATACTTACGATGAAGAAGAACTATTGTTCGTATGCAGAAGTATAACTAGAAATGTAAAGATATTTCATGAGAAATTATCAGATTTGGCTTTACAGATGGGAATTGAAATAGGAAAGTCAAAAGTACTACAGAAACCCTATAGAGCAGATTTTTCTGACAAAGATTTAGAAAACATGAATGCCTCTGGCCGAAAACTACAAGTAAAAGAATTAATGTCAGTAATACAGAAATGGGGAGATCTAGATAAATGGAAAGCTAGATGGACAAAGAAAAAGGAAGAGGCACGGTACAGTAGAACAACTTCTGAATATTTATTGAAGGAAACAGGGAAAGCAGATCAGATGTACCCGATGCGAGAAGTACCTGGAGGAGGTTATGTTCATGTCCCATGGGGTAGACAGGATATTTTGTCATTTACGAATGATTTTCCAAAGTTGAGAGAAAAGCCAATTGAATGGTACAAGCAGGTTGAGAGGTTTGTGAAAGTGTCAAAGGTATTGTTGAAGGACTTGGATGGTTTGTTCGACATAGTGGTACCTGCCGATTTGTGGACAGATTGTAAAATTACAGTTGACTGGCCGAGTGAAGAGTATCCTAGGGATGCAAAGACAGGTGCTCCACCAAATGATGTAATGAAAAAGTATCAACAGGTAATAACTTACCTGAAAGGGAAAATACCACCAAAAGAAACAGATTGGGTGAAAATAGACAGGACTACCCAAGAAGCCAGTGAATCGGTACATGCCTATTATGAACGTCTATTACAGGTGTTCAAACAGTATAGTGGATTTGAGGACATTGGAGATAAAAATATGAATCAGTTTGTCTACCGATTTGTTTATGGTTTAAAGCCAGAGATTTGTCAAATGATTAAGCAGCACATGTTGTGCTGGCAAGGGAAACCCATAGACGAAATTTTGAAATATGCCAAATATTGTGGAGACGATATTGAGGATAGGCACAAGAAACTGCAAGAGAAAGTGATGTGGGCTCAGGTGAAAATGGCTGAGCGACAGGGAATTAATTTGGATAATCCCACTGATAATGAGGGAAAAGATTCTGGAACGAATGGTGACACAGGAAATGGTGGTAAAGTGAGAGGACGAATGAGTAGAGAAGAGGCTAAAAAGAAATTTCCTTGTCATGGATGCGGAAAGTTGGGGCATTGGAAGAACGAATGTAAAAAGATTCAAAATAATAATGGCCCAAATCATAATTTAAATCCACAGACGCAGAATGACTCACAGCAGGGTGTAAATCCTCAGAGTCAGTTGCCACCTGCCCCTATACAGGGTAATGTAAGCAGAGCAAAGCACGGTACAGACGTCGAATATCAAGGAGGAAGTGGTAAAAATGACTATGTGACTTCACAGTTTCTTTTACAGGATGAATTTGGTCTGTGTGACCATCAATGACGGTGCCTAAGAGAGGGGGAGAAGGAATGCGTACTTGCCGCATCCTTGCCGGTAGATCAGTCAGGTCCATATGTTGAAGGGAAAGTAAGAGGTAATGATATCACTTTCCTTTTGGACACTGGTGCTACCCGTTCTACTGTGAGAACAGCAGACATCCCAGACCTTCCTCTCTCTGGAGAAGCTATCCAACTTGTAGGCGTAGCTAATCAAAAGATCAGAACACCTCTCACTAAACCAATGGAAGTAAAAATAGGAAACTTCCGAGAAATGCACCAATTTGTAGTGTGTGATTCTAGTCCAGTAAACTTATTGGGTAGAGACTTATTGTGCAAAATGAATTGTACTATTTTCTGCACACCGGATGGTGTTGCTACACAGACCCCGGACGAAGATCATGTTTATAAGTTCATGATAGCCAAGCAAGGTACAGAAATAGATGAGATGTTCTCTTTGATAACGAAAAACGAATTACCAGAAGAATTAAGAACTACAGTAAATTCCAAGGTATGGGATTTCACCGGGAAAGAAGTAGGACTTATGGCCAAAATAGACCCAGTAAAAATCACTGTAAAGGAAGGTGCAATTTTCCCAAATACCAGACAGTACAAAATGAGTGCAGAAGTAAAAACAGGAGTTGTTGAAGAAATTAACAGAATGGTAAAACAAGGCATATTAAAAGAAGTAATGAGTAGCCCTTGTAATTCACCAATCATGGGCTTGAAGAAGCCTAGTGGAAAGTATAGGATTGTTTAGGATTTGCGAACAAATTAATAAAATTGTGGTACCTTGTTGTCCTATAGTACCAAATCCTGCAGTAATCCTATATCAGATTCCCTGGAGTGCAGAATGGTTTACTGTGATTGATCTATGCCAAGCGTTCTTTTCAATACCATTGCACCCAGATAGCCAATATCTCTTTTTGTTTAAATTCGAAAATAAAGTCTATGTATGGAATCGTGTTCCACAAGGATACACAAAAAGTCCCTCCATTTTCAATCAAATACTGAAAGGGTGTTTGGAGAAATTAGTGCTACCCAGAAGTTCAGTCTTAGTACAGTATATAGACGACTTACTGGTAGCATCCAGCTCTCATGATGATTGTGTTGAAAATTCAATTGCATTACTTAACCATTTGGCTGAGGAGAGACATAAAGTGTCGCCTGAAAAACTGCAGTTCTGTACCACAGCAGTTAAGTATTTGGGACACCAGATTGAAAGAGGAACAAGAAGAATAACATCTGACAGAATAAAGATAATCAAGATAATGAAAATGCCAGAAACACAAAGAGAAGTGAGAATGTTCCTTGGAATAGTAGGTTACTGTCGACAATGGATAATAGGGTTTTCATTACTAGCAAAGCCTTTAATTCAGTTAACCAAAAAGAAAGCCAAAAATCCAGTTGAATGGGATGACGAAAGTGCTGGTGCATTTGTAAAATTAAGAAATGCATTGTGTGAAGCACCTGCCTTGGGCATGCCTGACTATACAAGAGAATTTGCACTATTTTGCTATGAAAGAGAAAATTGTGCACTTTCAGTGTTAACTCAAAGACATGGAACAGATAGGCGTCCTATAGCATATTTTTCTGCTACATTGGACCCAGTGGCGGCAGCATTGCCCGGCTGTTTGAAAGCAGTCGCTGCTACCTGTATGAGCATTGAACAAAGTGAGTCAATAGTAATGGGATATCCTGTAACAGTATTTGTCCCACATGCAGTTGTGATCCTATTGACAAGAACTCAAACTCAGCATCTCACACCTAGTCGGATGACAAGGTATGAAAGAATTATTCTTGGTGCTGAAAATGTGACCATAGTTAGGTGCACTATTGTGAATCCTGCTACGCTATTGCCAGATCCAATTTTTGAAGAAGTTAAAGATGATCCAGAACATGATTGTCTAAAGGTCACAGAATTATGTACAAAACCGAGACCTGACATACAGGGGACGCCCCTAAGAGATCCAGATATGGAGCTGTTTGTGGACGGCTCATGCTTAAGGCATGAGGATGGTAAACTGAGTGCAGCCTATGCTGTATGTGAACTAACTGGAATAGTCGAGGCATCCTATTTACCAGGAGTCAAGTCTGCACAAGTAGCTGAATTAATTGCTCTGATTAAAGCTTCCAAAATTGGGAAAAATTTAAGAGTAACCATATTTACGGACAGTCAATATGGGTACGGGGTTGTGCATGACTTTGGCCAACTGTGGATGCAGAGGGATTTCATGACTTCTTCAGGATCCCCAATCAAAAATGGACAGTTTGTAAAAGAATTACTGGAAGTAATACAATCACCAAAGGAATTGGCAGTGGTGAAATGTGCCGCACACCAGTCAGGAGATGACTGGGTGGTAGTCGGTAACAGATATGCAGATCTGGTGGCTCAACACTGTGCCAAAAACAGGTTGTCAGTAAATAAAAAGGTTGAAAGGATGGCAATCAGCTGCCATCTTATGTTATGTGCACCACCTGAAACATGGAATGATGTGAAAAGATTGCAAGACGATGCTGACGAGAGTGAAAGAGATGTTTGGATAAAAATAGGATGTACTCGAAGAGCAGATGACGATGTATGGGTTTATGCAGACGGCAGACCAGTCATGCCCGACTGTCTGATTTCACAAATGGCCAGAATGTATTTATGGAGACACACATGTAGGGAGAGATGCCATGATTAGACTCTTCAGACAAAGTTGGTATAATCCAAAGTTTAGGGCTGCAGCATAGAGTCTTTGCCAAAGGTGTCTAACTTGCCAAATGAATAATCCGGGAAGGAAAACAGTAATTGGTTTGGGAAGAATTGGAAAGGATGAAGGTCCCTTTGTGAGATTGCAGCTAGATTTTATACAGTTACCACCATGTAAAGGACTGAAATATGTACTTGTCATAGTGTGTCTGTTTTCAAGGTGGGTGGAGGCTTACCCTACCAGAAGGAATGACAGTATTACAGTCGCAAAGCTGTTGCTAAGAGAACTCATTCCTAGGTTCGGTTTCCCAGTAACTTTGGAATCAGATAGAGGAAGTCACTTCAACAACGATGTGATCAGAATAATCTGTGAAGCATTCCAAATTGAACAGAAATTGCACTGTGCGTACCGCCCAGAGGCTTCTGGAGTGGTTGAACAAATGAATGGCACAATAAAATCAAGACTGTCAAAAATGTGTGCATCAACATCGTTAGATTGGCCAGATGCATTGCCACTTGTTTTAATGGGACTCAGAAGCATTCCTCATAGAAATACCGGATTGAGTCCACATGAGATAATCATGGGAAGAGCAATGAGACAAGCACATGTACCTACAAATAAACTGCTGAACATAACTGATGATATGGTTCTGGATTATTGCAAAGGATTGGCTGACCTAGTGTGTTCTGTCTCTCACCAGGTTGGAGAAGACGCAGTTTCCAGGCAGCCTGAGCAAGAGCATGATCTGAATCCCGGAGACTGGGTGGTTGTGAAGCATCACACCAGAGAAACGTGTCTATCACCCAGGTGGGGTGAACCTTGTCAGGTTATACTAGTCACGAACACAGCAGTGAAATGTGCAGGATTGCCTAATTGGATTCATGTAAGCCACACCAAAAGGGTGCCAGAGCCTGAAGGACAAACTCCTCAGACAGCATCAATAACTGAGGAAGCTGAAGGTTGGTCAGCTGAAGAATCCCAGGTGAGAGATTCAAGGGAAGCTGAAGAAGAACAACCGAGCACAAGTCAGGACTGGATACCAGTGGTTGATATACCAGAAGTTTACAACACAACAAGAAGCCAAGCAAAATTAGAAGAAATTAGGGAAGACTAGATAGGTGAAGAAGAAGCAGCTCAGGATGAGGAAAATGAAACAATAAGAGAACCTGAGCAGGACCAGATAGGGAGAGGAAATTGGGCTTAAATCGACAACGAAACAACAAAATTTGAGCAGGGACAGACAGGTTTAGAAGAACGCGGTCAGGCTGCAGAAGTACAAAGTGCAATAAGCCCTGATCAGAACCAGTTAGAACTAGAAAAATACGTTCAGGGAGAAGAAAATCACGAAAACCTCAAGCATGAAGACGTAAATCCTGAACAGGGTCAGTTAATAGAAACTCACATTGAAGCAACTGAAGAAAAATTAATAAGACCTGATCAAGAACAAATAGAAGAAGAAACCGAAAACGAAGAAAAACAAACTGTGCCACAGTTTGAAAATAAAAGAACTTCTGAAGAAGAAATAAGAAGTGAAGAGACAGTGCAAACAAAGAAAGCCAGAAAAGGTGATCATTGGCCTAGTGTCATTAAAAGAGTGAAATACCATATAGAAACCAGAAGTGAAGATCCAGAACAAGTAAATGAAGTAACAAGCCTAACTGGACAAACAAGTGGAACTGAAAAACGAAAAAGCAAAAGACTGAAACTTGTGAACAATAAATTTAAAGGTCCTGATTGGACTTATATAATCCTTGAAGACTACAAGAGTTCAGAGTCAAGTGAAAGTGGTGACGAAGGAACAAGTGCGGAACTGACTTATGAGAAAGAAATAAAACCACCTTGATAAACGTTAAAGTCTTGGAAGAAAGATAAGAAGAGAAATCTTCCTTGTCAAAAATGCCTGACGACAGAGTTTCTGGGAGACCGAAACGGAAATGTTGTAAAAGATGCTGTGCTATATGCATATGTAGTCTGGTAGTGGTGCTTATAGTATGGTTAGTTGTGGTCGTAGCAATTCCTTACTTTCTGATAATGGATAAAAAGATGAACAACGAAACGAAGGGAAGGATAGATAACTTGAGAAGTAATAGAGTAGAATTAAAAGCAGAAGATGAACCAGAGTTTCATCATGAGGTAACAGATAACGACACTAGTTTGAATGTTTTCACAAAATTATTGTTTCAATATGTAGATACCATGGAAGTTAGTAATTGTTATGTCTGTATGAAGTTACCCGAATCAGTAGCAGAAGGATTAACATATCATCATTTACCATTAACTTATGGCATATCATGTAGTGTATTAACTAGTTTATTTTATAGAACAGGGAGACTTCAGTATTATTATTGAGATATAGATGTGATATTTTCTGAGGTTCCGATTCGAAAGAATATGAATCCAATGCTTAGTAGTCAAGATGTACAGTTTATGGGAGAATTTTTCCTAACCATGAAATCGATAGATATAACACATGCACATAGAAGCAATCTAACATGTTCGTTACATGAAGAAGAAAAGATATTTTTGAATTTAGTAGAAAATAGAAGACAAGATTTCCAAAAGAAAGCATCTGAGCATAAAACTCATCTACCACCTTGGGCTGAGAAAGAGGGTTGTTACACACCTGGCAAGGCTCAAGCTGCTATGGCTCTGGATTTTGTAAAGCCTGGGAAAATTTGTCTACATAGGTTAAAGACTGAGTATAACAATATTTTCATTGGTACCAGTGAGTGTGAACATATTAGCATATTAGCAAGACCCACGTTAACATTATCGCCGTTTTAGCGGCAGGAAACTGCCGCTAAAACGGCGATAATAGGCTTGCTAATATGCGTTATGGAATTCAATAGAAGCCCAGGTTAGATGTCCTGCACATCTAACCTGGGCTTCTATTGGAATTCTATAACGCATATTAGCAAGCCCATTATCGCCGTTTTAGCGGCAGTTTCCTGCCGCTAAAACGGCGATAATTTTAACGTGGGCCTTGCTAATATGCCCCACGATTTCTTAATTCTTGGAGGTTGGGGACTAAAAGGAGGAACAGATTCAGTTTTTCCTGGGATCTATTATGTGTGTGGGAATAAGGCTTACTTTAGGCTTCCTGCACGGTGGTATGGAAGTTGTTATTTTGGAATAGTTTTTCCAAAAATATACCACGTAAAGAGGAACACTGGGAGCAATGAAAATAATAGTGAATTAACACGTAATAAAAGAGCTAGTTTTTCTGAAATTGTAGGTGACATATTTGGTGCATTGATGATACCTTCAGTGGGAATAATTCTGAACTCAAGGAAACTATGTAAATTATCTACAGTGGTTGATCGTTTATCAACGGACACTGCTGGAGGATTTCTAATGATTAATACGGAGATGGTTGCGATTAGATCAATGGTTATGCAAAATCGACTTGCTCTTGATATAATATTGGCAAAAGAGGGCGGAGTCTGTAAATTATTGAAAACGAAACGTTGTTGCACGTACATACCTGACAAAAGTGTAGAAATTGGAACGTATATACAGAATATAACAAAACTTGAGAATGAACTAAAACCACTGGAAGTTGATAGTGTATGGGAAAGATTGACGAATAGTATAGCATCAATTGGTACCTGGTTTGCTAATGTAGGGAAAGGACTTATGGGTCAAATATTAGTACCCTTAGCAGGGATAGCAATAATAGTACTGTCAATAATAATATGGTGCAAATGTTGTAAAAAAAATGAGACGTATAGAGTGACAGGAAAAGGAAAGAAACGAAAGTTTGATGAAATTGAACTAGAAGATCTGAAAAGCGAATTATACAAGAAACTGAAAGGAGATGATAAAAATAGAAAGTGTAAAAATGAAGCTGAGACAATTTTATGCTAAAAGTTGGCATCTGGTTGTGGGTAGTATTTTGATGGCTCAGAAACGCCATCAGAGAGGGGATTGATGGAGCAAGAACTCAGAATGAGACTTGCTCGTAAGCAATCCTCTCACAGTATTAATTTATTAAAACTTTGTAATGTCTCTACTAATAAATGCACACATAAACACTATCCTTGTGAAGCTTGCCTATGTGTTTAAACTAATAAGTAACGCTTGTCTAAATCCAAAATGGCAGCTAATGCGCGGGAATTTCATTGCGCATGTGTCAACCATATCACGTGGTATGACGTCTTTCTTTGCTTGGAGGGAAAACTTTGCTTCTGCGCAGTGTGTATTAAAATGGCTGCTTAATGTTTTCACGTGCATATGCCGCAATTAAAACTGTGGTATTCTAATGCTATTAATGCGGGATAGATTTATAATTAAATGGGAATAGAGTAGACATAGTGGGTATACAGTGAAAACATTTATTTGTGATTTTAATATTTTCTTCTTTGACTTTTATTAGTTTGTAAATGGGCCTGGGTTGGTTGAACTGCAGCTCGAGAGACATTGGTTCTGCGCATGCCCCCTGCAAGGCTAACCAGAGGAAGCGATGAAGTCAACTTGGAAGCCCTCCAAGGTCGCAAAGCCTGGTTCACAAGTTCATCTGAAATGTACCTGAAGTCGCAACAAATTTATACCAAATGTATTAAAGAATCAATGGGAAACGGGTGGGAAATAAAGCAAATGTATTAATTGTGAGGGGCGGTATTTTAAAACAATGGGCTTAAAGAAATTGAACTAAATTGACATGGTGTGAGGATCAACCCCCTGTCCCCGTCCTATCAGAAGCAGTGGGCCCATAATTTTGAAACATTAATGGGAGGTACCTGGGTGTAGAAGGGTATAATAGATATAGAATTAGCTAATTAGTTAGCATTAGAACGCTCTAGCTCAGACATACAAGCTGATCGATTGCAGACTGAACCGCTGTCCAGAGAGGTCCTGAGGTGGGGCCCGGATTCCATTAGAAGGAAGACACGGAAGAACTCGAGGAGGAGCGAAGTGTCAGAGAGGGGAACGACGCAGGCGTCGTTGATAGAGAGGTCACCTGTCCTGAACCTGGTCCGGAGGTCTTTGGTCTTCATCCTTCCTGGGACCTATCTTTCCAACTCCTTGGCCAAGGGGTTTGGTTTCTCGCACCTTTAGGTAAATATAAATGCAACCTTTAGCTGTGCTGCTGTCTCTATCTTCTTCTTTCTGAGGAACCTTCATTGATCGATAATTGATTATTATGCTTCATCCTTGATATACGATTAAGTATTATGTGGTTCTGTATTTTACTCTGCTAAAACTTTAGATAAACATTTAAAAACTTCCAGACTCAGTGATTATTTTAGAATTTATGGATTGTATTGAATGTCACTCATTTTAAACTTCCCAATTATCAAAGGGTCCATTGGTACGTCATTACTCTTCAATCAGAAAAGTAATTGGTAGCAGGGATATTGATAAAGAGTACAACTGACCCACCAGTGGAAATTGCTAGCGTAGTATGAATGAATGGGCCCAGGTGAGTATTCGGTGTATGAATGCTTGTTGCTAGTAACCCGCTGGATCACCAGCAACATCAGATAAAAATTTCTGCCAGACATTACAGGGCTTGGGGACTTAGGGCCATATGTATGAAGGCAATTTTGCGATCGCAAAATTGCAGTGTCCAATGTATGACACAAAACACCCCTCGCAAAATAAGGAATCGCACATTTTGCGATTCCCTATTTTGTGATTGCATTTAAGGAATCGCAAATTGCGATTCCTTAAATGCAATGTAAGAAGCACAGAAAAAGTGCAATTTGGACTTAAGGAATCGCAAATTAACACCAACTTCAAGTTGGTGGTAATTTACGATTGCTTTGAAAAATGCACTTTTTTGCATTTTTCAAAGTGCCATGTGACTCACATACATGCCATTAGGGCATGTATGTGCGCCACATCTGCACCCATGCTCATTTCAGGGGTGCAACAGGGTGTCCTTTTGACACCCTGTCACCCTTGAAATTGCATTCGCAATTTGCGATTCTCTAATTGGGAATCGCAAATTGAGAATGTCTTCCCATTCATTCCTATGGGCCTAGAGGCCCATAGGAATGAATGGGAAGGTATTCCTTAATTGCGAATCGCAATTTGAGATTCGCAATTAAGGAATATGTAGAATTCGCAAAATTTATTGCAAATCCTACATACATAGCATTTAGCGATTCTCAAATAGCGATTCTCTAAAAATCGCTATTTGAGAATCGCAAATGTATCCTTTGATACATATGCCCCTTAGTCCCTTGTCCTGAAGTAGTAAAAATATATATATATAAGGGGGCAGGGTACGGATACCCTGCCCCCCTAGGCACCATATGGGGGCCCCAGAGGGACCAACCCTCTTGGGTTCAAAATTTTAAAAAATCTGCTGTTTTTGATGGCCTGGGGCCAGTGTTATTAATTAAGGGAAGAGGGGGCACAGGCTTCTTCCCATGCCATTATAGAACCTTGGAATCCCACCCATGGGGCTGCATTTAATAAGGGGAGGGTAGCGCATATTGCAATCTGTTGACCGGTTTCTCCTCCCGCATCAGTGTGGGCAGAGAAACAGATCATAAGTCTGCTTCCAGCCTGTGGGAGCATTTTCAAAGCTCCCGCCCGCTGTGAACCAACTTTGTGTTTGCTCCCGTTTGACAGGAGTTTTGAAAATGCTCCCTCCAAGCGGGAGCAAACACAAGTTTCTCTGCACACTCCGATGTGGAAAGGGAAACTGCTGTGTCATGGGGTGGGCTCCCCGGGCCACAGCAAGTGAGCTGACCCCAGAAAATGGGGTCCCTGGGGCCATTAATGGCTCAGGGAGGAGGTCCAAGCAGCCCCTTCTTTCTTTTTGTAAAATCAGCGGCCCTGGGAGATGGGGTCCCCAGGGCCTTTTCTAGGCCTGGGGAGGTGAGCCACATGCCCCCCCCTCCTTTTTGGTGAATTTTAGCTCCAAGGGTGAGCCCCCTGGGGCCTATAATGGCTCAGGGAGGCGGCCGAGTGGCACCCCTCCCTGTAATTGATGGATTTTGCCCTCATGGGTGGGCTCCCCCAAGCCTAAAATGGCTCAGGGGCAGCACGCCCCCTCCCCATAATATTTAAATGAGGTTTCGGGGAATGTGGAGGACAATGGCTTGCATGTGCTGCCCTCATTACATAAGTACTCCAAAAAGATTTTGCCAGGAGCCAAAAAGTTTGCTCTGTGATGTGCCCGTGGGTCGCATTGATGTCAGCAGGGTGGGAGTCAGGTGAGGGGGTTAGGGGAATGGTGGTAAGATGGGTGTAGGAGAAGAGAAGGATAAACATTTACTGGCTGAATTGAACAATGTGAAACCAGAAAACTGTGGATTAATCCTGGCTTCCCCAATTTCACTAAATTGTGTGTTCAATCTATACAAAAGGAGCATGTGATTCATCCAAAAAATGATAGCGTTCCAAGCAGTGTGCTCATATATCGTCCATTCTCTGTGTATCCAAACAAGAAAATCCCAGGGAGTCTTGTTTAATTGGAAAGCCAATTCTGAATTTATTATTCAATCCAATTTTTCAACCCAAAGGTACATTATCCAATTTATCCAGCCAACGCATTTCATCCTACTTGGACATCATCAGGGCTGTAAATTGAAAACAAGCCAGTCAATAATCGTTTTTTCACATACATATTCACACTTCACCATAACATAAATTTTAAATCAGTCACTATGAATATATTAGTTCAGACTCCCTACCTATATCCAATCTAAAAAACAAAAAGACATGCTCATTCATGAGTTTAAAGCAATACAGTTGCTAGTTCCAAAACATAGAACCCAGTGTCCCCATTTTGACCATTATAATTGCTTCATCGATTTTACATCATATACAAAGTATATGTTTTAGACCCTCTACATTACTACATTTCTTCAATTCTGCACCCTACAATGAATAATATTGTGTTACCTTCTAATATCATGATAATCATATGACTTTAAATTCCATGTCGTGCGCCCAACCTTCTTCTAGTATCAATCTTTGTTTATTGCAAACGTCTAGAATATGAGAGACCAGCTTCATGTGACTCATGACGAGCTGGTCTCGTCATAAGCACCGAAGGGGTTAAGGACACATTCATTTTTGGTAGGCACAGGGAGATTAAGTGATTTGCCCAGAATCACAGGATATTGAGAATACGCTGAGACTCAAACCCGGTTCCCCAGCTCCAAAGTCAGAAGCTCTGGCAGTTACGCCACATCTTCTCCCCACTTGGAAGGTTTCATGGTTTGTATTTGGTTCTGTCATAGGCGACGCTCATAGGAGGAATGGGCTGGTGCAAACTGCCTCCTGACGAGAGTCCCAGCACTTATTTTTTCACAAATTAACCACTGCCCTTGTGTGCCTTTTCCTAACTTTTCTAAGGACTCTTAGATAAGTCCCCCAACAAGCAGGGATGCGGGGATCTGGACCCAAATCCATGAATCCAAAATGGCCAACAGGTCAAAAAGTTTCCTTGGCCAGTCAGATTGGTTTTGTTTTACATTTTTGGATTTGCAGATATTCGCCGATCCGAATCAGCGGATATCCACAAATTAACAGTTTAGGTATACCTGAAACATAACCCAAACCTCTTTAAAAACGAATTCTCACAAACACTGAACGAATTTACACCAAACAAAAAAATCACATTCCTTGAATAAATTTCTACCTTTATGTCAAATTGGATATAATTCCGTTCCGCTGCTTTTTCTGTATTGTAGAGTAAAGTACCTTACAGGAATGAAAATGGGAAATCACACTTTTAGAAACCATCTGCTTTTTCTTTTCCCCTGCTTGCCGGATCTCTACGAAATTTACCATGATGGACCAAAAGTGGATTACCTGAATTTTTTTGGGTGGAGGGGGGAGTTGTTGTGCAGATCACCCCAAACGGCCCCAAAATTATTAATAAGAAATAGGAATTATTAACATTTGTGGTGCGCTCTCCAGTCATAATTAGGCCAAAACATCAGAGTGTAATCACATATTACGATGTTGCATATGTACACATGGGCTAAGGGTTACTCATGCAGGGCATATGTCCGGTCAATAAAGGACCACAATATTCCTTAAACCTACCCAAATGGGAGTCGGTCACACAGGTCCCCATACATCAATCATCACCACACCTCCTGTAAATTCAAAATATCCCTGGTTGTACAGAAAATTGTCTCTTTATTTTCTGTATAATTCAGGGCTTTTTTATCAAATTATTCATTTTTAGAAATAATAATTGGCAAGTGTTATTTTCAAAGTTTTGAGTCAATGTCTCAGGGGGACCCATCCAGTTTCATGGAGCAATCAGCAGAGTCCCTACAGAATTTCCAGCTTGACATCTTGGAGGCAGGGAAGTTGCTAGAGGATGGATGTGTCAGGCAAGACTGCCAGCATCACCTGCATCAGAAGATACATTATCACCATTCCCTGCAGGCTTTGCTGCCTCAAGCTTCTCTGACCCACCCCGATTAAACCTTCATCTAGGGGTAGGGTCTCCCTTTTTCCCACTAATTTTAGAGGCGATCACGATGTATCACTGGGTCATCCAGCTAATCAACAAGGCTACACTCTACCCTTTATATCCCTCTCTAAAGACTACTCACCTTCCACTATGAGGTGCTCTACAGTGCATGCAGTGATTTTGGAGACCGTAGCCCATGCCCTGGTGAACAAAGGGCCATAGAGGGTGGCTCTGAAAGAAAGTGTCACAGAATTCTATTTCCTTTATTTCCTGGTCCCTAAGAAGAATGGAGGTCCAAGACTCATAGTGGATCTTAGCTTTCTGAATTTATTAATTTGTCAGGATGATCAGGATGCTATCCTTGAGCCAGGATTTTTTGGCCCTGAATGTGGATGAGTGGAATACTTGTTGACATCCCTGGATCTTCAGGTTGCTTATTTCCATTTTCCAACTCTTCACTCTTGCAAGTGATTACTGAGGTTCACAGTAGGATCCCAGAACTGTTAAATTTGAGTTGTGCTGTTCTAAATAATGACCGTTCCTCATGTCTTTAACCCATTCGCTGCTAGGCCTTCCCCCCCCTGTGCTAAGCCTTTTTTTGGGCTATTTGGGGTAGTTCGCGCTTAGGCCCCTGTAACTTTTTGACCACATAAGGTATCCATGCCAAATGTGCGTCCTTTTTTTCCAACATCATGGGGATTCTAAAGGTACCCAGGGTTTGTGGATTCCCCTGGAGGGGACCCAAAAATTAGCCAAAATACAGATACATTTTGTTTTCTTTTGGAAAAATGGGAAAAAAGGGCTACTAATGAAAGCGTCTGGTTTTTCCCTGAAAATGGTATAAAAAAAAGGGGTTGTGGTGCTGAAATCACCATCTTCAAAGCTTTCAGGGACAAGCAGACTTTTGTCAGAAAACCCAAAGTTTTTACACAGTTTTGGCATTTTTCTGGCTCATAGCCTATTTTTGCTATTTTTTGTGCTTTCAATCTCTTTCCAGTTAATGGTAGAAATGGGTATAAAAGCAATAATAGATCCTAGAAGGCTATACATTTTAGAAAAGTAGACATAATTCTGAATTCAGCAAGGGGTCATTTGTGTAGATCCTTCAAGGTTTCTTTATAGAAACTAACCGTTGAATATAGGAAAAATTGAAAATTAGTTGAAAAAAACAGCCATTTGAGTCAACGTTTTCACCTGTAACTTCTTCTAATTATGACAGCTGTTTGAAAGCAATATACTGTTACATCCGCTGGACCTTTCTGGTTGTGGGGATATATAGGACTTGCAGGTTCACCAAGAACCCGACGAACCCAGAGACAATAACTGAGCAGCATCTTGCAATGGTTTTTTATTCTGTACCGGGTATATAGCAATTAATTTGTGAATATATATACATGGAAAAATCGGTATGAAAGACACCTATGTATTTCTGAAATTGCAACAAAATATAGAGTTTAGACACTGTAGATATTTGCACATTTCCGAAATTGTGAGTACCCATACTAGCATGAGAATTATAGGTCATTTTTCAAAATGACTTCTTTTTTACACATTGTCTTTCATTTGGAAGGCAGAAATGCATCAAAAGTCAATAGGTAATAACAGTTGCTCTACAATTCTGTGTTACCCTAAGTCTCCCGATAAAAATGGTACCTCACTTGTGTGGGTAGGCCTAGTGCCCGCGACAGGAAACGGCTCAAAACGCAACATGGACACACTTTATTTTTACAGTGAAAATGGACCCTTTTTTTGTAAAGTGCCTAGCTGTAGATTTTGAACCCTAGCTTTGCCGGCACCTAGGGAAACCTAGCAAACCTATACATTTTTGAAAACTAGACACCCAGGGGAATCCAGCATGGGGCGACTTGACTGGCTCTCACCAGGTTCTATTACCCAGAATCCCTTGCAAACCTAAACATTTGTAAAACAAAAACACATTTTCCTCACATTTCTGTGGTGGAAAGTTCTGGAATCTGCGTGGATCCACAAAATTCCCCCCACCCTGCGTTCCCCAATGTCTTACGAGAAAAATGGTACCTCACTTGTGTGGGTAGGCCTAGTGCCCACGACAGGAAACGGCCCAAAACGCAACATGGACACACCACATTTTCACAGTGAAAACGGACCCTTTTTTTGCAAAGTGCCGAGCTGTAGATTTTGAACCCTAGCTCTGCCGGCACCTAGGGAAATGTAGCAAACCTATACATTTTTGAAAACTATACACCGAGGGGAATCCAGGATGGGGTGACTTGACTGGCTCTCACTAGGTTATGTTACCCAGAATCCCTTGCAAACCTAAAAATGTGTCCAAAAAAACACATTTTCCTCACATTTCTGTGGTGGAAAGTTCTGGAATCTGCGTGGAGCCTCAAAATTCCACCCACCCCGCGTTCCCCAAAGTCTTCCAAGAAAAATGGTACCTCACTTGTGTGGGTAGGCCTAGTGCCCGTGACAGGAAACGGCCCAAAACACAACGTGGACACACCACATTTTCACAGTGAAAACGGACCCTTTTTTTGCAAAGTGCCTAGCTGTAGATTTTGAACCCTAACTCTGCCTGCACCAAGGGTAACCTAGCAAACCTATACATTTTTTAAAACTAGACACCTAGGGGAATCCAGGATGGGGTGACTTGACTGGCTCTCACCAGGTTCTGTTACCCAGAATCCCCTGCAAACCTAAAAATTTGTTTGAAAATCAAAATGAATTTTCACAAAACAACCTGGTTTTGCAAGGGGGGTCACCTGGGTTTTTGGACCCGGGCTCGGCGGCCATCTTGGAAAACTACCAAACCCACACATTTCTGAAAACTAGACACCCGGGGTGTTGTAGTGAGCCTCAGCAAGGCCTACCAGTGCTTAGGGGTTCTCCCTTCTCTGCACAGAGTCCTCAGACACTTAGGAAGAAGTTGGCACAGAAACTGAAATATAAAAGACAGAGTTTATTAAACCTCATGAGGTGGAGCTAACATTCACACATCACCCTTCAGTAATGCATGAAGTAGCACACTGAATGGCAGGATCCTGGTCCTTTTATACCCACACAGGGGCTCAAATGAAGGCGGTACTAACACAAATGCTGGTTTTAGGTACATATAAGGTCATACAGAGAATGCACAGTCGACAAGTGGGTGGAGCTAACAGTTTCTACTTTTAGCAGACACATCCTGACATTTATAAACTCGGAACAGCTGCAAGCTCAACTGAGCATGTGCAAAGCAAGAGGAACTAAATATAACTTGTCTCTAGGCAGATTTCAAGAGCAGTTGACAGGAAGGTAGGACAGAGCACATGGCGAGCACATGGTAGCACATGGCAGCCAAAATGGCTGACAGAAATACAAAATGGATTCCACAAAGCGGACAATTTAGCCTCTAAATACAGGCTGTCTTCAGTTAATGCTTAACTTAAATGCTGCCAAATTACAACAGACGACCCTTTCAGCATTGGCTGAAGACATTCGTTTATCTGGGGTAATCTAGATATTCATCCCGTACATCTATTAACATTATTTCGGCCACCTCTTTATTCAACATTTGTTGGGCCTTTGTTTCAGCAATGTTCCCTCTGGCAGGTATACAAGCAGAGATGCAAATGGAGCAAAGCATTGGACCACATTGGATACATACGCAGCATGTAAAGAATATTGTAATTATTACACATAGGATAGTCAGTAGCTTCCAGCCCCAAGCAGAAACAAGAGTCCAAAACCATCCAGCAAAAGTCCAAGTTCCAGTCTCTGGATGAATTTCTGCAGCAATCTTATGCAGTTTTGATATTGCGTCATATACTGAAGGTGAGTGATCTGGTATGAATACACAACAGCTGCTACCGATGATGCGACATGCACCACCTCGATCAGCCAAAATCACGTCTAGCACCATCCTATTCTGGAGTGCTACAATCCTTGCAATCTGTAGTTCCTCTGTAATGTTCCCAAGTGCCATAGCTGTCTGATTAGTAACAGCTTCCACAACACGAGTCAGTCGCCTAATCTTCCTGCTATTTAATGCAGCACCCACAAAGAAAAATAAGCCCAAATTGAAATCAACATATTGTTGTAGGGTAGTGTCGGTTTGGTCAACTTCATCCATACTTATTGTCCTCTTATTTCTGTTTTTGGAAATGTCATTGTACAGTTTAAAATCACGGTGATACAATGCAGGTGCCAGAAACACAGGGGGCAACAGAAAAGATACATAGCAGATTCCTGACCACCCAACAGGTAATTGATAATATCCGTTATTTCCGCACACAAAATACGTATTATGCGAGGCTGTGAAAGTGCTCTTATTGGCACCTTCAATGGTCAGGATTACAGTACACTCGCTCCTCCCCACTGGAATTCTTCCAACACTACAAATACACAAATCTGCTTTAGCTTTTGTCACAGAAATCACAAAAGGTCCAATGTTCTTTATTATTCTCACATTTGTGAAAACATATGGTGTTGAAATATTGTCCGGTTGATACTCTTCCCATTCCCATTTAGTCCCTTTGGCTTGTGGATAACCTTCTTTATTTTGATAACACACTTTATTAAGTTGAAAAATAATCCCACCTACTGAAGGCTTTCCATATGCAAACAAAAGCGCATACCAAGCTTGACAAGAACCATTGTGAGAAAATGGAAGAGGAATAAAAGGTGTTCCTCCTTTCTTTTGATGTGCAGGTATCATCCCACACACCCAACAGTTGGTAGTATTCGTAGCATTGTGAGTATGGTGCAACATCTGGATAAAAGTATTGTTCAGGTAGGATTGTCGATGCTTTTGCTCATGGTAAGGAAGAGTAAAGTAGTGGTGTTCCACGGGTACTGGCGTAGTGGCAACAAAAAGCTGTCGAACAGGAGCCACCTTCTCGATGTACCATGTAATTGCTGCCATAGCCACCATAGCAACAACAAACCCTACAGCACAAATGATTTGTTTTTTCATTTTAGCAGCAGTAATGATTGATCTTTCTGAAAACTTGTTGAAAACAGTCGTTGGAGCTCTTCTCCCTGGGCAGCCGCTGATTTCTTCACCATGGGCCAAAGTGGGTGTCACTACACTAATACAGGGCTGATCCCCTCCCCTTGCCACAATGGCTCTCCGTTTCACTAACCCAGGGTGGTAGCTCAACCAGTCTTTTTCAAAACTGCAGATCCTTTCCTCGGTCTCAATTGATATCTGGATACTCCAGTGATCGTGTGGTCCGGGAAGACTTCCGCAGATTCGTCAGGTGAGATAGCTTGGCCTTTCTCCGTCTCCAGAATCTCTCGATGGTCGGTCAACACAGCCGGTTCCACCAAGGCAGGCGACACGCGTTTGCAGTGTGTGCTGTGGATCCAATTCTTTCTGTTTGTCACTCGAACTGCTGTTCTTGTCGCAAGGAGCACCTGCTCTGGTCCTCGCCACCTTGGCTCCAAGCTGTTCGATCTGTCAAAGACCTTGACCATTACATGGTCACCAGGACGGAGTTCGTGGGCCTCACCTGTAGATCTGTCAGGAAGAGCTTCTCGAACCTGTTGATGAATAGAAATCAAACTGTCAGTTAACTGTGCCAAATAATCATTCATCAGAACACAAGGAACATCATGTATGGGGCGTGGCTTAGGAATTCCCCAAATGTTCATTGGTCTCCCAAACACCACCTCATAGGGGGTAAGACCTGATCGTGAATGTGGCACCGATCTTATGGATAGTAATGCCAAAGGTAGTGCATCTGGCCACTTTAGGGACGTGGAAGCCAGTATTTTCGCCAACTTTGTTTTTAGAGTAGCGTTATACCTTTCCACCAATTCTGCTGATTGCGGGTGGAAAACTGTATGGAATTTCTGTTTGATCCCTAATCCTTTCAGGACATGCTCAACAACTTGCCCAATAAAATGAGGTCCATTGTCACTCCACAAAAGTTTACAAACACCGTATCTAGGGAAAAACTCCTTTAGAAGCACCTTTGCTGTGGTGAGAGCAGTATTATCCTTCGTAGGGTATGCCTCTATCCATTTGCTAAAGGCACATACCACCACTAGGACATATTTCAAATTATTGCAGCGTTCGAGTTGGATGTAATCCATCTGCAAAACTTCAAAAGGTGCGGTTGGTGTAGCAAACCCTCCTGTAGGAGTTCGTGTCCCTTTTCCAGGATTATACTGCCAACAGATCAAACAGGACTGTACTACCCTTTTGGCTGTGCTAGCAATTTCAGGATGCTCCCAAACTTGTGTAAGCAATGTAGTTATTGCTAGAGCTCCAACATGTGCCAGCCCATGTGCCATTTGAACCATAGGTTGTAAATAGGCCGCAGGCAATTTCCACTTATTCATTTCTTTGTTACGCCAACAACCCTCATCATCTAATATTCCTTCTTTAGACCATTGCTCAAGCTCTTCCACAGAAGCAGATCTCTGTATATCCAATACTTCCTCTCTAGCATCATGCCAACGCTCAGCTTGTGATTTCACTACGTACATGGGTGTAGTGCTTCGCTGCATCGCAGTCTCACGGGCTACGCGGTCTGCAAAGGCATTGCCTTGTCCTATTTTGTCAGTCACTTTCTTGTGTGCGCTACATTTCATAATAGCAACTTTCTTTGGGTATGTAAGTGCAGTCAAGAGATTATGCACTAACTCTCCGTGTATTATCTGCATCCCATGGGATGTAAGAAAGCCTCTTTCCTTCCAGAGTAGGCCAAAATCATGAACCACTCCAAAAGCATAGCGGCTATCCGAGTAAATGTTCACACACAAGTCAGTGCTAAGCTCACATGCTCGTGTCAAAGCTATTAGTTCAGCTGCTTGAGCCGACTTCTGAGGTATGCGAGCTGTTTCCACTACTGTCTCAAGCGTGGTAATTGCATAAGCAGCTGAAGTCGTGCCATCTGGTAACTTCAAACAGGACCCATCAACCCACAGTTCCCCATCTACATCTGGAAGGGGCGTATCTTGCAAATCGATGCGACCCTTTGTCTGTTCCTCAGTAAGGAATATACAATCGTGAGGCTCCTTTGGCTGAGACTGAGTCGCAGGATATGGCAACAAAGTGGCGGGGTTCAGTGTCGCACATCTTTTCAAGGTAATATGAGGTGCTAGCAGTGTCAATTCGTATCCTGTCAAACGAGCACTAGTTAAGTGCTGAGTCTTAGTCTGATTCAAAAGGGCATCTACTGCATGGGGTACTAGCACCAACAGTTTGTGTGACAAAACTATCCCTTCACTCTGACGTATGGACACAGCCGTCGCTGCAACTGAACGGAAACACCCAGGCAATGCACGAGCAACAGGGTCAAGAACTGCAGAAAGGTATGCACAAGGACGCTGTTTGTCCCCGTGTGTCTGTACTAAAACTGACAATGCACATCCTTCTTTCTCATGTACATAGAGTGTAAAAGCCTTCGTGTAATCTGGTGTGCCTAACACTGGTGCAGAGCAAAGAGCTTGTCTCAACTGACAAAAAGCATTTTGACATTCATCTGTCCATGGAAGGGGGATTGGAGTGTTTTTAGTCAAAAGTGCTAGCAAGGGTTTAACAATGTGTGAAAAACCCAATATCCATTGCCTGCAAAACGAAGTCAGACCAATGAATGCACGGACATCTTTCTGCGTGGAAGGTACTGGGGTGTCTAAAATTGCTTGAATGCGATCTGGTGTCAGTGCACGGCTCCTCCTTAGACAGAAGGTGTCCTAAATAGGTCACCTTCGGTCTACAATATTGCAATTTCTTTCGTGATACTTTATGGTGGTGTGTAGCAAGAAAAGAAAGCAAAGACAAAGTGCATTTCTCACACTGCTCAGGTGTATCGGCTGCCAACAAGATGTCATCGACATATTGTATGAGAGCCACTCCTTTAGGCAAGGTAAAGGAATCAAGCTGTCTTTTTAATGCTTGACTGTAAATACTAGGACTCTCAGTATAGCCTTGAGGAACTCTACAAAATCTGTATGATCTATTATTCAAAGTGAAACCGAACAAATATCGGCTATCAGGATGAATAGGAATCGAGAAGAAAGCGTTCTTCAGATCAATTACAGAAAATGTAGTTGCTGTTGGAGGGACCAAGGTAAGCAATGTCGTTATGTCAGATACTACAGGGTACTGTGGTACTACAATCTTGTTGACTTCTCTCAAATCGATAATAAATCTATAAATCCTAGTGTCAGTATCTTTTTTCAAAATGGGAAGAATCGGACTATTGCAAATATTGTAAGGAACTTCTTCCACAACCCCCACCTTAATTAAGTCATGTACAATACGTGTGAGTGCTTCTTCTCCTTCTCGAGAAATTTTATACTGAGGCAGTCTTGGCAATAAAGCGCCCTCCTTGACACTAATATGTACTGGTGGAATAACCATTTGCCCTACATCAGTGTCCGAAGTAGCCCACAAAGTACTAGGGAGTGAGGCTAGTGCAATGTCCTCTTTAACAATACAAGATCTCTCAATCATAGGGTAGTTGTCATTCAAAATAACCCGTACTCCTTCCGGAGAACACCTTATCGTAGCCCTGAAATATTTAAGCATATCAAGACCCACAATATTGTCTGGTGTGTTTGGAGAAAGCAAAAACGGACATGGAGCAGTAAACTTATCAATATCAAATGCAAGTGGTTGTGACAATGGGCTAAGGGAAGGTGTTCCATCGAAACCTATTGATGTAATGGTTAAGCCAGACAGGGGAGCCCTTGGAACCAATTGTTTAGACAAGGCGCTACGAGTAGCTCCTGTATCAACCAGAAACTGATCAGTAGAACCCAAAACATGTGCTGTAACATAGGGACCCCTCTGATCTACTGGAACTTCAATTGATTCCTTACCCCATCCTAGGCAATCCTATGCATAAGCAGAATCTTGAAAATCAGAGGGCGCATAGTCAGACATTTGATATTGGTTCCTTCTATCAAAAGTGTTAAACCCATTCTGCCCACGTGTATTAGCATCAAACCGAGCACGATCATTCGCGCTTCCTCTAGGCCCTTGATATCCTGAACGATTTCTCATTTGTCCCCGACCACGTAGATTCTGCTGAGCACGCAGCACTGGACAATCAGAAAGCCAATGTCCAAATTTTTTGCAGTACGCACACTGATCAACAGACAAATTCGAACGGGCAGAGGAAGGAAAGGACGAACCATAAGATCCACGTCCACCTCTATCATTACCTCTAGAAGGCGGACCATAAGCTTGAGCCAACATAACCTTTGTTTTCAACTCTTTAGACTTTTTGTCCTCATTACCTTTGGCTTCTAATTCTTGCCGCTCATAATACTGGGCCATAGTTAAAAGAGAAACCGGAGAAGATGTAGTCCATGAACTCTCACTGGCCTTTAAGCGACTAGCTATTCCTGGCAAAAGGTTTGCGACATATTTATCGACAAACAGATGCCTACCCGTGTCATCTGTCAATGACTGGCCACTAAAATCGTGAAATGCTTCTTCAAAGCGTGTGAAGAAGTCAGAAACTGATTCATCTACCTTTTGCTTGCAAGACGCTAGCACTGTCCAATCTATCTTTTTAGGGGGAATGATCGTCTTTAACTTAACTAATATAGCTGCCGGAAGATTTAAAATTAACTGACACGGTTTCTGTGCAGGTTCTCTATCTTCATCTAACCGCTCTAAATCTTTCCACAATGCTCCAAATGTCGCATTATCATCTATTTTACGCACAGTTCTCCACATATCAGGCGGTAATATTAATCCAAAGAACAAATCAATATCAGACAGAGTCATAGTACAAGAGCTGATTGCACCCTCAACTTCCTCATAAAAGGCTGCTGGATTCTTTCGCGGGTCAGGCAATGCATTTTTAAGGGTCATAACATCTGCTCTATTCCAAGGAGTGTAAACCCAATTATAAATAAAGTACCCTTTCGCATTAAGAGAAGTCTTATCATCCTCTGTACCCGTTCCTTTAGGAGGAACATATAAAGGCGCGGCTTCCCGCATGGGTTTCACATGAATTACAGCATTCTTATCTGTTTCAGGAGTAGAAGTTCGTGCCATGCTGATCTGAGATGCTAGTGCAGCTGTTTCTGCTGCCTTTTTCTCCTCTCGCAAACGGGCTGCTTCAACACGCAGTTTAACCAAGCGTCTGATCGTGTCAGCCACCTGGGAGAAGACAAAAAGACCGTCACGTAATTGTTTACAATCAGCTGCTACATCATTGGGCTCCACTTCTACCGAATACTTCCTAAATTGTTCAATAACCTCTGCAGCAAATGTATCGGTAAAATATATTTGCTCCCTTTCCTGCCATCCTTTTATACTATCTAAAAGTTCAGAGGCAGTGGTAGTACTACGAACGGCTTTACGCGCAGTAGATCTAATGTCAGATGCACGCTCAGCAGATAGCATGGAACGAGTTTCTCGAGCTTTGTCCTGGTCTGAAAAAGAGTCCTCATCTGACTCATGAGGAGCAGAAGAAAAAATATACGGAGGTGGAGAACGATCTAATAACAGGAAATCATCTTGCGGTTTATTAAGGATAGGATAAAGGGGCTGCCTAACAGCATATTGGCCAGTTACCTGTAAATGGCGTTCCCTATCTTCCCTCTCTTTAATTTCTCTCATCTCCTTGTTTTTTAACTCTGATGCTTTCGCATAAATGGTCTTTCGCTGTTCTTTATCAATCAAGGCTTGTTCACGCTTCATTCGCTCACGCACTTCTTTCTCCCACATTCGCACACAATCAAACATATCTTGCCTAGTCTTTCGTTTAAACATACATTGTTCCACATACTGAATTTTTCGCAAATCAAATGACCCATACATAGGCCAACGCAACTCAGGATCTTTACTAGTATATTTGTTCCATAACGTGCAGTACATTATAGAAGAAATACCATACTTAATATACATATCCCTATTAGGCGTCCCCTCCGGGGGGCTGGTTGTGCTTCGTCAAGTCTCAAATTGGTACCACTACAAAAGCAACACATCCTACGAAGTGTGCTGAAAACAGGCATGCCAAAAAATAGTACAAAATATGCAGTATTATAATCAAAGTAGCGCTTAAGGTACTCTTCATACGTTGCGCTGTTCAAACAATTTTAAATAGAGAAAATTCTCCTCATTACCTGCCTATATGCATTGCAATACATATATAATTACAAAACAGATTCCAAAATTGGCCAATTATACAAACAAAGCCACAGTAAGTGTTACTAAAACTACCTTACCAATCAAAGGCATCAAACCAACAGCAAGTGCTGCAAAACGGCTCTTACCAATCAAATGGTGTCCAGGTTCCAACTGCCAAGTTCTCAAATCGACCAAATGGTCACTGCACGGCGAATCAACAGAAGAGATCTCAGTCAAGGACCGGCGCCGCCGGGATGGTCAGATCAGAAAGAAAGGAAAAACGCCGTGGGTGCCAAGACTCTGGTGTCTCCTCAGGCAGCGATCGCGTCCAAAAGCGAGATTCCAATCCTTCGTCGCGACCAGTCCTTCGGGCATCCGAGTCGTTGATGAGCCCCACGTTGGGCGCCAATTTGTTGTAGTGAGCCTCAGCAAGGCCTACCAGTGCTTAGGGGTTCTCCCTTCTCTGCACAGAGTCCTCAGACACTTAGGAAGAAGTTGGCACAGAAACTGAAATATAAAAGACAGAGTTTATTAAACCTCATGAGGTGGAGCTAACATTCACACATCACCCTTCAGTAATGCATGAAGTAGCACACTGAATGGCAGGATCCTGGTCCTTTTATACCCACACAGGGGCTCAAATGAAGGCGGTACTAACACAAATGCTGGTTTTAGGTACATATAAGGTCATACAGAGAATGCACAGTCGACAAGTGGGTGGAGCTAACAGTTTCTACTTTTAGCAGACACATCCTGACATTTATAAACTCGGAACAGCTGCAAGCTCAACTGAGCATGTGCAAAGCAAGAGGAACTAAATATAACTTGTCTCTAGGCAGATTTCAAGAGCAGTTGACAGGAAGGTAGGACAGAGCACATGGCGAGCACATGGTAGCACATGGCAGCCAAAATGGCTGACAGAAATACAAAATGGATTCCACAAAGCGGACAATTTAGCCTCTAAATACAGGCTGTCTTCAGTTAATGCTTAACTTAAATGCTGCCAAATTACAACAGGGGGAGTCCAGCGAGGTATGGCTTGCGTGGATCCCCCAATGTTTTCCTACCCAGAATGCCCTGCAAACCTCAAATTTAGCTGAAAAAACCACATTTGCCACATATTTTTGGGTGGAATCACCGTGCCGGCACAAATTTCCTACCCCACAGCGTTTCCCTCAGTCTCCCGAGTAAAACGATACCTCACTTGTGTGGGTGGGGCAAGGGCCTGTGACTGGGAAGAGCCCAAAACATAGGGAATAAGGGTATAGCACCGAGAATTCTAAGCGCTACATTTTTTTAAAATAGGTTTTTAGCCAATTCTGCATTGGACACCCACACAAGTGAGGTACCATTTTTATTGGGAGACCTGGGTGAACGCTGGGTGGTAGGAAATTTGTGGATCCACATAGATTCCCGGGTTTGGCGGCCATCTAGGGAAACCTACCAAACCCATACATTTCTGAAAACTAGAGACCTGGGGGAGTCCAGGAAGGTATGGCTTGCATGGATCCCCCAACGTTTTCCTACCCAGAATGCCCTGCAAACCTCAAATTTTGATGAAAAAATCACTTTTTTCTCAAATTTCTGTGTGGGTAAGTTCTGGAATCTACGTGGATCCACAATTTTCCTACCACCCAGCATTCCCCCAGGTCTCCCGATGAAAATGGTACCTCACTCGCATGGGTGGGTCAAGTACCCGCGACAGGCAAGGGCCCAAAACGTATTGAGGAGACATCAAAATGGCCTATTACAAAACAACCTGGTTTTGCAAGGGGGAACACCTGGGTTTGTGGCCCCGGGCTCGGCGGGCTTCTTGGAAAACCTACCAAACCCACACATTTCTGAAAACTAGACACCCGGGGGAGTCCAGCGAGGTATGGCTTGCATGGGTACCCTAACGTTTTCCTACCCAGAATGCCCTGCAAACCTCAAATTTAGCTGAAAAAACGACATTTTCCACATATTTTTCGGTGGAACAAATGTCCTACCCCACAGCGTTCCCCTCAGTCTCCCGAGTAAAATGATACCTTACTTCTGTGGTGGGGCAAGGGCCTGTGACTGGGAAGAGCCCAAAACATAGGGAATAAGGGTATAGCACCGAGAATTCTAAGCACTACATTTAAAAAAAAAAAAAGTTTTTAGCCAATTCTACATTGGACACCCACAAAAGTGAGGTATCATTTTACTCGGGACACTAAGGAGAACACTGTGGGGTAGGACATTTGTGCCGCCTTGGTGATTCCACACAAAAATATGTGGAAAATGTGTTTTTTTCAGCTAACTTTGAGGTTTGCAGGGGATTCTGGGTAGGGAAACGTTGGGGGATCCCCGCAAGCCATACCTCATTGGACTCCCCAGGGTGTCTAGTTTTCAGGAATGTGTGGGTTTGGTAAGTTTACCTAGATGGCGGTGAGCCCGGGGCCAAAACCCCAGGTGCCCCCCCAAAACCAGGTAGTTTTGTTATAGGTAATTTTGAAGCCTCCACAGTACGATTTGGGCCATTTTCTGTTGCAGCCACTATGCCTACCCATACAAGTGAGGTACCATTTTTATCAAGAGACCTGGGGGAACGCTGGGTGGTAGGAAATTTGTGTCAGGCCGGTGATCCTACAACTTTTCCACACAGAAATGTGAGAAAAAATAGATTGTTTTCATCAAAATTTGAGGTTTGCAGGGGATTCTGGGTAGGGAAATGTTGGGGGACCCACGCAAGCCATACCTTGCTGGACTCCCCCGGGTGTCTAGTTTTCAGAAATGTGTGGGTTTGGTAGGTTTCCCTAGGTGGCTGCCGAGCCCGGGGCCAGAAACTCATGGGACCCCCCTTGCAAAACCAGGTTGTTTTGTGATAGGTAATTTTGATGTCGCCTCAATAGGTTTTGGGCCCTTGCCTGTCGTGGGTACTTGACCCACCCACGCGAGTGAGGTACCATTTTTATCGGGAGACCTGGGGGAATGCTGTGTAGAAGGAAATTTGTGGATCCACGCAGATTCCAGAACTTTCCCACACAGAAATTTGAGAAAAAAGTGATTTTTTCAGCTAAAGTTAAGGTTTGCAGGGGATTCTCGGTAGGGAAATGTTGGGGGACCCACGCAAGCCATACCTTGCTGGACTCCCCAGGGTGTCTAGTTTTCAGAAATATGTGGGTTTGGTAGGTTTCCCTAGATGGCCGCCGAGGCCGGGGCCAAAAACTCATGGGACCCCCTTGCAAAACCAGGTTGTTTTGTGATAGGTAATTTTGAATTCGCCTCAATAGGTTTTGGGCCCTTGCCTGTCGCGGGTACTTGACCCACCCACATAAGTGAGGTACCATTTTTCCCTGAAGACTTTGGGGAATGCGGGCTGGGTGGAATTTTGTGGATCCACACAGATTCCAGAACTTTCCACCACAGAAATGTGAGGAAAATGTGTTTTTTGGACAAATTTTGAGGTTTGCAAGGGATTCTGGGTAACAGAACCTGGTGGGAGCCAGACAAGTCACCCCATCCTGGATTGCCCTGGGTGTCTAGTTTACAAAAATGTATAGGTTTGCTAGGTTTACTTAGGTGCCGGCAGAGCTAGGGTTAAAAACCTACAGCTAGGCACTTTGCAAAAAAAGGGTCCGTTTTCACTGTGAAAATGTGTTGTGTCCACGTTGCGTTTTGGGCCATTTCCTGTTGCGGGCACTAGGCCTACCCGCACAAATGAGGTACCATTTTTCTCAGAATTCTTTGGGGAATGCGGGGTGGGTAGAATTTTGTGGATCCACGCAGATTCCAGAACTTTCCACCACAGAAATGTGAGGAAAATGTGTTTTTTTTTTTACAAAGTTTGAGGTTTGCAACAGATTCTGGTAACAGAACCTGGTGAGAGCCAGACAAGTCACCCCATCCTGGATTCCCCTGGGTGTCTAGTTTTCAAAAATGTATAGGTTTGCTAGGTCTCTCTAGGTGCCGGCAGAGCTAGGGTTCAAAATCTACAGCTAGGCACTTTGCAAAATAGTGTCAGTTTTCACTGTAAAATGTGGTGTGTCCATGTTGCGTTTTGGGCCGTTTCCTGTCGCGGGCACTAGGCCTACCCACACAAGTGAGGTACCATTTTCTCTGGAGACTTTGGGGAATGCGGGGTGGGTGGAATTTTGTGGATCCACGCAGATTCCAGAACTTGCCACCAGGGAAATGTGAGGAAAATGTGGTTTTTTTGACAAATGTTGAGGTTTGCAAGGGATTCTGGGTAACAGAACCTGGTGAGAGCCAGTCAAGTCACCCCATCCTGGATTCCCCTGGGTGTCTAGTTTTCAAAAATGTATAGGTTTGCTAGGTTTCCCTATGTGCCGGCAGAGCTAGGGTTCAAAATCTACAGCTAGGCACTTTGCAAAAAAAGGGTCCGTTTTCACTATGAAAATGTGGTGTGTCCACATTGCGTTTTGGGCTGTTTCCTGTCGCGGGCACAAGGCCTACCCACACAAGTGAGGTACCATTTTTCTTGGAAGACTTTGGGGAATGCAGGGTGGGTGGAATTTTGTGGATCCACGCAAATCCCAGAACTTTCCATCACAGAAATGTGAGGAAAATGTGTTTTTTTAACTAAGTTTGAGGTTTGCAAGGGATTCTGGGTAACAGAACCTGGTGAGAGGCACACAAGTCACCACATCCTGGATTCCTCTTGGTGTCTAGTTTAAAAAAATGTACAGGTTTGCTAGGTTTCCCTATGTGCCGGCTGCGCTAGGGCCCAAAATCCACAGGTAGGCACATTGCTAAAAACAAGTCTGTGCCTAGTGGGCTTTCTGCCGCCCTGGGGGGGAATTGGGGGGGTTGCCCCGATATGCCCCCAAGGGGGGCAGAAAGACTGTGACTATGTTTTTGGGGGGTGGGGGCATTGGTACGCCCTTTCTGGGCAGCCCCCACCTCCACGCATAAAAAAAGCCGGCGTAATCGCTGGCGCCTAGTGGGAGGTGTGGGCATTGGCATGCCCATTCTGGGCTGACCTCAACCCTGAATAAAAAATAAAACAAATCCTGAGGCCTAGAGGGCTTTTTGCCCCCCCTGGGGGGGCAGAAAAGGGGCTATTGCCCCAATATGCCTCCGTGGAGGGGCATAAAGACTGTGGTAATTGTTTTTGGGGTGGGGGCATTATCATGCCCATTCTGGGCAGCCCCCACCCCTACATTATAAAAAAGAAAATAATCCCTGGTGCCTAGTGGGCTTTCTGCCCCCCTGGGCCAATCAGGGGCTATTCCCCCATCTGCCCCTGGGGGGAGCAGAAAGACTGTTACATTTTTTTTGACCTGCCCATCTTGGGCAGCGCCCACCCCAACGTCAATAAAAAAAAATCCCTGGTTTCTAGTGGGCTTTCTGCCCCCCTGGGGGGCAGATTGGGGGCTACTGCCCCCGTCTGCCCCCTGGGGGGGCAGAAAGACTGACATTTCTCTGAGGGGGCATTGCCATGCCCTTTTTGGGCAGCCCCCACCCCAACGTCAATAAAAAAAATCCCTGGTTTCTAGTGGGCTTTCTGCCCCCCGGGGGGCAGATTGGGGGCTACTGCCCTCCTCTTCCCCCCTGGGAGGCAGAAAGACTGACATTTCTCTGGGGGGGTGGGGGCATTGCCATGCCCTTTTTGGGCAGCCCCCACCCCAACGTCAATAAAAAAACTAATCCCTGGTTTCAAATGGGATTTCTGCCCACCCCCAGGGGGGCAGATTGGGGGCTACTGCACCGACAGACTTTTGTGCCCAAACATATATGGGGGGAGCAAAGGGCCTTGCCCAAGGGGCCGCTCCCCCCTCCCTGGTACTAGTGGGTGGATCCCTGCTTGGGGATCACCCTCCTGGGGTGATCCCTAAGCAGGGATCCACTAGGGAAGGGTACCATTGAAAAGGGGAGATTCTCCCCTTTCCAACGATACCTCTCCCATCTTTTTTGGTGCTCGGGGGGCTGAGATAGCCATGCGCGCGATCGGCATTGGAATAAAAATGCAAATTGGCACGGGAGGTTGGGAAGCTCTTCCCCAACCTCCCGAGGCCAATAAAAAAAAAGGGAAATCCCTCTGCTGTATACAGCAGAGGGATTTAGTGCTCCTGTTCTCATGACGGAATGGTTCCGTCATGAGCACAGGAGCACTGGTGCTCATGACAGAACCATTCCGTCATGAGCACCAAAGGGGTTAAATAAGTGCTGGCAGCTTCACTATGTTGGTCAAATGTCCACGAGCTTGGATGACTGGCTAGTCAAAGCACAGTCCAGGTGCTGGCCAGGGAACACTTTCTACGAATAACACTTCTTCACAAATTGGGCTTTACCAACAAACATGCAAGCGTCCTACCTCTCTCTCTCCTATACAGAGGCTAACTGTCATAGTCCTAGTACGGAAGACGAACCGCATGATGACTATTCCTCCTCAGAAGAAGAAGATCACAGATATAAGGCAGGTGATTCCTATATTTCTGATTTTGGCTTGCATCCAGGCTCTGCAGGTCTTACATTTGCTTGTTCTCATGGCCTTATACATGCTGTTGATGTCCCACCAGCTGACGAATGGGAGTCTCATGGTTCAGAAGAGATCTCCAACTCTGCTCATCTGGACCTGCACTGGTAGGTGACTACTCCTACCTTGTGGGTCTTCCTTTCAGCTATCGGCAGGCACAGGCTACCATAGTCATGGATGCCTCCTTACTGGACTGGGGTGTCCATCTGGTGACCTGAGAGTGTGCAGCCTTTGGATGTTGCCAAAGCGAAGCTATGAGGAATCTTCCCGGCAGTGGGTCACCTAGCAGGCTCTTTGAATGTGAGGATGGATGCTTTCAGTCATCTCTGACTGCAGGACCATAGAGGGAGCTGCACCCGAAGTGACAGAGGTTATCTTCTCCAGATTGGGATTTCCATTTGTGATCTCTTCCTAGTGACCCCGACCAGGATGTGGCTTCCATTTTGTGCTATTCACTTTCCTCTGAATGGTTCCTGTGGATGCCTTAAGCTTCAACTGGTCTCAGCTGCTTTCACCGATTCTGCTTTTGCCAAAAGTATCAAGAATAGCTGAGTCTGACTGCCCCAGATTGTGAGCAGAATATCTGCTATGCGATCTGATGACACTCAGCACTTGCCCACTTTGTCGTCTTCTATGCAAGCCAGACCTGTTCTCGCAGGGTACATAGTTAGGGCCTCCACCCCAATCCCTGAACACTACAGCAGCATGTGTGGAAATTGAACCGTGCCTGTTAGAACCCTTTTGCCTTCCTGAGAAGTTTCTGAATGACGTCTTGGTGGCCAGGAAGCCTACTACCAATTAGAGGTATGCTGGACTTAGAAACATGTCATTCAGTGGTGCAAATCGGAAAGCCTCAACCCTTTTACAGCTTTTCTTTCAAATGTCTTGTGGTTTGCATTGTCCCATTGCAGACCACGAATTGACAGCGACTACAGTTAAGGGCTACCTGGGAGCCCTTTCTGCCTTCATGATCTTTCTTGATCAGTCTTCACTGTTTAGATTGTCACTGCTGGTGCATTTTCTAAAATGTTTGCTTTACTTGCTTCCTTCCTCAAAATCGCCCCAGGGAGGGTGTTGCGCGCCCCCTCCCCCTGAAAAGACACTGAGCCCTGGGGAATGGGGCCCCATGGGCAGAAATTATCCTAAGGAGGGGGGCTGTGTGCCCCCTCCCCTGAAAATTACCTGGGCCCTGTGCCAAATTCGGCCTGGGGATGGGGGCACACACATGCCCCCTCCGCTTTATTTAAAAGAGTGGCCCTGAGGATGGGGTCGAAGGGCCTCACAAGGCTAAGGGAGGGGAGCCACGCAGTCCCCTCCCCTACATTTAAATAAGTGGCCCCAGGCGATGGGGTCCCCAGGGCGGATAATGGCTTGGGGAGGGGGGCCGCATGGCTGTCCCTACCCTTAATAAGATACACAGCCCCGGGGAATGGGGTCCCCAGGGCCTAAAGCGGCTCAGGGAGGGGGGCGCACGGCCCCTCTCCCCCATTTTTAGATACATATACGGCCCGGGGGGATGGGGTCCCCAGGGCTTAAAGAGGCTTGAGGAGGGGTCCGCATGGCCTCCCTTCCCCATTTTTAGATATATGTACAGCCCTGGGGGATGGGATCCCCAGGGCTAAAGGGCTCGGGGAGGGGGCATGCAGCCCCCCCTTTATTTTTTTGAAATAGCCATGGGGGATGGCATTCCCAGTGCCTAACAAGGCTTGGGAGGGGGGCCGTGCAGCCCCCTCCCCTTTATTTTTAGGAATGGCCCTGGGAAATGGGGTACCCAGGGCCTAACCAGGCTAGGGAAAGGTGGAGGCATGCTTAGGGTGACCAGATTTTGAGAAGCAAAAACAGGGACAGGACATAAAAGTAGGACTAAAGTCTTTACTCTTAATTTTTATATCTGGCCTGTCCTTTTTTTGTATACACTTATAAATATGTGCACATATATACATATACACACCCCCCCAATAGGCTTGTAAATGAGCGTTTGTATATGTTTATATATATTCACGGAAAAAACCATAGGTTTCAGGGACGTTATAGTTAGAAATTAGCTTTTAAAAAACCATAGAAATTCACTGAAAAAAACACAGGTTTCAGGGACGTTATAGTTAGTTGAACATTTCACTCGTACAAAACCAGAGAAATTCGGCCGTTATAGTTAGTTGAGCTAACTATAACTCACGCCCCGCAATGCACTGCTGATGACGTCACATATTACATCATTCATGACATGGTCAGTGACATCACTGATGACATCAGTGATGACATCTCAAATGACATCACTGATGACATCACTGATGATATCATCCAGTGACTATGTGTTTCTGTAAAGTTTAAATATGTTTCATATATATATATGCCAAGGTGTATTGAAGAATGAGTGGGTGTATAAGTGTCTGAATGGATGATTTAGTAGGTGCGTGACTGACTGTATAAGTGAGTGATTAATCGTGTCTTACTGAATGCATGGGTTAGTGACTAAACTGTGTGAATGTCTGTATGAGTCTGTCAGTTGGTGTGCAAGCAGCTGCATGGGTTGGTGAGTAGCTACATGAGTGTCTATATGGGTTATTGATTGGTTGTCTGAGTATCTGTATGGGTGCCTGAGTGTCTCTGTGGGTGGGTGGGGGGTGTGTGACTCTGTGCATAGATGTGTGAGTAGGTGATTCACTGGGTGTATGGGATCAAGAGTGCATCTGTGAAGGGCTGTATGGGTGGGTGAGTGTGTGTATGGGTGTGTTGGTGAGTGAATGGATGTCTCATTGGTACATGTGTGAGTAACTACATATGTGAAAGGCAGTATATGTGAGTGTTGGAGTATATAAATGACTATAAGTGAGAGTGAGGTATTGTGAGAGTGGCTGTATGGATGAGTGTGTGCTTGTATCAGTGATTGTAGAAGAGAGTAAGTATGTGTTAGTATCAGTATGAATAAGTTAAGTGGTGTGTGTATAACTGTATAGGTGAGTAAATGGGAGTGTGATTGATTCTTTGCATGACTGACTAGGTATGTGACTAACTCTATGTGTGAGTGGTGGTGTGTGAGTGTCTTTATAGGTGTATGAGTGCATATGATAGTGCTGTATTGATGAGTGACTGCATGTATGAGTAACTGTATGGGTGAATGAGTGTACGTGTGTGTAGACCTAGGAATCAGTGAGTGGGTATGTAGTAACTGGTATTAGTGTGTCTATGGTTTCGAAAATGGTAGTCTGCATTTTAGAGTGGGTGTATCAAAGGTTATAATAGGGTGTGAGGAGGTGCATCAGATTATCACGTGGATGATGTCATCAGTGCTGTCATTTGAGATGTCATCAGTGATGTCACTGACCATGTCATGAATGATGTAATATGTGACGTCATCAGCAGTGCATTGTGGGCGCGAGTTATAGTTAGCTCAACTAACTATAACGGCCGAATCTCTCTGGTTTTGTACGAGTGAAATGTCCAACTAACTATAACGTCCCTAAAACCTATGGTTTTTTCAGTGAATTTCTATTGTTTTTTAAAGGCTAATTTCTAACTATAACGTCCCTGAAACCTATGGTTTTTTCAGTGAATTTCAAAGGTTTTTTAAATGTTAATTTCTTAGTATAATGTCCCCAAAAAAAAATTCTTATTTTTCTAATTCTTATAAAAATAATGTATTATTTTCTAATTTTTAAAAGATAAATATACATTTTTATTTATTTATTTTTTATAAAAAAAGTGGATTCACGTACCGATCGTGTACCTGTCTCGGTCGGTGCGCGAACCCATCCCACCATATTGGTAAAGTCGTGTAGGATGCGCGCTTCGTAAGTGACGGGTGCGCGAATTACAACCCCCGTAACGTTACATACATAGTTCCGTAGGTCGCACTGGCTGCGTGAATCCCCTGCAAAATTTTAAGTTTTAAAACTATATATATATAAGTTTAATATGTATAGTAGAGCAAGAGATTATTAAATTTTTTTATAAAAATCATATATTTGTAACTAGAATAAAGATAAATTATTGTTAAATATATTTTTACGGATTCGCGATGGGTGCACACAGGGTGCATGCACAGTGCGCGAATCCATGTGACCTTTAAAAAAAAGAATTTCATTGGTTGAGAACCTTTTTATTCTAGACGTTACAAGACCCCTCCCAATTTTCTCCTTCCTTCCAGAAGATCTACAGGGACACAGCTCTCGTGTTTTCTCTATCCTTTTCTGGATTTTTTGGGTGTTTTGTTTAACATCAAGACCAAATGGCTTCTTCATATAGTGATCAACAACTTCGTGCAGAAGAAGAAGAAGATTTACAAGAACCTGTTAAAAAAAGGTATGAGAGCATCGTATGGGCCTTTTTTTCCATCCCTGAAGGTCAGAAGAAGGTCAACGCACAAAAGGTGACGTGCACCATCTGTAAGAACGTCCTCTCATGCGAATCGGACAAAAAATATTCGTGTGGAACATCTTCGATGCTCAAGCACCTTCAAACCATCCATCCACGGGCCCTTGCACGGGAACAACATCGCTGTGATCTCGAAAAACAGGCTTCCCAAGATGACCAACTTGCAGGGCCTAGTACGTCATCAGGTTCTTCCACCAGTATGACTACTAATATAAAACCGGAGTTTGTGAAACTTGAACAACATTGCATTAAATGCAAGAAAGTTCTCTGCGTGGAGAGCAATCAGTGGATGCCATCGTGGTTGTTGCCAAAAACCACTTTTGTTAATTTTTTTTTCTTTTTGCAATGAGTTCTTAATTGCAAAATGTTTCCAAAGTTTTCACAGTTCATTCTGTTGATTTTTTCTTTTTTTTTTTAAAACACCAAAAAAATTCAAAAAAGTTAGAAAAACACAAAAAAATATAAAACACAAAAAGAAGAAAAAAACGGTTCTTGTTAGAACCACCTATTCTGTTAAAAAAAGAGAAATTTGTATGTGTTGTATGAAGAAGTGTATGGATAATATCTGCATGATTACATGGTTGCACGGGTACTGCCTGGATGAGTGGAGAACTGCAAGGATTGTGCCTGAGTGATTGCAAGAGTGCATGGGTAGTGCCTCGGTGATTTTATGAGTGCATGGGTAGTGTCTGGGTGATTTTATAAGTGCTTGGGTAGTGGCGGAGTGATTGGATGAGTGCTTGTGTACTAACTGGGTGATTGGAAGAGTGCATGGGTTGTGCCTGGGTGATTGCATGAGTGTGTGGGTAGTGCCTGGGTGATTGCATGAGTGCATGGGTAATGCCTGGGTGATTGCATGAGTGCATGCATAGTGCCTGGGTGATTGGAGGAGTGCATGGCTACTGGCTGGATAATTGAAGAAGTGAATGAGTAGTGTCTGGGTGATTAGAGGAGTGCATGGGTAGTAGACAGGTGATTGGAGCAGTGCATGGGTACTGCCTGGGTTACTGCATGAGTAGTGCCTGGGTGATTGCAGGAGTACATGGCTAGTGCCTGGATGATTTTGTAACTGCATGGGTATTGCTTGGGTGATTGTATAAGTGCATGGGTAATGCCTGGGTAATTACATGAGTTTATTGGTAATGCCTGGGTGATTGCATGAATGCATGGTTAGTGTCTTGGTGATTGCATAAGTGCATGGGTACTGCCTGGGTGTTTGGAGGAGTGTAAAGATAGTGTATGGTGATTTTATAAGTGCATGAGTAGTGACTGGGTGATTGGAGGAGTGCATGGCTACTGGCTGGGTAATTGAAGGAGTAAATGAGTACTGTGTGGGTGATTAGAGGTGTGCAAGGGTAGTAGACAGGTGATTGGAGTAGTGCATGGGTAGTGCCTGGGTTACTGCATGAGTGGATGAGTAGTGCCTAGGTGATTGCAAGACTACATGGGTATTGCCTGGATGATTTTGTAACTGCATGGGTATTGCTTGGGTGATTTTGCAAGTGCATGGGTAATGCCTGCGTAATTACTTGAGTTTATTTGTAATGCCTGGATGATTGCATGAATGCATGGTTAGTGTGTTGGTGATTGCATAAGTTCATGGGTACTGCCTGAGTGATTGGAGGAGTGTAAAGATAGTGTAAGGTGATTTTATAAGTGCATGAGTAGTGACTGGGTGATTGTTGGAGTGCATGGATAGTGCCTGAGTAATCGAAGGAGTGAATGAGTAGTGTCTAGGTGATTACAGGCGTGCATGTGTAGTATCTGGGTTATTCCATGAGTGGATGAGTACTGCCTGAATGATTGCAGAAGTGCATCGGTACTGCCTGGGTGATTTTGTTAGTGGATAGGTATTGCTTGGATGATTTTGTAAGTGTATAGGTAATGCCTGGGTGACTGTATGAGTGCATGGTTACTGCTTGGGTGATTCCATCAGTGCAAGACTAATGTGTAGATGATTGAAGGAGTGCATAGGTAATACTTGGGTGATTGCAAGACTCTAGAAGTAATGTCTGGATAATTGCAGGAGTGTATGGGTAGTACCAGACTGATTAAAGGTGTGGATTAGTAATGCCTGGGTGATTTTATAAGTACATAGGTTATGCTTCAGTGATTGAAGGAGTGCATGAGTACTGCTGAGGTGATTTGAGAAATGAGATGATTGAGTTTGAAAAATGAATAACTACAATAAAAGTGATTGTAAACATGAATTCCTATTATTTTGCTTATTTCATTATTTCATCTTAACTTCTGTATTGAAGTAGATATCAATCTCATTGAAATTATTTTACAGATGTTTCATTGTAAAGTAAATTTAAAATATTTTCAAAGTTTACTTTTACTTTCTGTAAAAGAGAAGAAAAAATACAATTATTGCAAATAATATTATAGGTTTAAGAACACAATATAATTTTAGAATTACATAACATATTCAGGTTCTCTTTTTTGCTGTTTTCAGATTCTATTGAATTTCACCATACACAGTGATTTCAATGTTGATCATCATATAACAGCGGGCAAAAAAATACAATCAATAAGATTGTAAAAAAAAACAAATCTGTTTTCAAAATATTTACAACAAACTCAACTATCTGTATACATTTTCAAAAATAAACACTCTCATTTACATTGCATATAATTCAAAGATCAAATATATGAACTACTTCTTTCAAACACAATTTTCCAAATGCAATATCAAAGAACAGAAACGATAATTCAAACGCTAATTGTTGACATCTTCCTAATAGGCCGAATGATGTTTCCGAAATCACTTGCATTGAAAATATCCAAAATAAACTCGTTAATTCATGTTTACATCTTCCCAATAGGCCGAATGATGTTTTAAAAACGTTGGCACTAAAAATATCAGATATGAATTTGGTAATTCGTAAGGCAACCGACATTTGAATTCCAAATGGGCATCATTACAATGTGTCCATCCTTTATTGCATCTTAAATACACAGTATAGTGTCCAGATGTTATACTAGGTCCATCATGGAAAATAATAGCCACTGTTTTAAAAGGTCTTCCTGATATTGACACTTGACTTGCCACAAAATGTTCAATTTTGGTTTCCAATTTTCTTCCATCTGCTCTACAACGTTGTAGCGTTAAAATGACATATTGTCCAAATCTTTCTATAAATAATGTTGACAACATTTCAGATTTGCAGTGAGTACATTTCATATCTTGATTAGCTGATTTTACTAATTTGTTAAAAGACACTGTTTTGCAATCTGGTATTGTCAAATATATGAATCGTTCAGTGTCTATTTCAGTGGTAGATGAAAATGAACAGTCTTCACATTTATGATCCCATCTGTAACGAAGTCCAAACAGATTTTCAATTTGTATTCCTTCACCTTCCAATACTGCAAGCATAAACATAAGAAATTCTTGAGCATCTAGTTGTACATTAAGTGTAAATTGTGAAGAACCAGAACATATATCCAAAAGATGCCGAATGCCAGAAGCAGTATGGATTTTAGTTTTATCAGTTTTCAATTTTTCAAAAATATAATGCAACAAAGAACAAAATCTTTTTTCTCGATTTTCCATAATTTGATGATGAAGATTTTCTAGAAAAAACATGACGTTCACAATTATATTAGCATAGCAGTTGATACCTGAACTATTTTCTAACTGGTATCCTACAATATCATTAACAGTGTCCATTTTCATTTTCTTTGCAGCCTCAACATTCTCTTGAATTGTTTTCTTCTTTCCAACCTCACTAGAGTGTTTCTCATATGTTTGTTTTGGACATACTACACGCTTTTCATATATGGGATATTCACCTAAGTTAGGAGCATACAGTCTTCTTAACCGATTATACTCTCTTACACAATTTGCATCTGCACTAACCTTTTTCTCATCAAAATAAATCAAATACAATCCAGATAATGTTCTTACTCTAGACAATGCAACATATGCCATACATTCTTTAAAAATTGTACTTCCAATGTTTACCAAAGCACTGTCTACACTTAAACCTTGAGATTTATGAATGGTCACCGCATATGCTAAAGAAAGAGGAAACTGTTTTCTACGAACATACAAGTCTTTAACAAGCAAAAAATGAACAGCACAACGTCCAATCTGTTTTACCTCTTCAATCTGATCAAATTTAATCTTCAAGAATTCAATTCCATCTCTGTTTGGATAGTTAACAAAATCAACAACTTTTCCCATTGCTCCATTTACTAAACCTTTTTCTACATCCAAATTACGCCGTATAATTACCCAACAGTTTTCACATACATATAAATTCTTTTCTAAACCAGCAGTCTTAGATATAGACTTTTCCAAAGAATCCAATTTTAATTTGATTTTTTCTGAGAGAATAATAGTAATTCCTTCGTGTTCTATTTTATCAATGGCTTCCATTTTCATTATTTGTTGTTTTTCCAGATTCAAAAGTTCTTGATTAAATGTAGAACACTCTTGCAGTGTTGGCATTAGGCAAATTATAGACTTCTTTTCTCCAATTTGTTTGTACATTATTTCAGGACCAACATTTTCATTTGGAAACAAGTTTGTAAGTAGCCGACTTTGTAAAGCTTCTTTCCCATGTTTTGTCAAAACACCAATTCTTATATCTTGAAGAATGCTTCCATAATGTTCATCACATGCTTGTCGCATATTCTTAATAAGTTCTTTATATTCAAAATGAGACCAAATGTTGACATTTCCAATCCTTCCCAAAGATTTCCTAGTGTCTTCATGCACAAGTATTTTAAAAACTGGTTGCCCTTTTACAGGAGTAAATTGTAGTAGGTCGCCAAATACAATTACATGTTTTCCTCCAAATAAAACATCATAATCTGTTTTAAAAATCTGCTGCATTCTTAAATGTACAAAGGCAAGCATTAAGTTTGAGACCATGCTAACCTCATCAATGATCAGAAGTTTCATTTTCTTTAGTACTCTTGAAACTTCATAACAAGCTTCTCCAGATAGCTTGTGATATTCCAACTTATTTTCATGTTCAACTGGTAGCATCAGTAAACGATGTAATATAATCCCTTTAATGTTGTGTGCTGCTAACCCAGTTGGAGCGGTTACAACACAAGATAAATGTGATTCAGTGGTTTTCTGTAGATAACTGGTCAAAACTTTAATTAAGAAACTTTTTCCTGTACCAGCTTGACCACTGATATACATTCGAATAGGTTTAAATGATGTGCAGTTGCATTCTTTTTTTCATGAAGTAAACCATGCTCTATCTGTTGTGTAACTTGCTGATATATTTCTTTCTGTTCAATATTTAGTTGTTCTTCCAAGTTTCCCAACTCCATAATATCCTGTTGTGCTTGTTGCATTGCCGTTTCTACTTCACTCATGGCTATTGCTGCTTCATTTTCAAGAATTGGTTGTCCTAGTGGATCTTGACTCAGTGGAGCAGAACTTTGACTATCTTGAGAACTGTCTCTAGCAATTTCAGCTGCAATAGTAGTTTCTTGTTCAATCTCTTCATTCAACATTTGTAGATAATTTGGAAAAACTGTGCATTCAATGCTATCTTTACATGCATTAAAAGAATCTTCATAGCACTCTAAATCTCCAAGTAATTCCATTTCAGTACGCCAAGGCTTGAAAAGTTGCAGAAGTGCTAAATAGAAAAATTCCCTTTTATCTGCAGTATCACAACTGAGTTTCCTGTGATTAATAAGATTTCCTTTGGTATGTTTTACCAAACATCCATCACATCCAATTACTGCATATTTTTCTTCATTTATATTTACTATAACATTTCTCTTAAAGCTGTAATATTGCAGTACTTCATAGAGACATATGTTTTCCAGAAGTGGACTTCTTTTAGGATAGTATGTATCCAACATGTTTGTTTTAACAATATCTGTACTTTCCGGTTCATTTAATGCTAAGTATTCAATTTCTTGTACAGATTTCAATACTCAATTTCATGTTGCAGCAAGACCTAGACTTACCCAAATGATTCCTCTTGACTTTGAATATAAACTTGTAGATGTCAACCGATCCGAACATTCGTAGGATCCAATCTCGATGGGAAAGCATCTTCAAACTAAAGCTGTACAATTTGTTACTAAGAGTCTTCTCTTGTGAAATTTCTTCCCACATTTCTTTCAACTCTGTCTTTTCAGATTTTGTTATGTATGATGTAACATAGAGAGCAACAGCAATTGAATTATCTGCAACATACTGGATATCCATATTTGCATTCCACATCGTCAAAATCACTGGACTGTAATCATTAATATACTTTGAATGTTCACTTCTTTTTATATTGTAAGTATTCTTTGGAGATTTTCGAGTTATAGTATGCCTCACTGCTGACATGAAACTGTTGACTCTTGCTTTGGAAATTACTGGACGTGGTAATCCAAAACGACATTTTGTATAAAAATGTTCCTTTGACTTGTATTTCCGTCAACAATATTTCCCACATCGATGATTTTGAAACCGTAAAACTTGTTGTCTTAAGGTATTTTCTTCTCCTGTTTTTGGAATACCACACGTAACATAGTCTTCAATGAAAGATAAAACAGTCTCATCAGAATCAGTTCCAAATTTAGGTGCATCCTTGATCCATAATAGCATATGTATATGAGGAGCACCTCTGGCTTGGTACTCCTTTCTCCAAAAGAAATCAATAACTTCTCCAAGAGGTGGGTTATTTTTATTGCAGATAAAAGACATCATAGCTTGAAACCTATGATTAAAATATCTGCACACATTTACAGGATCCAAGGAACACAGTTCTCCAGCTGTCTTGAATTCAATGTTTTTAATATTTGAATTTGCTTCTCGTAGAAATTCAAGTAAATCGTCCCATGCGTATTCAGCACAGCTTAGCGTAACAAACCATGTAGGGGTTCCTAAGTTCCTTAACATACATTTAAGTTCTCCGTGACGACGATACCAATACTCATTAGTACCATGTTGACACACCATCAAATTAATCAATTGATATTCTAAATGATCGTCTCTTTGTTGTACTTTGTCCATGAATTCCTTTGCAGAAACATGTTGACGATGAACTCCTGTTTTTTATATGTGGTTCACTGCATATGAAAGTCCAGACAAGTCACTTTCAAACAAAAGATGAAATATATATGGAATACATTGTCAAAATCTTGGATCTTCTGAGTACATTCTTGTTGTACGATATTCTGAAGCTGGAATCTGCAAGGGTCGTTCATCATATCGTCCACCTTTTCCAGTGGGGAAGAGCTGTGGAAAACAACGGGCTTCTAAACTTCTTTCCCAAACACTCATAGGAGTTCCCTTCGCTTTCTTCATTTGGAATAATTCAATAGTATTTCCAATCACTTCTTTTGAATGGAAAGGATGTACACTATAATGTTCATAAATTTCTTCACTCCTGGAGATGTCCACTTTTTCGATTTGGTCAGTTGAAATTTCACTATCATCTCCTAAAACTATTTCTTGTTCTTTCAGATATACATTTTTGTAATAAAGATTATTTTTTATGAGATATAACATAGCCTTTTGAACTTTGGTGACATCTACTAACTCTTGCCATATTTTCCGACTCTTTGTTGGAACACCATTAACTAGAATAACTACAGGTTCAGTTTCCTCTCTCTCTACACCAATAGTTTCAATATTTTTCTTTAAATCTAAAGGTAAATACACAACTCTTCCTTTTAATCCTCTTTGTAAATCTGATGGAGGCAGCTTACCTGTTTTAGGCTCCATACAAACAATAGCCTGAAACGGGTGCACAGATTGAATCAGAATGGACTTATACGTATTTAAATCTACCAGTTCTGGAGGAATAGCTACCAACTCTAGGTTATTATGTACAGCTCTAGCTGGAATTTTGTTCTCTTCTAATTTGCTGTAACAATATTTACAAATATACGTTGATCACTACCCAACTCAAAAAGACCTTCCACCAACAAATAAGCACCAAATTCCTCCCACTTATCATTGTTTTCCTTTTCACTTTTTAAATACACATCAACATTCCTAGTTTGATTTCTATAGTGAGTACGTCGACAACAAATACAAACATAGTTTGGTTTTTCAGAACAAATTACCTTAAACTTTGTAATTTCTTCTACAAACTTCTCAGTAGTACTATCTTCCACCTCTTCTTCAACACCTACACTTATCAAACTCTCACTTTGTCTACACTCTTCTTCAGTACTAAAGAAACGAAACTCTATATCATCACAAACTTTTTTTACATCCGATACTGACAAAAGAGCAGTGTTTATTTCACTTAAAAATAATGCAGGGCTTTTTACATAGTACAATCTTCTTACTAACTTCCGCATTGCAGAGTAATGTACTGCTAATATTCTCAAATGATGAAAAACACTTTGACACACTTTTCTAGAAAGACAAGCCAGAGAATGACCTTGCAAGCCAGTATTTTTTCTCACTTTACAAGGATCTAGTCCTTGTAACATCTTAATCTTTTGTTTAATACTTTTTTTAGTATACTCTCGTAAGAAATTTCGTAAAATATCAATAGACTCCTGTCGTATACTACAAATATTACTACAATCCCACGTATACACTGGAGCTTGTGAACGTCTCCCTTGAACTTCTTCAGCTATCACTTCTTCCACATTTCTAGGAACCATCTTTTCTTTTTCAATTGCACAACCGTTCTTAACTTCATAAGCACGACCACTGGTATCAACTGCGTGAACTAATGTATTGTTTTGAAAATAGCTCTCTTCATTAAAAAAAGGTTCTGAACTAGAAGTGTGCTTCCATTCACCCAAATTTTTTTTACAAAAGTTAGTTCTGTTAATTAATCTTTTCCTTTTACTTTTGTCCTTCATAGAATGCATTGGTTTATCCAATGTTCGCATTCTTTTCAAAACTAATATAAACAATCTTCTTTTCAATTCAACAGCCTTTTCGACTATACTTTCAATCTCTTGTTTGTTTTTATAAAATGCAGATTTTTTAAATATTTCTTGCAATCTTTCAATAAATTTTGTAGTACTCTACTTTTATACATACGTTTCCTAATATCGTGATATTGTTTCATCCTTCTTTCAACATAGATTGTTTTCTCAGAACGTGATTTTCCATTAATTTGTCCTTTTTTCATTTCATTCTTCTTCGTTCTACAAGTATTCTTTCTATTTTCTGCATTTTCAAAATTCTTTCCAGTCCTTAAAAGTCTTTTAACAAATTCTTTTGTTCTCTTAACACAAGACTTTTTCTTTTTTGCCACATGTTGTAGTTCATGTAATTCCTGCTTTTGACTCTTCTTTAAATAGTACTGTTTTCTTTGTTCTTTTTTCTTTTGCGCTTTTTTGTCATGGTGAATCTTTCTGAATAATAATGGAGAATATCTGAAAAAAATAATTTAAAAAATAATTTAATATTATTAAAATAATTATATACAAATATTCTTATCTATTACTAAAGAGACACCTTCTATTTAAAAGATACAAACAAATGCATATATGGTAACAATTACACCTGAGCTGCAAAATAAGGGTAGAGGGGTGCAGAAACAGAAAAAAGAAATGCAGCAGTAATGCCTGAATTATTACAGCACTACATATCTAGTGCCTGCATCATTGTAAGACTGCATGGTGACTACTTGGGTGTTTTTATAACTGCATGAGAGTTGGACTCAACTATAAGTCTCTCCATATTGTTACAAACACACATACATATCTCTCTATGTTTTCAAATCATCATAATATCTAAAACAAACATGTATATAATATTTTTGGAATATAATCAAATCTAAAAACTGAGACATGTAATAGATCTGCTTCAGTAATTGCATAATTCTATGGGTAGTTCTTGGGTGATTGAATTAGTGCAAAGGTAGTCACTGGGTAATTGCAATAGAAGATGAAAGAGGGAAGACAAGTGCAGAAACAGATAACAGGGGTGCAGAAAGAAGCAAGAGAGGTGTAGAAAGAAGCATGGAAACTGCACAATGAAGCAACAGGGGTACAGAAAGAGGCAAGAGAAGTGCAGAAAGAAGCAACCGAGGTGCAGAAGGAGGCAAGAGAACTGCAGAAAGACGCAAGAGAGTTGCAGAAACAGGCAAAAGAGGTACAGCAAGAGGGCTAATTGCATGAGTGCAGACATAGACGTTGATTGCACGGATAACTGTATAATTACCACCTGAACGCATACATGAGTGTATAGATGCAGACTGCATGATTAAATGACTGCAGGGATAGTACATAACTAGTGCTTGGGTGATTGCATGACTACAGGGGTAATATGTGGTGGATTACTGGAGTACATAGCATGAGAGTTGGGCCTAGCCAAATATAAAGCAGCACACTATTACAGGGAACAGATGTGCAGACACAGGCAAGAGAGGAGCAGAAACAGGTAAAAGGGGTGCAGAAAGAGGCAAGAGGGGTGCAGAAATTTGCAAGAGAGGTGCAGAAAGAAGAAGAACAGTGCAAAAGAACCAACAGAGGTGCAAAAAGAGGCAAGTGAAGTACAGAAGGAGGCAAGAGAACTGCCGAAAGAGGCAAGAGAGTTGCAGAAACAGGCAAAAGAGGTACAGAAAGAGGGAACAGGTGGGCAGAGTGAGGCAAGAGAGGTGCAGAAAGAGGGAAGAGGGGTACAGAAAAAGGGAAGAGGGATGCAAACATTTGGAACAGAGGTGCAGGAAGAAGCCAGAGCAGTGCAGAAAGAACCAACAGAGGTTCACAAAGAGGCAAGAGGGGTACAGAAAAAGGCAAGTGAAGTGCAGAACGAAGCAAAAGAGGTGCAGAAAGAACCAACAAAGGTGGAAAAAGAAGCAAGAGGAGTGCAGAAAGGGGTAGGAGAGGTGCAGAATGAGGCAAGAGGGTTACAGAAAGAGGCAGGGGGGGTGCAGAAAGAGGAACAGAACTGCAGAAAGAAGCAACAGAGGTGGTGAAAGAGGCACGAAGGGTGCAGAAACAGACAAGACAGATGAAGAAAGAAGTAACAGAGGTACAGAAAGAGGCAAGAGTGGTGCAGAAAGAGACAAGAGTGGTGTAGAAAGAGGCAAGAGAGTTGCACAAAGAGGGAACAGGGTGCAGAAACAGGCAAAAGGGGTGCAGAAAGAAGCAAGTGAGGTACAGAAAGAGACAAGAGAGGTGCAGAAAGAGGCAAGAGAGTTGCACAAAGAGGCAAGTGAAGTGCAGAAGGAGACAAAAGAACTGCAGAAAGAGGCAATAGAGGTGCAGAAAGAGGCAAGGGAGGTGCAGAAAGTACAAGAGATTTGCAGAATGAGGCAAAAGAAGTGCAGAAAACGAAAGAAACGTGCACAAAGAAGCAACAGAAATACAGAAAGAGGCAAGAGAGGCGCAGAGGGAAGCATGAGTGGCTTGCAAACCATTAGTACCAATTTAACACCCACATTTAGCAATAAGTAACAGGTGACCATTCTAGGTTTGCAAAGGCCCTTCCACCACGCTGTAACACTTGTCGCTGCATTTTTGTTAACGTTTGAGCCGTTTGAGCTAGAAACAAGGCTTTTTTTGTTCAAATCTGCAGATTACAATGCAGATGATGAATTATGTGGCTAATGCAGAAAATGTATAATTGTGCGAAAGTCGGTGCAGCCAAACAGTCGCATAATTCCAGTGGCCCTGTTCATACCTCTGACTAGGTTCACAAGTGCTCCTCAGTGATTCTCCCCATATTGTTAAAAGCACGCACACATTTATCTCTACGTTTTCAAATCATCATGATATCTAAAACAAATATGTATACAATATTTCTGAAATATAGTGAAACCTAGAAACTGAGACATGTAATAGATCTGCCTGAGTGATTCCAAAACTCAATGGGTACTGCTTGGGTTATTGTATGAGTGCAAGAGTAGTCACTGGATAATGCACGAAAACATGGATAGTGACTAGCTAATTGCATGAGTGCAAACATACACATTGAGTGCATGGATAAGTGTATAAATACCACCTAAAGGCATAGATGAGTCATTGAGTACTGCCTAGGTGAATAGATGAATGCAACAGAAGGGCATGCGTGATTCTTCAACTGCAAGGGTAGTGTGTAGGTTATTACATGACTGCATAGGTACAGCCTGCAAGATTGCATGACTGTAGGCGTAGTACATAACTACACCCTGAATGATTCCTTGCGTGCAAGGGTAATATCTGGGGGATTACTGAAGTACATAGCAAGTGAGTGGATGATTTTATAAGTTCATGAGTACCGCCTGGGTGATTAATGAACTACTAACATAGTGCCTCTGTGATTACAGGAGTGCAAAGGTAGTGACTGGGTGATTTTAAAAGTACATGACTACTGGCTGAGTGATTACATAACTACAAGAAAAGAGCGTATGTGATTGAAAGAGTACAAGGGGATTAAAATACTACATAGGTAACACCTCAGTGATTGCATGACTACAGGGATAATGTCTGGGGATTTACATAGCTACATAGCAAGTGACTGGGTGATTTTATAAGTACGTGGGTACTTGTATGGGGAATGCAGGACTACTGAGTTAGAGCCTGAGTAAATAAAAGAGTGCAAAAGTAGTGCCTGGGTGATTTCATAACAGCATGACTACTGGCTGAGTGATTTCATCAGTACAAAGGTAGTGCCTCCATGATTCAAGGAGTGCAGCAGTAGTGCCTGGGTGATTATATAAGTACATAAGTAATACCTTAGTGATTGCATAACTACATAGATACTGTCTAAATAATTGCATCAGTGCAGCAGTAATGCCTGAGTGATTACAGCACTGCATATGTAATGCATGCATCATTGTAAGACTGCATAGCGAGTACTTGGGTGTTTTTGGGCCTAGCCAAATATAAAGCAGCACACTATTACATAACTCAACTATAACTGTGTCGATATTGTTAAAAGCACGCATACATATGTCTCTACGTTTTCAAATCATCATGATATCTAAAACAAATATGTATACAATTTTTTTGAAATATAGTGAAACCTAGAAACTGAGACATGTAATAGATCTGCCTGAGTGATTCCAAAACTCAATGGGTACTCCTTGGGTGATTGTATGACTGTAAGGGTAGTCACTGGATAATTGCACGAAAACATGGATAGTGACTAGCTAATTGCATGAGTGCAAACATACACATTGAGAGCATGGATAACTGTATAAATAGCACCTGAGGCATAGATGAGTCATTGAGTACTACCTAGGTGAATAGATGAATGCAACAGTAGGACATGGGTGATTCTAGGACTGCAAGGGTAGTGTGTAGGTAATTACATGACTGCATAGGTACAGCCTGCATAATTGCATGACTGAAGGGGTAGTACATAACTAGACCCTGAGTGATTCCTTGCCTGCAAGGGTAATATCTGGGGGATTACTGAAGTACATAGCAAGTGAGTGAGTGATTTTATAAGTTCATGAGTACCGCCTGGGTGATTACTGAACTACTAAGATACTGCCTGAGTGATTACAGGAGTGCAAAGGTAGTGACTGGGTGATTTTAAAAGTGCATGTGTACTTCTTGGGTGATTGCAGGACTATTGAGGTAGACCCTGAGTAAATAAAAGGGTGCAAAAGTAGTGTCTGGGTGATTTCATAACAGCATGACTACTGGCTGAGTGATTACATGAGTAGAAAGGTAGTGCCTCCGTGATTCAAGGAGTGCAACAGTAGTGCCTCCGTGATTATATAACTACATGAGTTATACCTTAGTGATTGCATAACTGCATAGATAGTGCCTGAATGATTGCATGAGTGCAGCAGTAATGCCTGAGTGATTACAGCAGTGCATATGTAGTGCCTGCATCATTGTAAGAGTGCATGACAAGTACTTGGGTGTTTTTATAACTGCATGAGAGTTGGGCCTTACCAAATATAAAGCAGCAGACTATTACATGACTCAACTATAAGACTGTCTATATTCTTAAAAGCACGCATACATATGTTTCTACCTTTTCAAATCATCATGATATCTAAAAGAAATATGTATACAATATTTCTGAAATATAGTAAAACCTAGAATCTAAGACATGTAGTAGATCTGCCTGAGTGATTCCAAAACTCCATGGGTAGTGTTTGGGTGATTGTATGAGTGCAAGAGTAGTCACTGGATAATTGCAGGACAAGATGGATGGTGACTAGCTAATTGCATGAGTGCAAACATACACATTGAGTGCATGGATAAGTGAATAAATAGCACCTGAAGGGATCGATGAGTCATTGAGTACTGCCTCGGTGAATAGATGAATGCAACAGAAGGGCATGAGTGATTCTACAACTACAAGGGTAGTGTGTAGGTTATTACATGACTGCATAGGTACAGCCTGCATGATTTCATGACTGTAGGGAAAGTACATAACTAGACCCTGGATGATTACATGCTTGCAAGGGTAATATCTGGTGGATTACTGAAGTACATAGCAAGTGAGTGGGTGATTTTATAAGTTCATGAGTATCGCCTGGGTGATTACTGAACTACTAAGATACTACCTGACTGATTACAGGAGTGCAAAGGTAGTGACTGGGTGATTTTAAAAGTACATGAGTACTGGCTGAATGATTACATAAGTACAAGAAAAGTGCATATGTGATTGAAAGAGTACAAGGGGATTAAAGGACCTCATGGGTAACACCTCAGCGATTGCATGACTGCAGGGATAATGTCTGGGGATTTACATGACTACATAGCAAGTGACTGGGTGATTTTATAAGTGCATGTGTACTTCTTGGGTGATTGCAGGACTACTGAGGTAGAGCCTGAGTAAATAAAAGACTGCAAAAGTAGTGCCTGGGTGATTTCATAACAGCATGACTACTGGCTGAGTGATTACATAGGTAGTGCCTCCGTGATTCAAGGAGTGCAACAGTAGTGCCTGGGTGATTATATAACTACATGAGTCATACCTTAGTGATTGCATAACTGCATAGATAGTGCCTAAATGATTGCATGAGTGCAGCAGTAATGCCTGAGTGATTACAGCAGTGCATATGTAGTGCCTGCATCATTGTAAGAGTGCATGACGAGTACTTGGGTGTTTTTATAACTGCATGAGAGTTGGGCCTAGCCAAATATAAAGCAGCAGACTATTACTTGACTCAACTATAAGACTGTCCATATTCTTAAAAGCACGCATAGATATGCCTCTACCTTTTCAAATCATCATGATATCTAAAAGAAATATGTATACAATATTTCTGAAATATAGTAAAACCTAGAAACTGAGACATGTAGTAGATCTGCCTGAGTGATTCCAAAACTCCATGGGTAGTGCTTGGGTGATTGTATGAGTGCAAGGGTAGTCACTGGATAATTGCAGGACAAAATGGATAGTGACTAGCTAATTGCATGAGTGCAAACATACACATTGACTGCATGGATAAGTGTATACATAGCACCTGAAGGGATCAATGAGTCATTGAGTACTGCCTAGGTGAATAGATGAATGCAACAGAAGGGCATGGGTGATTCTACGACTACAAGGGTAGTGTGTAGGTTATTACATGACTGCATAGGTATAGCCTGCATGATCGCATGACTGTAGGGAAAGTACATAGCTAGACCCTGGATGATTACATGCCTGCAAGGGTAATATCTGGTGGATTACTGAAGTACATAGCAAGTGAGTGGGTGATTTTATAAGTTCATGAGTACCGCCTGGGTGATTACTGAACTACTAAGATACTGCCTGACTGATTACAGGAGTGCAAAGGTAGTGACTGGGTGATTTTAAAAGTACATGAGTACTGGCTGAATGATTACATAAGTACAAGAAAAGTGCGTATGTGATTGAAAGAGTACAAGGGGATTAAAGGACTACATGGGTAACATGTTGGCGATTGCATGGCTGCAGAGATAATGTCTGGGGATTTACATGACTAGATAGCAACTGACTGGGTGATTTTATTAGTGCATGGGTACTTCTTGGCTGATTACAGGAATACTGAGGTACAATTTACCCAAACACAAATAAGGAATTCTTCACATATCTTTAGTAAAAGTCTCACCATATTACTAAAAGTATACATAAATATATCTGTATCATAACACTATCCAAACCATAAAAATTCAAACAACAAACTTACAATTTCAACCAAACATCTAAAACTATGCTGCATCTTTCAACTATACCTTTCTACAAACTAGAAAAAAATAAGCCTAATTAATAACACCTTATGTGAGCATCTTTCAAACCACACTTTTGTGCTACATCTTCACCATTCTATCTAAAATTATGCGGCATCATTCAACTATACTTTTCTACAGACTAGAAAAAAGCCTAATTAATAACACCTTATGTGAGCATCTTTCAAACCACACTTTTGTGCTGCATCTTCACCTTTCTATCTAACATTATGCGGCATCACTCAACTATACCTTTGTACAGACTAGAAAAAAGAAACCTAATTAATAACACCTTATATGAGCATCTTTCAAAGCACACTTTTGTGCTGCATCTTCACCATTCTATCTAAAATTATGCCGCATCATTCAACTATACCTTTCTACAGATTAGAAAAAAGAAGCCTAATTAATAACACCTTATATGAGCATCTTTGAAACCACACATTTGTGCTGCAGCTTCACCATTCTATCTAAAATTATGCGGCATCATTCAACTATACCTTTCTACAGACTAGAAGAAAGAAGCCTAATTAATAATACCTTATGTGAGCATCTTTCAAACCACACTTTTGTGCTGCATGTTCACCATTCTACTAGTACTCACACTCTTGACCCTACCACATAAAAAGCAACAACAGCTCTTTGTCATACATCATGCACCTTAAAATGTAGAAGACATATGAATATACATATACAAGTAGAAACATAGTAGAGACAGAAGTCCATGCACACCTTAAAACTTGACAGACTCCACCTCCAAATTTAAACCAACAACTAAAATGATGCGGTATACTACAAATATACATATCCAGACAGTAAAACAAACTACCATAATCAGTAATCCATCATGCAAAATACACATATTACTATACAGAATCTTTTTAAACAACATTTAAGTACAATAAAACAAACTACAATACACATCTCTACATTTAATAATATATTTCAAACAACAGTTTTTGAATAATTTTAAAAGTTTAAAAATAAACCTCACAAATTTATAACTCACCTTCCAAATAGATTTGTTCAATTTAAAATATCACAAACTCTGAAAGGATTTTCTATTGCACACAATGAATGTAATGCACCAGTCTCAGCAAAGTAAAATCAGTAATGGCAAAGTTTCCCTCTCTTTCTCCACACAAATACATGTAAGTAACAAATCACATTGCTTCCTATATTATTTCAAATTGTAAAACACATTTCTATTGGTTACACATATTAACCCTTAGCAACTGACTTCTAAAAGTGCCCAAACTGTTTCTACATTTTTTTGGAAGTCGCGACTCCACCGTGCACCACCGCGATGGAACCGCGAATTCATACGGGAGTTCAGAAATATATTATAAATAAATTTACCACTATTTTGTAATAACACACCACTTCTAAAGATAGTACTGACTTGGGAAATGTCACTGTAATAACATATTACTTATATATAAATTACAAATTCACATTTTAAGTCCACAGTTAAGTTTCAACCCTTCCCCCATTCTGCTTAATGCCAGTTTCCATAGTAACAGTTCATGGAACATTCAACTGAACTGACAGGTCACAAGTTCACCACACAATGTTGCAAATGCAAACAGCAGGTGTGGTTGACTTTGCAAAATATGACCTTATCCTTTCTATTGTACCTTTCAAATATTGTTTACTAACCAATAAGAAACATGCTTTTTTTTAAATGTAAAATGCACCCTATTTTTGAATGTACAATGTTCTTAAACAGCCAATCAATTCTCTACTTTTTAAAAAGAGCATCTTGTCCACCATTTTACATACTTCTCATTCTACCAACTGACTACCTCAGCTACAGACATCTTTTCATTACTTCCAGACATCCCTTCAAGATGCTTACAGTGTGGATTGTTGGACACAGCTATGTTTTCTGGTGCAAAAGGTATGCTGAACGCAGAGGTATTGACAAAGACCTAGCTTTACAAAATGTGGATATTAAATGGATTGCACAGAGAGGATTAAAGTGGCACCAATTGATGCCTTTGATTAAAACCTTTTTGCATCTCCAACCCCCTGACCTCATGATTGTACACTGCGGTGGCAATGACCTAGGCACATTGACTGGGGTAGGTCTGGAAATGCTAACGAAGGACACCTTTGCACAATTGATGTTGCTTTTACCTCAAACTGTCTTTGTATACTCTAACATATGCCAAATACAGAAATGGAACTGGTCAAATCAATTCTGTCCACAGATTGAGAAAGCTAGAAAGAATGTCAATAAAGCTATTTCTGCTTACCTCAGAGATCATAGGATGGGCTCCATATATAACAACAATCTACGTTTTGATATGGATGGCATCTACAGAAGTGATGGAGTACACTTCACAGATCAGGGAAACAGAGTCTTTCTCAACAACCTAAAGCTCTGCATCGGCACTTACATGTAGCTACAACAAACTCAGAATGAAAACAAGGGCTCTTTTTAGAGCCACCCTATAACTTAATACTGATTATAATATTTTTTTACACATACATTTTTTTTTGCGGATTCGCGCACCCAGCGCAAATTCACAAAACAAAAGCACAAACTCAATGCACTACAACACAACACACTTTTCAACTTTAACTATTATTTTTTAATTTTATATATTTTTAACAACTCTAACAATTGTAATCTTGTCATTAACTTCAATCACAGTACCTTTTTAAAACAACTTCACAAATACAACACTACCTTCTACATTATATTCTACTTAATTATTTATTTAAGGTGGATTCGCGAAGCCAATGCGACGTTACACGGGGGGGCCGCGCTGGAGTCGCGACTCCAAACTCGAAACAAAAAAAAACGATACCCTTTAATTATTTTGTATTCGCCACCATTTTATCTAGAATAAAAAAAAGAAGGGGGACCGCATGGCCCCCCTCCACAGGCCAATACTGGCCCCGGGGACCCCATCCCCCTGGGCCTAGCCTCTTCTTTTAAAAAAATTAATTAGAGGAGGGGGGCCACGTGCCCTCCTCCCGGGCCACTTCTGGCCCCGGGGACCCCATCCCACGGGCCGGCCCTTACCGTTGGGGACCCCTAATGCCCCCACGGTCCCGCTGGCTCCCCGCCTCCTGCGGGAGCCGGCATTGCTTTTGAGCAAGGGGAGCTGCTGACATGCAGCTCCCCTTGCTCAAAAGCAATTCTGCTTTGCTTCATTGAAGCGAGAGCAGGTTTCCTGCTCTCGCTTCAACAAAGCAAAGCAAGTTTGCTATGGCAGGGCGGGAGCCGTGCTCCCGCCCTGTCATAGCAAACAGCAATGTCCCGGGGTGGGCACCCCGGGACATTGCAGGAGCCGGTCCTGGAGGGTGGCGGTCCCCAGGGCCATCAAGGGCTCCAGGAGGGGGGCCGCGCGGTCCCCCTCCCTAAATTTGCTTAGCACCGGGGAGGTGGTGGTCCCCGGGGCTTGGGGGGGCCAGCAAGGCCCCCGCCTTATAATTACAAATGCCCCGGGGAGGTGGCGGTCCCCGGGGCAGCATGGGGGGGTTACGACCCCCATGCATTTAATCAACAAGCCCCGGGGAGGTGGTGGTCCTCGGGGCTGCGGGGGGGCCGCGTGCCCCCTGCATTCAAATAACTAAGCCCCAGGGAGGTGGCAGTCCCCAGGGCTGCGGGGGCCCCCGCGGGCCCCCGCAAATTAAATTTGGCATTGCCCCGGGACCTGGCCCACCCGGGGGCTTATAAAAAACGAAGCGCGGGAGTCCGCGCTTCGTTTTTTTTATTTTCTTGCCCGGATTCGCGCACCCAGCGTGACTTCGGACATTTTTTCTTTTTAAAAAAAATGCTTTTTTCCACTCTTTTCTTATGACTCGGTTAACGAGTCACAAGATGGCTGCTAACACTTCCTGGTTTGGAGTGTTGACAGCCAATCAGAAGTCAGCTCGTGCTCGGGAGGAGTCGTGACTCCTCCTCGGTGCTCAGATATCAATATTTTTCTTTTTTTAATTTCTCAGGAACTACTGAACGGATTTACACCATTTAAAAAAAAGGTCGCTTTCTGGACCAAGACCTACCTTTTTGCCAAATTTGGTGTAATTCCGTTCAGCAGTTCGGGCTGTAACCTGTTTCAAAATTCCTATGGAAATTAACATGTAGAAAATGCGTTTTGGGACCCCCCTTTTTTCTCGGCCCCCGCTTGACGAATCATCCCGAAACTTTCAAGACAGGAGCTGACCGGAGCGCCCCAGATTCGTCAAACGGCGCCAAAGATATTGGCAAATCAAAAAACGCTTTTCCTATGGAAACTAGGTCCTAACTATAACTACCTACTGGCGACCACCAGTAGGTAATATATATATATATATATATATATATATATATATATATACACACACACACACTAGGCTTGTAATTATGTTGCTGTGTGTGTGTATAATATAGCCGGACCTCCTCCACCCTGAGCTCCCCCAGCCCTCCTAGCCACCCTGTCTCCCCTCTGCTGGGAGTATACAGCCACCCCCTCCTGTGCTGCCTAACAGAAACAGATACCTTCTTTTCACTCTTCAGTAAGTGGAGCGTATATCTTTCAATTCTGCTTTGCAGAATGACCTGACCTTTGTCCCAAAAACCGGGACATTTACCTAAAATTTCAAAAAGAGTCATGACAGTCCTCTGAAACCTGGGGCTGTCCAGGGAAATCCAGGACATCTGGTCACCCTAGGCACGTGTTAATTAAAAACAAACAGCCCGAGGATGGGATCCCCAGGTCCTTACAAGGTTCGGGGAGGGAGGCTGCATGACTCCATCCCCTCTAAACGTGAATGAACGGCCCTGGGGGATGGGGTACCCAGGGCCTAAAGAAGCTCGGGGGCACTGCGGCACCCTCCCCTTTAACAAAAAAAAATGCCCTGGGTAAAGGGGTCTCTAGGGCCAGGCCCTATGGCCAGCCCCCCGCTGCGCACAGCTGAAGGCGATGTACAGTGTGGGGTTGGCTACCTTTGGGGGAGGGTGGCCACAGGTCACCCCTTGTATCCAACCCCCACCGCAGTCTCCAGTGCAGTTTGACGCTCTATGTGCGAACCTCTATAGACTTTAGCAGAGTGGACCTGATGCAAGCGATGCGGGATGCTGAGGATACTCTGCGGTTGACGGGTAGCTTCCTGAGGCTACTCCTCTGTCCAGGAGCTACTTAGGACACAGGGGTCGATGTTCTTCAAAGTCCTCTTAAGTCCAGCAAAAGTCCAGTTACAACTAGACTACTGGTCTCCAGGCACAGCAAAACCAGTGTTTCCCTCTGGTGAAGGTCAGTGTTTGTCTTGGGCAATCAAACTACACTCCAATGACTCTCCCACAACCAGCAGACTTGGGTGCAACTTTAGAGCATCAGGACTATGTCTCCCAGGCTACACATTGGTGGTCAGTGGCGATTGTGGCTACTGACTTGCCAAAATGGGCTTCTTCAGCATTTGCAGCCCTGGTCCTGTAACAGAAAGTCAGCTAACTGACTCTTTGAGTTCACCTCTTCTATTGGGGGCTCAGGATTGGCTTATCCATGAGCCAGGCACCACAGAGACAATCCTCTTTGCTAGCCCAAGGATCAGAAGATGCAGGCCAGAGGTTGGTGCAGCCTCTCTTGCTAGGTCTAAGGAACTGCAGGACAATCCTTCTTTGGTCCTCTCTCCAGTCCAGACGTGATCTAAGGTCTGGGTGCTAGAGTTACCATATCTATGCCCAGATAGTGCCCTTGGGGGATGTGGTGGTTACTAGCCAATCAGTTACCAGGTCCTTTTCAGCCTGATGACGACGTCCTGCAAAGTGTAGCCAAAGAATGGGGCACCCTGTATTCCCTAGAATAAGGGCAATTAAACTATGAATAAACAAGTGTTCTACAAGAAAATCAATTTTTAGAAGGATTCGACAAAAAAAGGTCAGTCATGGGTTTCACAGGTATGAAAGAATACATCAAACATTTTTGTAATAACTGAAGAGACATGTACAATCGAAGATTCAGATGTTTCAGTTTTGTATTTGAACCATTGGATTCCAGAGAATGATCATCATGTTGTAGTCAAACAAAAGGTGCTCAAAAGTGACAGTGCAGTGAGAAGTGAAAATCAGTGAGCCTTAACAAATAATGGAAAAAGTACAAGGATAGATAAGTATTTACAAAATGTACAAATGGCCAATACCCATGGAGTTTAAGACTGAAACAATTACAAACACAATGATATGACCATTTGAGTTTGAGTTTTCAACAGTGAATGATATGGGTAGGCCTATGAAATGTCGACGTTTCAACCCCTAATTAAACAAATCATCTGGGCTCTTCATCAGGTCAGACATTTGGTAGTCACCTACAGAGTGAGATATGGAAAAGGTCAGCCTCAATTCAGTAGGAAGTCTGACTGAGCCTAAATGTTTATTTCTATAGGGAAAAAGGAAACCCATACAATTAGGGAATGTATCCCTGGATAAGAGTTTCAAAGTGAGGTGTATCAAGAAGTTTATGGAGCATGGCTGACATTTCTTCAATTAGAAGGAAACATGCACATATGTGGAGGATACATTTTCCCATGACTAATTGTATGCGTTTCCTTTTTTCCTTTTTTATCCTATAGAAAGAAACATTTAGGATTGTTTTTCATGCGCAAACTAGTGAAAAGGTAGTACCTTTTTTAGAGGTTCGTCAAATGGCAACAAAGTTATTAGCAACACAATAAAGGCATTTCCTATAGAATCACGATCTTAGCTATAACGAAGTACCCAGTAGTGATCATCTCTGTGTAATATATATATTACATTACCCAGTAGCGGTCACTACTGGGTAGTTATACTTAGGAGCACATTTCCATAAGGAAAAGCATTATTTGGTTTGCTTATACCTTTGGTGCTGTTTGACGAATCTTCATGAAACGTTCCAAAAAAAGATTTCACCTACCTCAGCTCTTTCTTGGAAAGTTTCAGGATGACTAGACAAATGGGGGCCAAGAAAAAAGGGGTGTCTCAGAACGTATTTTCCCTATTCATTTTTCCATAGGAAATTTAGACAGAGCTACAGCCCAACGGTTGAACGGATTTATACCAAATTTGGCAGAAAGGTAGAACTTTGTTCCTAAAGTGTGGTGCTTATAATTGATGTAAATCCATTCAGGAGTTTTTTAGAAATGAAGGTTCAAAGTTTGAACAAATTAAACCCCAACGAGGGATATGTGGAGCTGACAGATCTCAAGATGAGATCTGATTGGCTATCACCCTATCAACAACAACGTGATGTGGCAGCAGCCACTTTAGGACTCAGGACTTAGTCCTGAGTCCCAGTAAAATGCAAAAAGCAGATATAAGTGGGCAGGATAGGGATACCCAGTCCCCTAGATGTGGTGGGCGGACTCAGAAAAACCTACCCTCAGGCCAAAAACTCTTTTTATTTAAATGTTACCACAAATTTGTAGTGACATTTTTTTTAAATATGGGATTTGACACTTGAAAAAAACTCCCCAGGGGGTTGGACATGGCCTAGGGGGGCATTGCAAAATGTTCATAGGGGAGAGGGGTGTGTGGCCCCCTCCCTGAGCCTCTCTGAGGCCCCGGGGACCTCCTCCCCTGGGCCAATACAACATTAAAGGGGAAAGGAGAGCCCATCTTTCTTCCCAGAGTCACCAAAGGCCCCGGGAACTGCATCCCTCGGGTCAAAATTCTTGAAAAGGGGAGGGGGCGTGAGCCCCCCCTCCACGAGCCACAGTGAGGCCTCAGGGACCCCCTCCCCAGGGCAAATATTGAAAACGGGAGGGGGCGCGTGGCCCACTCCCCAAGCTTCGAAAGGCCCCAGGGACCCCATCTTCCAGGGTTGGCTCCATTGTTGTGCCCTGGGGAAGCCCGCCTCCGGGGCACAGTTTTCCCTGCCCGCAAGAGAACTAAAATTCACCAGTTGTAATTATCTCAAGTAACTATTACTTGTCCCCAAGATAAATATAACTTGCACCCCTGCCCTGCACTCAGCCACCCACCCAGCCGCACATTACCACTATGTCATGTAACAATATAAAGAGTGTCATTTTAAGTAAGGCAGACCTACAAGCTTTGGCAAAGGTTAAGAACACAAAATATAAAAAGTGGCCCTATTGGCTTTATCAAGGGGTCAGTATATCAACAAATATAAATCCCACTAAGTGACAAGGAGAGACCTGGTAACCTGTGGGGAAAGTGGGGCACAGAATTCAAGCAGGCTACCTAGCTCAGCTTGAGCAGCTGCCAGCAACAGCATAACCTAAATGTGTTAGTTTTAAAAATGTTTGTACCTCTGCAATAATGAACTTGGCAGGTTTTTTCATCTGCCTTAGCTGTGCTCTCTGCTGCCTCTTGTTTTTTCATTTCACTTGGGTTATTACTCGGAATCTCCTCCTTATTCTGCACTCCTCTTTCTTTTCCTGTTACCCCAACTCTAACAGCCAGTGGCCTATGTGCTCAGGTCACTTTTCTTGGTTACTTGTGGTTAACACATTGCTAACACCCATGTTTCAGATTGACAGCAAGTACTCACTGTCAGTGATGCCACGAGCCTGCCTGTCAAGCTTTCCTGCTCTGAGATGTTTCTCTGTTAGTTCTTTGCTTTTAAATTGATATGCCTCACCAAAGAGAGCCCTTTCTTCCACACTTGAATGCACCTGCATATTTTGACAGAGGCAATTGAGAGTGGCTGTGGTAACAGTAGCAGTGGTGACAGCAATCACTATGTAAATGTAATGACTAGAACAAGTTACGTTGAGATGAGCAGGAAAGAGAACATAGAAAGCTGCAATACGGGTTAATACCTGTCAGTTATGTGTTAAGTTATTTGAATTTTTAGAGCGGCTAATCACCCATGAGGGTGCCCAGGTGCTGAGTAGGGCAGGCCTGAGGGGGGGAGGATGAGATTATGTCTGTTTCATCCAGAAGAACAGTGTCTTGAGGTTCTTTCGGAAGTCTATGAAGGAGTAGAAAGTTCTGAGGTGTTTTAGGATGTCATTCCAGGTCTTGGCTGCGAGGTATGAGAAGGAGCATCCGATTCTTGTTGTCTTGATGCGATGGAGGTGTGCTCTTGCCTGGGATGCAGATAGAAGGTGGTGGGTTGGTAGAAGTTGAGACAGTGGTTGAGGTAAGCTGGACCGGTGTTGTAGAGAGCTTTCTAGGCGTGGGTAAGTAGTTTGAATGTACATCTTTCCTGGATTGATAGCCAGTGAAGATTTGTTGAGGTGTGAAAAGATGTGGTTATTTTGCATGCATATTCAGGATGAGTCTGGCGACAGCGTTCTGGGTAGTTTGGATCATCATAGGACATGGGCTGGCATTCCGATGTACAGGGCATTTCCATAATCCAGCCTACCTGTGAGAAAAGCCTGGGTGACCGCCCGTTTGGTGCTCAGTAGGATGCACTTGAAAACTTGCTTAGAATTCATAGGATGTGGAAGCATGAGGAGGTGATGGCATTGACCTATCGGCTCATGGAGAGGTTGGTGTCCAAGATGATCCCAAGGTTCTTGGCATGGTCCGCAGGGGTGAATGGGGGGCCAAGTTTAGAGGGCCACCAAGAGGCGTCCCGGGGAATGGTTGTTGTCAAAGATCAGGAGTTTGGTTCTGTCTGTGTTGAGCTGGAGGTAGTTGTTGCTCATGCAGTTGGCAAAGTTAGGTTTGACAGTACTGGTTGAGTCAGTAAGGGTGAGGATGAGCTGCGTGTCATAGGCCTAAGATACTATGTTGATGCTGTGGGCTCTGACAATATCCGTGAGGGGCATCATGTAGACATTGAGAGTGTGGGCAGAGTGACAACCCTTGAGAGACTCCGCGGATGAGTTTCTTGGGGTTCTGAGGTATAAGAGGGAAGGCTAACTCATTGAGTTATGTCTGTGGGGAAGGAGAATATCCACTTGAGGGCCGGCCGCAGACACCCACGTGCTGAAACTTTCTGATGAGTGACTTGTGGGAGACTGCATCGAAAGCTGTGGACAGGTCGAGGAGGATAAGTGTGGCCATTTCTCCTCAGTCGAGAATAATTCTGATGTCAACGGTGGCTGCAAGAGGGCTATCTCTGTGCTGTGGTTGGTGCAAAACCCTGAATGAGAGCTGTCTAGGAGTTGATGGAGTTCTAGGTGGTCTGCGAGTTGAGTATTGATGGCTTTCTCAATTACTTTAACTGGAAAAGGCAGGCGCGAGATGGGTCTGTAGCTGCTGAGGTGGGTGGGGTTCGCTGTTGGTTTCTTCAATAGGCCGTTGACTTCTGCATTTTTCCAGCAAGATGGGAAGGTGGCGGGGTTATGGAGGTGTTGATGATAGCAGTGAGCGCTGGGGAGATGATGGTTCTTGCAAGGTTGTATATGAAGTGGGGGCAAGGGTCTGAGGGGGGCTCCGGAGTGGATGGTATTTATCAGGGCGTTGGTTTCTTCATTTGAGAAGGGTTTCCAGCTGCTTAGCTGCTGTTTGACGATGAAGGAGGAGTCTGGCTGGTCAGGGGAGTTCATATTGGTATGCTGTGGGTTGAATGTATTATAGATCTTGGCAATCTTCTGTTCAAAGAAGTTTGAGAGGTTGTTGCAGAGTACTTTGGATGGGATGATGACGTTGCGGGCTGCTGCGGGATTGGGGAACTCCTAGACGATGGTGAAGAGTTCTTCACAGTTGTGGGAGCTGGCTTCGAGTCTGAGAGTTAGGGCCTTTTTCTTTGCATCTCGTAATTGTTGTTGGTAGAGGTTGAGTGAGGCTTTATATGTAGATTTTACGTTGGTGTTTTTGTCAGGTCTCCATTTTCTCTTTCAAGTTGTTTGCAGTGACGCCTAAACTCTCTGAGTTCATTCGTGTACCAGCTGGGTCGTTTGTTGTTTTTGTAGGTCTTGTTTCTGGTGGGAGTGGTGAGTAAAAGAGGCATTTATTGAAGAGTTTGGTGTTGATGTCAAGGTTCCCAGTGTGGTTGGGTGGGCGTTCCTGTAGGGTCTTGCTCCAGTTTTCTTCTGATATTTTGCCCCAGTGTCTTGATGGTGCTTTGGGATTTTCTGGTGGGGTGACTTAGTGGGCGGGTATCTTGAAATGTATGGCGTAGTGGTCGGACCATGTGAAAGAGGTTGTGTGGGTGGTGTCATTTAACACATACTCTGCCTCTCGGTGTCACACAGAAGCTAGGTTGTCTGGTCTTCTAATTGTGGTAAACTCTTGGACTCACTGCATGTATATAACTGATCCATGCAGTTTAGGTTAACTGTTTACAAACTATAGTGATACACTACTGCTTTACTGCATCAGTCATTGCATATCTTGTATAAGCATTCAAGAGGGTTGCAACTGTTTCTATTCTAGGTTATTACTTTGCACAAAAGGAAGTTATTTCTATAATCAATCTCAGTGCATGGGAATAACTGTTTGCTTTCCTAGCAATAAAGTGGCACACTTAAGATACTGAAATGTAACACATAGGGACACTGTAAACATGAAAATGTAAACCATAAGCTGGGCAGCTATGGTGAGTGATGTTGGAGCCTATGAACTGCAGCCAGCGGCCACGGAACAGTACAGTCATACTTTCACAAGTTCACAAAAGTTAATCTTTAGAAAAGCTGTGTGTGCTGTAAACATGCTTACAAGGGTGAAATTGTGTAATTTTGAGTTTACAACTAAGCTTTAAAAAAATTGAGACTCCAATCTAAAGTCAGCATTTGCATTGATGACAGCACATACTGAGCAATCTAAGGCCAAGCTCATTCAAAAATGTTGAGAGGTGTGCCTCTACCTACCAATACTTAATCTCCTCTAGCTCATCTATTAATACTGCCAACCAGTACATGAATTCACATACCCGCTCCCTCTAAATATCATACCTAACTCCTATTAATTTAATCTACCACACAGGAGAGGGACGCCAGAGTGCTGTGATGCAAAATGGCCATCACTAAGTGAGGCTTTCCTAGTAGGGAGGAGAATCTGGCAAAATCCGTCCTCATAGCCACGTAAAAAAACTGTACTCAATGTCGAAATGCTGCTTGCAAGGATGGGTGATCTCCAAGACTACACATTTATTATCACAACTGCGCTGAGTCTTAGTGCGATTGAAGTGGCCTGCACCTCATGGAGGAAGGGAGATTTGCATGAGGGCTCTGGGGCCTGTCTAATGGATCACGCCTGCCCCTGAGGAGTCTGGAGGTGCGAGGCAGAGAGAATTGTAGACTAGGGCGGAGAGATGAACCAAAGGATGCTGGGGGCCCTCAACTGGGCCTCCTGAGATGATCCAGTGCAGGGTGAATGTAGTTGGAGGTTGACTTATTTACACGTTGGACTGTTAAACGGGAAAAAGGACTAACGTGGATGCGTGGCAGAGGATAAAAATAAAATTCTAGCTTTCGCGATAATAATTTTCAATTCCATTAGGGACACAGAGGTGAGGATTATGATTCTCTCTTTTTACTGTATAAAATTAACAGGGGCCAATTACAATGGTACAATAGAAAAACTACATACCCCACGAACCTCAAGACCATCACTAGTCACATGCTCCTATCACCGACAACCCAGTCCTTTAAGTACTGGAGCCTCCATTTGTAATCCTCTTTCTTTGCAAACGGAACTGGAAATGTAAGGTCAATAACTGCGTTTCCACTTGAACTTCCCTTATAGGGCTTAGATGCCTCCTCGAGTTTGCGCCCAGGATAAGGTGTCTGTGATTACCTGACACTGCGGGTAAGCTCTCTGTTTACTTACAAAACCAATGTTATCACTGCCCAGTTGGAGTGGATGTTTGCTAGTATAAGCTAGTATAAAGCTATACAGCGTACATCACCCTCCCTCAAGAATAATTGATGTTTGGAGGGTGTGCATCGCATAAATTCCTGCGTGATTCTCCTACAAAGTTATTTCTTTCAGGTAACACACCTACCAGTGGAACTCTGACAGAGTGGTGGTCCACTCCAACCACTGGTCTAGTATACCTTTTTTATGGATGTGTATGTCTCTGCAATGCACTAGATGACATACCTCTCACTACTAGTCTTGAAGAAAGCCCCTACACCTCTACGGAGGGTATGAGGCTGAAACATGTTGGCCATCACAGTTCTATGACAGGTTTAGTCCACTCCTGTTATAGGTTTTGCTCTTAATCCTGACCTTGGGATGCCCCAATAAAGTCTTTGGCATCCTCGTAGTTAGTTTTATCTCACACATACTTTACTCACCCTTCTCACACCATGCTCATCTACAGGTTTTAGTATACCTCTATTTCTACACTAAAACATCCCTGAGCTCCTCCCGCTCAGAGAGGGGGTTGTAGCCCGCTTTTTGACCAGGTTCACACTGCGAGGAGGTTTCCCTATGATGAAGCATGCCACCTTCGGGTAGGTGAGGGAGATCATCCTATAAAAAGGACACTCCTGCACTCCTCTTCAACCTACCACCAAACTCAGGGGCCTATTTGTGTTTCATGACTTTGTCATGCTGGAGTCGTCCCCTGTTGGTCTCTAAATCTTCTCAGGCCATCTTTTGTGTGTTTACAGGTCAATAACAACACCATCAAACTAAATCCATGTCATAACTAAGAGGTAGAATCCTCAACCCCTCTCAACCGGAGAGGTTGAAACTGCAAGAACTACAAGGAAGTCTTCATTCATGCCGAGGAACGGATCCTTCTTCACACAGAACTGGAAAGCCTACGCCGTATACTTCCACGTGGGAAATCTTTCCCCTTCAACTGTGCTTCTGATCATTTCCTGTGAAATCAGAAAAATGTAGCCATAAAATCCATACCATCAAATATAATAAGCATAGAAATACCACAAACAGGGAGGGAAACCCAACTGAAATCATAAATGTATACACAAGAGTAACATGAGAAATGTACCTATAATCTACATATTTAAACATCACACAACAAATCAGGCTGCGATAATCCTCGCCTCCGTGTCCTTAATAGAATTGAACATTTTTAATGCGTAAGCTAGAATTTGTTTTATTCTGTGTCAGGACTGGAGGCTCTGATTATGCTTGTCTAAAGCTGTGCCACCACCACGGATGGTACATCAATAATTAAAGACTTAGGGGCCAGATGTACAACCATTCCGTTCAGCGAGTCGCAAATTGCGCAGAATTGCGACACGAAATTTGCGACTTGCTAAACTGAATGTCCAACAGTGTCTCAGACACTGATTGCGATTCCCAATGGGGTTGCAAATTACATGCCTCATCAATATGAGGCAAGCGCACTTTGTGACCACATTGGGAATGGCTAGCACTCCCAGGGATGGGGACCTCTTGGGGTCAGCAGACCACCATGTCTGTGACTGCTTTTTCAATAAAGCAGTTTTTTTTTTTAATGCAGCAAATGCGGTCACAAAACAATAGTACATTGGTGTTAGAGTCGTTATTAGGAAGGGGCGCCCTTGGCATACCCCTTCCTAATACTCAGTGACTCCCAAAATAGCGTTTGTACATACCACCACCGTTTTTTGCTGTCGCAAACGGGTTGATTTCCCTTTTGCGATAGCAAAAAACTGTCGTACATCTGGGCCTCAAAGCTTGACTCAGATGACCTTTCAGCTGCCTTCAGAATATCTTTTAAGCGTGAACCTGATGCGAAGGATTTTGAAGCCATAGCTCCTCGGACTGAATGTGTGCCAAAAATGGAAGTGTCTGTACCAGCCTCTGCTAAAAGTCAACTCCCCTATCTTCCTAAAGTAGAGGATGTCACAGATTTGAAAGGCTTTTGCAATGCAATGAGTACTTGCCCACCTGGGCCTACTCGAAATTCACTGGTGGCAGCTTCGTAAGCTTTGAGGCATTGTACTACACACAACTTAGTGTTATTGGGAAAATCTGAATAAGACAACATCCTGGTATTAGATTTAGTCCTTCTGGAAACAGAAAAGAAAACTACGTTTGGGAAGGAAACCCTGCCAGAGAGATCAAGAGCTCAGGCATCAGATACTCTCTTACAGGAGACCAAACACAGCAACATAGTAAGTTTGGCCGATAGTTGTTTGCATGAAAGGTACCCATTGTCTGGCCCTTTATCTAAGACATTTAGGACAACATTCACATCCCAAATAGATAAATATCTAGCTTGAGGGGGCTTACACATTTGTATACCTCTCTTGAGCTTAACCTCTACCGGATGTTCTCCAACAGTTTTCCCATCAATCGGGAGATGCTCCGCAGAAATGGCAGACCTTTAGTTATTAATACACCTGTAAGCTAGGCCCGAAGTGGCCAAGGCAGAAAAGAAATTAATCATCAGGCAGCTATCCATCCCAGGTGGATCAGTATTCTGTTCATCACACCAATGAACCCATTGTTGCCATGCCGAAGCATATCATTTGTGTGTACCTGAAGCCCATGCTTGACTGATATAGAAGGAAGCTTGTTGAGAAATGCCTGGCACCTTCCATCTACCCCTGAAACTTTCTACACTACCAACCTGAGCTGACCCAAGAGAATCAACAGACAAGGTTGGCCCACTGGGTCCAGCAACAGGTTCAGCGTAAGGGGATCAAGAGAGGCATGTTGCAAGACAATTCCAGAGCCATAGGGAACCACAGTTGAGGTCTCCAGAATGGAGTCAGCAGAATGATCTTCGCTTTCGGATCACGCACCTGAGACAGGACTCTGGAGATCATGCTGAATGGAGGAAAGGCATATCACAGATGGGGAGACTAGTCTTGTAGGAAAGCATCTGTTGCTGTCACCTTCGGTTTCGGGTGCCAGCTTAAAAACAGAGGAATCTGCCGATTGAGATGGGAGGCAAACAGATCCACCGAGCAGGGTTCCCACTGCAATTGAGACCGAAGAAGATCTTCGAGTGAAGTCTTCAGTCACTGAAATCTCGGAGACAGCATGAGTGCCAATCCACTACCAAGTTTCTCTGCCCAAGAAGATACTCCGCAATGACCGAGATCCGTTATTGAAGGCAGATGTGCCAAAAGTCCTTGGCAATATCTGCCAACAGGAGAGCTCTCGTCCAACCCAGTTTGTTGGCATCACAGACTGCTGAGATGTTGTCCATCCTCTGTAGCAATCTGTCCCCGATGAGGAAAGACTCTTGATTGCAAACGAACCTGTGAGGAGTACCAGGCAGTTGATATGAAGTTGAAGCTCTGTCTCTGACCACCGACCCCATGGAAAGGAACCCACATTTGATTCCCCATCTGCTGGCATTCAATTCCAGAATGATGTCCGAGGAACTGCCAAAGATTGCCTTGCCATTCCTGGCATCCATGTGTTCGAGCCACCATGCCATTTCTGTTTTGGCCTTCTCTGAGAGGCGAACCCGATCTGCATATGACAGGCCCTTCTGCAGATGTTGTATTTTGAGTCATTGGAGAACCCTGTCGTGAAAGGGCCCGGGAAAAATGGCCTGGATGGAAGAGGCCAAGAGACCCACAATCCGTGCCACTGATCTCAATGAGATTGCTGAGCTGCATAGCACAGACCTCAACTCCTTCTTGATAGTTGGAATTTTCTAGACAGGTAGAATCAGTTGGGACAACACCGAATCTATCTGGAATCCCAAATATTCCATGCATTGAGAGGTCAGGCAAGACTTTGACTGATTTATTACAAAGCCCAGGTCCTCAAGGAGATGAATTGTCCAAGACAGATAAAGAGTTACTGTGTGGCGATCCTAGGCCAAGAGGATCAGATCGTCGAGACAGATAATCAACCTCACACCTTTGGCTCAAAGAGCCTTCACTACGGATCTCATCAGCTTGGTAAAACCCCAAGGAGCTGAGGAGAGCCCGAAGGGAAGGACCTTGAACTCGAAGCAACGGCCCAGCCAAGTGAATTGGAGGAATCGTCGATGAGGGAAAAAAATTGGAATCGTCAAGTACACGTCCTTCAGGTCCAGATGGACCATCCAGTTGTTCTCCTGTAAAATATCCTGGAGAAGGTGAATACACTCCTTCTTGAAATGCCTGTACACTATCCAGGCATTGAAATCCTTCAGATTTAGGACTAGGCAAGAACCACCACCTCTCTTGTCAACCAAAAAGATGGTGCTGAAGAAACTGCCAGGATGCGGGCTAGAAGGGCAAATTGTGCCTTTCTGCAGGAGCAAATTTTGCCCTTGTAGGTTAAAATACAGTTTCTGAGGAGGGCAAGGTTGGAAGGGGGTGTTGTAAAACTCAAGTATGTAACCGTGGACAGATTCTAGCACCCAAGAGTCCTGGGTCAGAAGTTGCCGATTGTATAAGAACAATTGTGTCCTGCCCCCCAAAATTACCTCAGAGAGAGGAATAATTCTCACCTGTGGATCCAGAATCCTGGGAGGATCCCTGGTGTCTTCTGTTATATACTATGTGGAAGCGTTAGTGGCCTCCACGCGATCAGGTTGGATAAAAGGTATGGCCTGAGGACAATTTGTAACAATTGCAGCGACCGCAGTAGGAGAAATCTCACTGGGTGCCTTGGTAAAAATGTGTTGTACATTCTGGCAAATTTGGCTAGGAGACCCTGAGCCAATGACACCCCTCTGATGAGGTGAAATCATTTAACTTGGGGTTGATTTGCATGAGGGTTGAGCGCCTTCTCTTAGTGGATATGGCACAGTGGGTGTTCCCTAACTTGCAAATTGTGCGCTGCACCTACCCAGCCGGGATATCAGAATCTATGGAAATATTGGATTCTTTGGCCTGAAAGGTCAGCTCCAGGATCTTCGTAAGGGGCCCGGATATGTCTAGAAGTTTATCCTGGCAGTTGCACCAGGCTCTGTTATGGCCTTTCTTGGGGTGCATAGCCCATTTTTTCATGATGTTAACCATGGTGGGGTCTACTTCAGGAGTCTCAGTGACCTTACCGGCATGGTCAGGTCTAGGGCATGTCGTTCGGAGCCTGGCGCAGACCTCTTTATCAAAACTTTGCCAAATATGATCCTGCACATAATCGGCTACTTCCTGGGGAGGGTCCAAATGGACAATCGTGGGTAGACAATGTCACCTGGATTGAAGGTCAACACCTTTGGAGTTTTGGAACGGGAATCAGTGTGCCGCCCAGAGCACTTCCTCTTACTTGGCCTTGGTTCATCCTCATGCTCACTGTCACTGGGGTCAGTGGTGGTAGAGTCCATATCCATAAGGCCAGAAGGCTTAACCGAATAATCGGAGTTAGGGGCATTAGACAGGAGAACGCTGCACCGCTGGTCATCCATGACTGTCTCAGATAGCCTCTTGAAGGCCTCCGTATGGGCCCACCACTTAGTCTAAGATTGTGCCTTACCGGGTTTACTAAGAGAGGCAAGTGAACCCTCAGAGGGGGTGAGGGGGGAAGCCAACCCTGCTGACGGGCGAAGGCTTTAAAGGTGGGAGAAGAGGCCAGAGCCCTAGCTAGGGCTTTGTTCTCTGATATTTGGAGGCTATTGTGTAAGACGTTGACCAGATTTTCTTCTAAGGAGGCTTGCAAGTCCTCCTGAAAGTACCCCATATCCTCCTCAAATGGGTCGTATTGGGCCATTCTGCAGGAATATAGGAGGCCAACTGGGCAGTAAGTAATGCCAAAGTCTGGGTAGCCAGAGACTACATTAAGGGGGAGTGCAGACGCCAGCAGGCGAGGTAAAAGATAAAGTGTGGAGGAAGTGGCCTGCAATACCACACTAGGCCAAGCCTGGGCAATTTTACAACCCGGGGCACACTTGGATGCACCAGGGCATTATAGGGAGCCAAACAGAGCACAAAACAGGTCAAAAAGAGTTACAGGCCCTACTAGCGGAGACCCCTAGATGCTGCTTCCAGTACTCGCCGCCGCGTTCGAATGAAGCGTGGCAGCTTCATGCATGCTCGCATGTGCTCTGAGACCTGAAGGGCTAGAAATGGGACTGCGACCATCAGTAAACAACGGCCACACCCCGTTCTTGTTCCACAGAAAAAGGAGCCCGCGAGGGAGGTTGCCAGACTCAGGATGCAAAAATGCTCTCCCTAGGAGGAAGAAGGAAAGCAAACACACTGCAATAAATCTGGCAATCGTGGGTGGTGCATCCCTAGTAACGCGGGAGGCACGCTCCCATAAAACAACAATAAGAGGCATTCGTGGAGACGAACAGTCTGACTAACACAAGTCAAATAATTGTTGTCACATGCACACAAAAGAAAACCTCCAAATATGTCAGATAAAAGTGAGGAGGTAATTAACTGGCTGTGCAGCAGCAAAGATAGAGGATTACAAAAAGGAGGCTCCTGTATTTACAGGAGTGGGTTGTTGGTGATTAGAGCATATGACTAGTGATGGTCTTGAAGTTCATGGAATATGTAGTTTTTTCATTTGTATCATTGTAATTGGCTGCTGTTAATTTTACTCAGTAAAGAGAGAAAAGCATAATCCTCGCCTCTTCCGGTCCTGACATCAACTTACTTCCGACAGTTGAGCCCGGCTAGAGGGTAGGAGGAGTCTGCTTGCTGCCGCACACCAGCAGAGCCGAAGTGCATGCTCTAAATACCAGAGAGCAAGAACACATTATATGGTGGCATGATGGGTGGGAGAACACAAAGACTAACAATTACCACTGGCTCTGCTCTACTGTATCTAATGAGGCTCTCCCTGCTGCACTATGGGCGCTGACATGGTCTGGACATTAAATTCAAGGCCACACGAGATCGGACCCTGTAATGAACACAGCATAGTCACAGTGATCCCTGCTTAATCATTAGACTGATGAGCTTCCCATGAGATCGGTGGGATAGCAGGGGGCTGCTGATATCAAAGGCTGGTGAAGCGACTGCATGAGTTGGAGTCTGCTCGTGCCCTCTGGGTGTCCTGGGGTGAGTTGGTACCCACTGACTCTCCGCAGAGGACAGGAGGTCTTCACATAGCACTATTCAAGAGTATGGTAGACTCTGTCATGACCTGAGACTCATGCAACACTATGACAGCTTTACCTCTGACCCTCACCCAAATTGGGGAAACACAATTGCGGACAGGCCAAACTGACATTTGAAAAGATGCGGCCTTTGAGATCCATTAGTGTAGATGCTGGCCACAAGCAATCACCTGACGGGGTCATGGTTCAATCAGCACAGACTCGGACATAAAGGCTTTGACCACAGACATGCAATACAGCCTCCAAACCATAGACTATAAGATTTATTTTATTTTATTTTATTCAGTTTTATATAGCGCAAACTTTACCCAAAGGTGTCAGAGCGCTTTACAATAGAACCAAGTAAGTTACATAAGGAGATTTACACACTAACAAGTTACATATACAATCAGGATTATTACAAAATTAAAGGTGGCAAAATTAGGTTAATACAGTTATAAAATGCATATTTACAAAGTTGAGCTCAAGTGAATGCCAAGCGGCCTTGAGGGTCATGAAATGGGTTGAATTATTCCTGGAAGTGTCTTTGGAAGAGAAGAGTTTTAAGAGCTGTTTTGAAAGTCCAGATAGAGGTGGTGGTTCGGAGGATTGGAGTAAGCGAGTTCCAAATTCTAGCCACATTGCCTGATAAGGATTGAGCCATAAATCTTTCCCTTTTGAAAGTAGGAGGCTCAAGCAGTACGTTTTCAGCATTGCGTGAAGGTCTAGAGCCGCCTGAGATTTTCAGTTTATTCGCCAGATAGTGAAGATTGACACACTGACTAACCGCCTGGACCAGATGAGCGGCAGAACTGACAAGAATGATGATCGGCTGGACCAACATGAACACCAAGGGGTCGATTCCGATCTCGGCCGGAAGCCCACCTAACAGTATTCGCCCGGAAAAAATACCAGCCGATTGCGTGTTTCCCGACCGATTCGAACACTCGTCCGGACGAACAAGTACGATGCGTATAACAACCCAGTTTCCGAGCGAGCCATACTTACCCAATCCTGCTCCTGTTCCCCGCCCGAACCGGATCCGTGCATGCCGAATCGAGTCGTACGGAAGCAAATACACAGCACCTTCCGGCCGGATGAGTACGATGCGCACTCCGTACGCGCCCGAACCCGTCGCTACGTCCGGGGCGTTTGAGCATCCGGGCGAGCCGTACACTAAGCTCCGTTTCGCGCCACAAGACAATCCACGGCTACGAGGCGAACAAGCCTGCTACGAGTACGACTCGAAGACACGAGAAACCCGAACGAGGCGATCCAAGCATAAATCCCATCGCACAGGTCCTACCTATACTCTACATCTATTGCCGGGACAGCACGCGACGCGTCACGGCGCAGACGGTAAGTCAAACACCAACAACACAAATAAACGATCAGTACCCGAAATATGTCACACACAATAGGGATGCACAAATGACATACACTAGCAACAGCAGAGACCATAGGGGTGGGATGGCCATCACCAATGCCATACACACCCATAGGGGGATGGATGCCTACCACCAACACCACCCTACCACCACCCTACTTAGGGGGGCTGGATGCCTACCACTACCACCACCCCTACTCAGGGGGGCTGGATGCCTGCCACTACCACCACCCCTACTCAGGGGGGCCTGGATGCCTGTCACTACTACCATCCCCACCCTTAGGGGGCTGGATGCCTACCACTACCACCACCCCTACTCAGGGGGGGCTGGATGCCTGTCACTACTACCATCCCCACTCATAGGGGGATGGATGCCTACCACTACCACCACCCCTACTCAGGGGGGGCTGGATGCCTACCACTACCACCACCCCTACTCAGGGGGGGCTGGATGCCTGCCACTACCACCACCCCTACTCAGGGGGGGCTGGATGCCTGCCACTACCACCACCCCTACTCATAGGGGGCTGGATGCCCATCACTACTACCATCCCCACTCATAGGGGGCTGGATGCCCATCACTACTACCATCCCCACTCATAGGGGGCTGGATGCCTGTCACTACTACCATCCCCACCCTTACGGGGATGGATGCCTACCACTACCACCACCCCTACTCAGGGGGGGCTGGTTGCCTGCCACTACCACCACCCCTACTCAGGGGGGGCTGGATGCCTGTCACTACTACCATCCCCACTCATAGGGGGATGGATGCCTACCACTACCACCACCCCTACTCAGGGGGGGCTAGATGCCTGCCACTACCACCACCCCTACTCATAGGGGGCTAGATGCCCATCACTACTACCATCCCCACTCATAGGGGGCTGGATGCCCATCACTACTGCCATCCCCACTCATAGGGGGCTGGATGCCCATCACTACTACCATCCCCACTCATAGGGGGCTTGATGCCTGTCACCACTACCATCCCCACCCTTAGGGGGATGGATGCCTACCACTACCACCACCCCTACTCAGGGGGGGCTGGATGCCTGCCACTACCACCACCCCTACTCAGGGGGGGCTGGATGCCTGCCACTACCACCACCCCTACTCATAGGGGGCTGGATGCCCATCACTACTACCATCCCCACTCATAGGGGGCTGGATGCCCATCACTACTACCATCCCCACTCATAGGGGGCTGGATGCCTTTCACTACTACCATCCCCACCCTTAGGGGGATGGATGCCTACCACTACCACCACCCCTACTCAGGGGGGCTGGATGCCTGCCACTACCACCACCCCTACTCAGGGGGCCTGGATGCCTACCACTACCACCACCCCTACTCAGGGGGGCTGGATGCCTACCACTACCACCACCCCTACTCATAGGGGGCTGGATGCC